>JAODKL010000040.1:34889032-34902144 GCA_026780765.1 Petrocephalus schoutedeni
CTGGCATGTCAGTTCCTGTACAGCTTTGCTTCACCAACCCCCTGCTGTCTGCATCTGCAGTCAGATCCCTTGGTTCTGGGCCCACTGTCCGGCTCTTGCACATTCCCCTTCCAATCTGCTGTGTGCTCCTCACAACACGACAAACGCCCTGGCCTCCACTACCCTTCCCTCATTATCTTAGCGCCACAGGAAGATGGACCTGTGCAGCAGCAGATGGAGAACCAGGCCCATTTCAATACCAGCACTTTGCATAATGCCCGAAGAGCCAAACAAAGTAGGTGTTATTTTGCCATACTTTAAACCACAATCTGTACCACCTCTAACACCTGGCAGGACAGTACATATCAGTAATTACATTTATTTTAGCTCACACTGACTCACAACCTTTGCAAAGTAATTCCCTTAACGAGGAATAATGAAATTTTAATATACTGTGGGACAGCGTTAACTGCTTAAGCGCCAGAGCGCAACACTGACACGGCAAGTGAAATCACACAAGTCGAGACTGCATGCGCAGTATTCTGTGGAAAAAGAACAGGAGATGTACAGATTTAATGCCCAGCAGTACTGAGTTATGTCTTGCATTTAAAGTCAAAGAGGAACTACAAAGAGCCGCTCTTAGGAAAGACCAAACAACAGGGTGGTGGAGACAAAAGAGAGAGAGAGGATTGGGGGGAAACCATCCAAGGAAGGTGCAACTGAACCTTTCAGCCATATTGAGGCAAAAAATGTGCAGTGGTTGCTAGGGAGCCAGGCCATGTTTACGCCAGATGGAGCCCCGGGATGCCGAGAGGTGACCAAAGGCAGACACGTGCTGCAGCACCACGGCTCCCTAACTGCTTTCGTCCTGTCCCTCTCTGCAGCCCCACCCCACACCATCCCACCACCCTGCTCCCCTCCAGCCCCTGCAGGCCCTCTCCCTATACGGTCATGTTACCCAAGCCTAGCGGCGTATGGAAGGGCAGGATGCCTTGATAGTCTCACCGTACTGATAACAGGCAGCAGCATCCCAGAAACCAAGTAATAACAACAGAGATAATTCATCAGCTCTTTTTCAGGGTCTATTTGGCAATCTTTCATTTTTTATGATGCCTCACGTCAGTGGTTATTTTAGGATATTCCTGTTCAGTATAGTCCCTAACAAGCATTAGAACAGCTGCATCCAGTGATACTGAACAGTTCTTATTTAGAGCTCTGTGATCAGGTCTGGCTCTGCTTGTTACAAGTGTCTGTCCTCACCTGTTTGCTTGCTGCAAAGGGGTGACTGTGGTGTCTCTCTGGTCCTTATTGTCTGAAAGAGAAAAAAAATCACCACTCTGATTACTTTAGTCCTAATGCATAAATGAATGATTAATCAATCTTACAAGGTTTTGTTGGCTGGCAAGTGCTTTTTCCCAAATGGGCTTAAATTCACACTTTGAAGACAATTGGACCTATTTTACTGCAAATCAGATAAAGTACTTTGCTCAAAGACAACAGTAAGTTTCCTACTGGAACTGGCAACCATTTTATTCATACTCATACATTAAATGCCAGTTTACCTGCTTCTGTGATTAAAATAAACAGAGCCATACACAAGAAAGGTGTATGTAAATTGAGGTTTTCATTCTGCTATCTGGAACCACAAGCAAACTAGGGGGGAAATGACAAAGAAAACAGTGTATTGTCAGGTGATCACAATGACTCAGTCACGCTCAAGATCAGAAGATAGGTGCCAGGTATTTGGGACAGCTCAGGTAACTGAGAGAGTATGGCTGTCAGGCCGATGAAAGAGCAAGGCTGCCGGACAGGTGGGTGATTACACAGCTCATAATTAACAAGCTGTCTTATAAAATTACCCAGTACTATTCTGTAAGGTATGGCAAAGAGCTGGGAACTCCATTTCTGGGACCTTGACTTGCTGGGGATTAAGTAGCCACGTGCTGCTGTCGTGAGGAATGTAAACATAGCTGGAACACATGCAGCCAGGAGGCATGATAAAATGTACACAGGGCCTTTAAGAAACAACCTGAATAAACACATCAGAAGCAGTGGCGGTCCCGTAACCATAACCCTCGTCTAATAATGTCATGCACCCAGAATCACAGGTCCCCCGTCTCGCTTTTTCGTCCATGTCTGTGTGTTTATCCTGCGCTCGGTTTCAGCAGTTTGCCTTTCCTTGTGTCCCGCTGCTGATGCAAACCAGATCCTGCAGGAGTCAGGGGTCTCTAAAAATATAAAACCGAAGGCGACTGGAGAGGCCTGCTGCGATCCGGAGCCCATCGCATCCTATGAGGACCACAAGGCTCCACCAGCGCCACCGACTTTGATGACAGTTTGTTTGCACAGTGGGGTTACGAGTCAAGCATAGCTGCATGGAGTCCAGAGCAGTTTCTGCTTGACAAGGCTCTGCAGGTACAAATTACTGCTTGCCTTTACTGAGGCAGTAATGTGGAAGCCTGGTGTCTGTGAGGGGGTTAACCAGTACAGCTCAGCTTTGCCCTCTGGTGGTAATGACGTAAAAGGGACACCGTGTAAACTGCCTGCAGGGAACAACTCTGTATGTTAACCCAGGATAAACTGTATCTCATGCTACCAAAGCTACCATTATTGTCACACTGTAAAACAAATGTAAACATTTTATGGTTTGACGTATCTTTACTCTGTATTGAAACAGCGGAATCACATTTTAACGCCGCCATACCTTTTGCACGTTTGTGTCTTCCCTGGTCTTTGCACTTCCATTAACCAAGCCGTTGCAGGACGCGTGGACACTCCTGGAGTAGGTGACCCCATCAGGCTGCTCGCGGTCTGTATCTGTGGTGGAGCTCTCGTCACTGGGCTCATAAATAGGCCTCGATGCTCCGTGGCTGTTACCCTCGGACTCCGAGTCTGTGCTGGAGGAAGCGCTCACTGGCGCCCCCTGGGGACCTTTCTCTAGTGACGACATACAGCTGCGTGATTCCAGTCGTCTCTGTGATGAAATGGAGGACCCCGAGTCCAGCCGCTGCCGTGATGCCAGGCTTGTGTCTGACATCCCACTGTCTCTGTGTTGGACCAGGGAGCCTGTGATGCCCTCAGATGATCCAGAGTGGACCAGAGCCCTTTGAGTGGAGAGCACACTCTGCTCAGATGCCCCAGAGTCCAAAACAGCCCTGACAGCAGAGCCAAAACTCCGCTCAGATGCCCCAGAGTCCAGTCGGGCCCTGGGGGCAGAGCCTACACTTCGCTCAGAAGCCCCAGAGTCTAATCTGGCCCTGGGGGCAGAGCCTACACTTCGCTCAGAAGCACCAGAGTCCAGTCGGGCCCTGGGGGCAGAGCCTACACTTCGCTCAGAAGCACCAGAGTCCAGTCGGACCCTGGGGGCAGAGCCTACACTTCGCTCAGAAGCACCAGAGTCCAGTCGGGCCCTGGGGGCAGAGCCTACACTTTGTTCAGATGCCCCAGAGTCTAATTGGGATGAAGAGGCAGAGCCTATACTCTTTTCAGATGTCCCAGAGTCCAATCTGGCCCGGGGAATAAAGCCCACACTGTGGTCAGGGGCCTCCGAATCTAACTGGGCCCTGGAAGACGAGTCCACACTCCTCTCAGATGCCCCTGAGTCCAGTTGGGCTCTGGAGGGTGCAAATTCCTGGCTCTGCTCAAATGAGTCCTGCCGCTGGCCCTGAGTCACGATGCCGTCTGAGTCAGAGGTCCCAGGCTTGAGGCACTGGCGTGCTGCTGTAGGGCTTGCTGGCTCCCTTTTCCCAACGGTGTCCATGACCAGCGTCATGCCTGTGCTGGAGCCTGCAAGCAGCAATGTCATAATCTCAATCAGTAAAAATAAGCAGCAAATTAAAAGAATCTGCATAAATCTGGGTTTATCAATCATTGTATCATTCGGTGTAACCTTTTAATGTTTAATGCTTTTTTTCCGTTCTATTTTTTTATGGTTATGTTCAATGACAATCACCTTGCTAATACACGGTTATCAGATTGCCTGCAAAGAGGCAGCAATGCATCTGGTCAGCCATGTGACTAACGACTCCTGTCGGACAACTTCACGCACGCTTTGCATTTTGCTTTCCGTTCACATTTGAAGACCTTAGCCAACCAGTTACAATATTTGGGAGTGGCAGGCCAAGCAGGTGAAACACTGTGAGTGCTGTGAATAGCAAAGTCGCCAGCATCAGTGTTTGTTTCCACTTATTAATCAGGCACACAGCCCAAGACAGACACACCCCGCACTGCTTGGTTTGCGATGTCGCATTCTGGTGCTGATAACTGGGGCCCCCCGGTTCCTCTAGTCTAAACCTGGCTTTTGGGCCGGACTCAAGATGAAGCAAGAGCCATTCTTGGAAGAGGAAGTGACAAGCAGGCACAGGGAAGGAGGTGGGGGTCAGTTCAATCAATAGCGACGTCCACAGCAAACTACCTATACCTCACCTCCTCCATTATCTCAGGAAGCCCTCACAGCCCAAACGACGGGGCCTGACACATGCAGAGAAATGTGCAGACAAACACACACCAGTCCCTCTGCCCCGCTGTCCATATCGCTGCCAGAGGGTGAATCAATAAACAGACACAAACATAGCTGGAACTATTGTAAGGTCGTATTATTCCTTGGTGCCAACAGACCCATAACCCCGTTGTACATTTACAATACATCAGGCCTCAAACTGCGGACTGCTAGTGGGTGTGAGGGTGAAGTACGGTGAAGCAACGCTACTACATTCCAGTCACCTCAAAACATATAATCAGGCTAGGAGGCCAGTGTTTCTGAAAACGTCCCTGTCCACCACCACTCAGATATATAAAGAATCAGCCCTCACCCTCACAGGGTAGATATTCCCCGCTGAGGGGAAAGTTGACTCCCGTCGTCACAAAATCTCACCGCAAATGGCCGGCTGTGACCCTGGCTACTTATTTCATGCACGGCAGCCATGACAGATCTTACATTTTCTGAGAATAATTGAACGGTCTAAGACTCAGGCAGGGTTAAACAGGTTGCCAGCATGTGTATGGCTTTCCATTTTGAGAAATTCCGAACAATACATCAGTGAAGAAAACAATACTTTGACAAACCAAAACCAGCCCACACAGAGAGGCGTACATGCATACTATGACCCTCATCCCTCCCCTCTGAAAAAAAACAACAAAAAAGTAAAACTAGAAAAGGCAAATGCGGCCTGTTGTTTGTGATCAGAGTTGAGTTCCCTCGGGAATTCCGGCTGAGGCCGTGCATTCCCTCTAACCGACATCAAAACGGGTCATTTCCCAAATCACGGCTCTCCTGCTTCAGCCATGGTGGTCTGGCGTGCCTGGAGCCCCCGCCCCCATCTTTCTTCTGTGTGAATCTTGCCATTATAAATCCCCCCCACCCTGTCCCGTCCTGTCCCGGCCACAGACTTCCTGTGTCTGCTGCCAGTCCGCAATGAACTGCACGCTTCCCACAAGTGTACAGCTGTGAGGCAAGCCCGCTCCAGGGTTTGCCCCCACCGCTGCTAGGCTCTAATTGTGAGGTGCATTAGGGCAAGTAGGGGGAATGCATTCTGGGGTGTTATCAAAGCATCCTGTCCTTGGCCAGATCTTTTTGTGGGGTAAGATGTGTGCGTGGAAGGTGGTTTCCTGTGAACTTAAAATGTGGGATCTCCAAGTACATCTATTTATATTAAGCTACAAGGTGGGCCTTGTAAAACCACCTTTAACCACCATAAAACGAACCCGGGCAGGAGAGACCGTGACCTCATTGGTCATCATTGGACGTCCAAGCTCTACAAAGGCAGCCTTTGGAAAACCAGTCCTGGATGCTTCACCCTGTCCGACAAGGCTACGGTTTAAGGGCTTTGCATACTAATTTGCTTGACTCTGAATTTTCCTTTGTTGTTGGATACACAGATGCAGTGAAATGATACAGCCAAATGCCTGGCTGCTCCTTGAGACAGAGGTCAGGCTGATGGTCAGGCCAGATTTTAAAGCACAGGGAAATTGGGACTGTGAACACCTGGGCCACCACCTACACACACAGTCATACACACACCCTGGAGCTGGGTGTGGCAAAGTGCAGTGTGTAGTTAGGTGTCCTGCTGAGCCTCAGAGAGGTCCTGAGCCAAGCTAAATATGGAACCAGAAGCCAGAGGGAGAGCCCTCAATACTTTCGCCTTTTCTGCCTGGTGACCGGTGTGATCTTCACGATAGGTTAGAAGAGGAGCGATCTAAGTAGTTGTTATTGTAACATAATATAACGAAGTTTAAGCAGAAGCAAACTGGCTGCCCTTCACGTCAATCCAGTGGCAAATGCCAATGGGAGGATGACAGGCTTATGTCTAAAAAAATGTCTACCCCCACTACCTTTGCGATGTACTGGTGATCGACGTCCCTACCCTGTTCTGATGTGTTCATATAATGAAAAGATGGGTTCCCCTTTCTTCAAACTTGTTGACATCATACACCAGTAATAAAAACAGACGGGAGACAGGGAGGATGGGGAACAGTGTCAGCGAGAGTGATGATGATGATGACGGTGGTGAGTTGTTTACTTGCTCTGTGCAGCTCTCTGCTCTGTATCTGCTGACTGCGCAGCTCTCGAATCTGCAATCTGATTCGCTCTCGCTCATCCAAGTTGTCCCTGTCAAGATCCTATAAAAAAATAAAGAAATGACAGTCAGGAAATGCCTCATAGCACACACAGGCACAGCTCAGTATGTCAGGAGGAGTAAAGGGCAGAGTATGGGGACCAAAGCTAAGACTGAGCATGGTTCTTACTGCCCACGTAAGTGACAATTTCTGCTTTTTTCCCCCATTCCGTTTCTTTAATCCCACATTCACTCAGGTCCATTATTAAATGCTGGTGGGTGGTCAGAGGTCAGAAGGCAGTAAAAAGGGTAGATGCACCGTCGCCATGGAGATATAACTTGCAGACTGCTCCTGTGGCAAAGTAGCTGGGCTTATGTCCAGATGGTACTAGATTTATAGCTCAGCACTGTCACCTCGGTACTGCTGTTGTGCCACGCTGAAATTACATTAAACCACAGTAGCTGATCCACAGAGATCTACAAAGCCAAGCCAGCCTTTTCATGCCAATCAGGGATCAGTGCAGATTCCATTACACTACAGAGGTTACTCCTTCAGAATGGGGCAGGAAGTGGGATGCCTTCCTCTTCCTGCGAGACCTGTATCAGAGGGTCCATCTCAGCAAAAGGAACTCTGCCCAGGGTGGGTCACAAACATTCGCAAATCTCAATTTCCTTGAAATTAAGCCGTTTAGACCAGAACACGCATCATTTTTATTGCTCTGAAGCACGTGGTTTTGTATCTAAGGGAAATGGCTAATAATTAAATCAGAAAGCTGAGCCAAGTAAGCCGAAAGACGCTATTACGCTCCTAGCAAGTCACCCAAATATTTACAGAATTTTAACATCATCTGGGGCAGTTTCCTTCAATTTCTTTCCCATGATGCCCCTCCAACTCTTGCATGTTATATCAGCTTTTGTTTATGAAGTACACAGTAAGCTGCTCAGATGGCCCCCAATCCCAAAGACTACGATGCAGTCACAGGACACACTGGTCTGAGCTTACTGTGAAAAGGGAGGAGGCCACAGTTCATACTACTGTTAATTTCAGGCGTGATATTTCTACCTGTCTCTTCAGGGTTTATAGTTAGTGGTTCTGTTTTATTTTACCCCTGTTACAATGGAGAAGAGTAGGACTCTATTATCAAAAATATATGCAAAAATGCTTGTTTATGGTTTGTTTTTCTATCCTTCCATAAGCAATATTATTCTGGCATCTCCCAATGTTTTGATCACCCTCTGCCTATCCTGACAATTGCAGTCACTGAATATTTTAACTTTATAATGAAACTACTTATTTATTCATCTACTTCTGCCCAGTCAGTCATATGAATTTGCATTATCTTGTTGTTAACTTGTTTTAATGCACGATGTGCTGACTTCACATCAACATAGATTAATCTATTTTTAAGATGACATAATGTAAAGCACTAATGACTTTCCATGACATGTTTTCATGTTAATGCCTGAATGTACCTTAATGACTTAAAGGAGTCACACACAAGTAGCTCAAAACTCAAAATGAATCAAACTCTGATCAAAGATACCAGGTAAACAAAGTAGCTGTAGGCATACAAAGGCATGAATTGCTCAATGTATTTTGAAGTCACTGAGCTGTGAGCTT
The DNA here is from genome assembly GCA_026780765.1 of Petrocephalus schoutedeni. NCBI lineage: Eukaryota > Metazoa > Chordata > Actinopteri > Osteoglossiformes > Mormyridae > Petrocephalus > Petrocephalus schoutedeni. The sequence goes on from JAODKL010000040.1 coordinate 34,897,187, forward strand.
CACGCCTACATTAACGAATTAGACAGTGTGGCAATCACTGTAAACAATGAGCAATCAGCCAACTCTTTGCTCCCAACAGTCGTCACAAACCCAAAAGGTGTTGACTGTTTCACATGGAACCCCTAAGGGTCTAGCAAGCCTAATGAGTCATGAATGCCTGCAGACAGCCATACATTTTACAAAAGAAAGTTAGTAAGCATCCACTACTAGTTAACAGCCCTCCCACGCCCTCCGGTGCTCCCTGTTCAATGTGAACATGAGGACGCTTGACCCTCACAGCAGTAAGGTAAGAGCGGGCAACTATGCTAAAACAGACTCCAGACAAGGAAACCGCAAGGGTGTCAGTGGACTTTGGGCCAGCCAACGCCCCACAAAGCAACCGCCTATCCACACCCATTTCCAGTCTGAGGGGCTCTCTGAAGATGTAATGCTGGAGAGGGACGTCCTGTCTTTGTCCTCAGAGGCGAATCCCACCCTCTCCTGTCACCACCACCGGTCAGAGGGCTTTGCTAAATGTAGGATGGCCAGTGTCCTAAATCCTGACCACAGGTAGGCGTGGGTCTGCATTCTTTCCATTACTGTTCTAAAACCCCCAAAATTTTAGGCTGACGGGAAGCAGATTTCAACGAAGCTGTGAATTTCATAGCCTGTAGAAAAGTTTTCATAATATGGACTTTAATATAATGTCACCTGACAATCACAGCAAAAAAAATCAATAAAATTTAAGAATTCATTAGCATTTCAAAATTAGCATATTCAGAAAAAGACAGTGAAACCCCTGCAATTTTCTTATTTCAGGAAAGAAAAATACAGTAGCAGACCTATCATTTCACCCTTGAATGCACACAGATAATAAAGAAACTTCAAACTCCCATTCAGAAGATGTGATGGTGAGGAAACTGCGGAGAAGGAGTCCAAACCCCAGCGCCACACGCCATGCGTATCCCAGCAGCCCAAGCGGCCCCAGCCTCCCCAGCTCCTGCTCTCTTACTGGGTTTGCAAAGGCGGATTATTCCCATCATTTTCTGAAACGCCGCTCTGTTCACGTCATTTGCCTGCCGTTATCAGATAGAGAATAACCACGACTGTGCTCTCTGTTCTCTACCCATATACCCCGCACTCAAACACACACACACACACACACACACACACCTGGCTTTTGGGAACTACTGTCTGTCATCACACAAACCTCAATGGCAACAGCACAAAGCCTACAGGCATGTAGCCTACCCAGCCCTCCTGCACCTCCTTGAACTCCTTGAACTCCTTGGCCGTCGTACCTTGTAACCTCGCACTGCTCAGGCTTTCCATTCTGCTCCAGTTGCTGCCGGCATGTCTCCCCAAAGGCTCTCTTCCTCTGTGACTGGCTCATACTCACACACACTCACACATGTCAAGGCCACTCCCCCACGCCGCTCCCAGCTCCACACCAATTTCCCCCCTCTCCATGCGCTGGACTGGGAAGCCAGATGCTTCTGTCGAGCTTTTTCTCACTCACACTCTTTCCTCTGAAAGAGAGGCTCCACTTATAACCCATTCCCCGATGCTCTGGTGCAAAAATACATGTTTTGGAAAAAGAATGTAAAAAGTTAACATTTTTCCCCAAAAGTGGTCAGGGGAATGTTGTTTTGGGCCACCACACTAACAATTATAGTCCTAAGTGATATGTATAGGATTCACGCTATAGGTTTGGTGAGATGGAAACTTTGCTCCTGACTGACTTACAGGAACTTGAAAATAAGATTGCTTTTCATATTTATTGAAATTTGAAACACCTGACATCTGAGAACTTTCTGGTGAAATGCAAACGAGACTGTGTTTTGAGAATTATGACAGTCTGGGAAAGAAGCAAATAGCTGTAAAGAAGAAATAATCAAACGACTGCTCCAGAAACACAGTAGGGCAAACATTGTGTTGAAGCCGTGACATCCCATTGCTCATGCTGTTTTTGGCAAGTCCACCAATGAATGAGGCTGACACACACAATGAGGAACCTGGGGACTGGCTCATCCCCCCGTGCCCCCCACCCCACCACATGCTGATCATTGTTGTGCCGAGGATGTGACGTCACCAGGCCACTTTATTTACCCAGAGTATTATGCTGAGTTCCATTTACCCAGGAAGCCGGAAGTTGAGAATGACGTCACACCTGAGTTAACCGCATTCCAGTACAGCTAGCCAGGTTAGACATTAGCAATACCAGTTCTGTCACGGTTAACTGCTAGTTATTGTTAAATATTGCTAAATGGGGGGTGCACCAAAGAAGAGGGTTCACATGAACTAGAACAAATGCACAGACAGACATACATACAAACAGAGGAATGTTTGTAGTCATAACTGTGTGGGCAATTCACATTCAATTTCATTTTGCATTAATTATGGATCCCAACACTAAGGTCTCAATTATGAGTCCCAACATCGAGGCATCAAAACTGAGAAGCTAATTAAACTGATAGAGAAACTTCAGACATCAATTTCAATCTGGTGGAATTTTCAGGGTATGTTATCTTTCTAAAGGCATTGTCTGGAAATTCACTGATACTGAGATTCAATAATAAACAATAATTTATACTTAAAAATATTTGCAGATACGCACAAAGCAAAACTCAGACACAAAATACTTCACGCAGATGCAGCACCACCACAGCACGCATGTGCCATAATTTTTGTCATGGAGGCCCACCTTGGATGCCTCATAAGGTGGCTGCATGCAAATTCAGGGGCTGCATCCTTTTAAACTGAATGAATCACAGTGGTGCCACCAGTTTGGCCCATTTCAAAGGGTCCTTCAAATGCAGTCTAGAAATATGTCCTTTTGCCGAGCTACGAAAGATCCACCAAGATTCAGTGCACAAACCATACAAAGGCTACGTTGACTGTGTCCTTCGCTCTACTCAGTGATGCAAGAGAACCTCAACTGTTCATTGGCCAGGGGAATAGTAGCAGGAAGTTAGGAAATATATTAAACCAAAGACTGTATACAAACACCTTTTCTATCCTATGATAACAAAAATGGCTACTGGATTTCAAGAATGGTTACTGAGAAAGAAATAATAGCATTTATACAGTATGACTCCTCACTAGAAGATTATAAAGAATCCCAGATGGTTACAAACTAAAATAAAATGTATGTACTGCAATGGCATATACCTGTGTATGTTAGTTTAGTTTAGTTTAGTTTTCATTGTAAAGATGTAAACTTATCTAGTTCTTATCTATTTTAGTTTAGGCTTTAGTAATTTTATTTCTAGGGATCGATGAAACTTGCAGGATTTTGCTAGCTACTACAAAATGTAGCACCATTGCCTATTTCTATGATTCAAGTGCATAGCACAAGATGCACAAAGATAAATAAACAATTGCTTCAGTTCAACAGTATTAAAAATAATAACAGGACGTATTTGAACTTGTTTATTTCAGCTGGTGTTGGAAGCAATACTTATATAAATATATAAATTTATGTTTATATATTTTTACTTTTGTAACTCATTTTTCATATGGAAATGATGTTGTTAATGATAATAACCTTGCTCTGTGTACATATTGCAGTTAGTTTTAGTAGAATTCTTATTTATTTTTAGAATATCCATATGAAACTTCTAGCGTGTTGGTGCTAGAAGTACAAACATTCAGGATCATGCAAGTGCCCACTGTCATGTGAAGTATGAATGAGGCCTGTAAGCCCTAATACAAGTACTGTCAAAAAAACTTGGAAAATTATTAAGACATTTCTGTACTATTATGACGCACGCGCTTCACAGATACCAGAGACAAAAACACGCCTGTGACCCTACTTATGTGGGCCTCAAGCAATCTCTTTCTACAGACAGTAATATAAAATTTTGCTTGATGTAAAACTTGAGAACTTTGATGACCTAAACAGCAATGTGCTGTTCTATGTTAAAACTCAAGAGGGCAGTAGTTAACCCAAGCATAGAGGAGAATGGAAGCCCCAACTTGATGGAGCTGCTTTGCTCTCATGCTGCAAACCAACGTTTTAATTTCACATTTCATGAAGCGGCAGGCTGTGTAAACAGCCATGTTGGAAATGACAGACTTGCTGTGGGGTGTCATATTCAATTTATGATCTTGGAAAAGCAGCATGGTGTTTTTCTGAGCTGACCCAGCCAGGGTTTAGGGCCGAGTAAACATTTTTTCCCTCTAGTCTTATGGCGGTTTCCAAAGCTTACGTGGGCAGTTGGCACTGTTGCAGGGGCCATAAACCTCGCTAATGTCTTCTCAATACATATGGAGAATGGTTACCACACAAAGCGCCCCATGACCGCCAGCATCAGCGCACATCTGAGGCAGACCTGCTGGGTATTTCTGTTTGATTCAGTTTTGTTGCTGCACATGGCAGAAAAATAGTCTTCACTTCTCCAGAAGCACACTCAGCACCCACGAAACATGTGTGTTTGTTTTACAAAAGTAAACATATACATTTTGCCTCACTATTATCAACTTACCTCGAAATACAGAAATGGGAGAAATGACAGGGATCCATCTACACCATCACATAGCTGTTCGTACAAAAACAAGTTTGTTTATTTCCATCCATCATCCAATCATTTACCCTGTTTTAATGGGGGGAGGGGGGCACACCCAAGATAGGATGCCAGTACATTGCAAGGCACTTATGAGAACACACAACAATACACTATGGGTAATTTAGGCATGCCAATTACCCTAACTGCATGTCTTTCGATTGTAAGGGGAAAACTCCACACTCACAGAATAGACTTGTGATTCAAACCCATAATACTGGAGGTCTGAGGCAACAATGCTACCCACTGAGCCACTATAAGGCCCAGATAGCTTATGTATCCAAATAGATTTAACACACTATACCCATTTACCCAGTTAATGATATAAATAATGATTTAAATTTGGAAGGGGTGGAACAGTAGCAATTTGGGTAGCACTGTGACCTCACACCTCTAGGGGTGCTCCTCCATGAT
>JAODKL010000040.1:34909769-34928717 GCA_026780765.1 Petrocephalus schoutedeni
CCTCGTGCCCATAGCTTCCGGGATAGGCTCCGGACCCCCCGCGACCCTGGACGGATAAGCGGGTTGGAAAATGGATGAATGGATGGACATTTCTACTGCTTTTAATACAAATGAACATTCATCATATCATATCATCATCATATGTGTAGTTTCTCTTACCAAGATCAATAGTGTCACGCCTCATTTAATGACAGGGATAACTTCTGAGAAAAGCATCGTTAGGTGATTTTGTCATTGTGAGAGCATCATATACCGTACTGCATTCCATTTACGTTGGAGGTCGGATGTCGAGGCAGGGAATAACGTCACACCCGAGTCAACTGCGTTCCAGTGCAACAAGTTGGAAAGCCATTTAGCAATACCAATTCTAGCCAAGTTCATTGTTAGCTACTGTTAGCAATTCCACTTGATAACAACACTTTACGTGGAATTCTACTCATACAACACCCCCAAGATAAATGGAATGTTTTGCGCTCTAACGTGACGATGGCTACAACGCAGCTAGGCGATAGGAATTTTTCGGCTCCATTATATTTGCAGTCCGTCATTCTTCAAAACGTTACACAGAGCATGACTGTACATCAATAATACATAGTTATAATCAATAAAATGTGACTATACAATTCTAATTTAAGAAAACATGTCTGTAAAATAAACTTAACGAGCTAAACATAAGGTTTTAATTAATAAAATGTCACGATCAAGCTTAATGTACGATAATCTAATAAAACATGTCAGTTAAGCCATAACAAAACATGCCAGTTATACTATCAAACCAAAATAAAAGATTTTTATAATAAAAACTAGGGGTGTAAGAAAAAATCGATACACTTGAGTATCGCAATATTTCACAACATTGATTTAAAAAAAAATGTATTTGCGGTTGACAGTGGTTCGCTTTGTGTTGTTTAACATCCAGACCGCTAGATGACTGTGCTCAGTATGACGCACCAGTTGTGGCCCACTCCTAACTTTAGCAAAGTCTTGTAACTAGCAACAATCGCAGCGATAGCTAAATTTGAGTGTTAGACCGGCTCCTGCAACATATCAAGCAGAAGTGTGGAATCATCTTGACTCATATGGTAAAAAAAAAAACGTGGGAAGTTACAGTGACTATTTTCTTTAATTCTTTAAAATTAAAAAATAAGAAATTAAAAAGTGACTTCATTTAACACTCTGGAATTTAACCCTCTTACAACCACCCCCAGAAACCTTGAACGGTCCACTTTTCAAATATATGTATAGATATACATACATAGGAAATATATGGAATATATGGAGAAAACAAAATATACTTTTACAGCTTTGCAAGGAGAATAAAAAGTAGAAGAGTGACTGACTGGAGTGTCTGTGTCTGGTAGCGAATAGCATTTGCAAATAGCGCTATTCACATGATAACAATACTGTAATCTGATGGTCATTACTGGATAAATAAATGTGAGGAAATGCCCAATGTGACTCCCAAAAACAAGAGCACATATCCTGCTTGTGTTTACACTGACCAACTACAAACATTGAAGATAATCGTGATGAGTGAGTTACTTTCGGTTTGATAATTATTTCACTTCCATCAGCTCCCGACAGGCACAGCATTTATTGCTTTCTATAGCGAAAAGTTCTATTCATTGTATTAGGCTCATATAGCGTAAAACTTCTCTCATAAAGCGACTTGAACGCAGGCTGAACCTTCAGTCTGTGCCCCAGATTGTAGTAAAAACAGTCGTAAAGCTGCATAATGATACATACCATGCAAAATTCTATTGTAATGATCATTAGGTAAGACTCATGGATGTTACACTGCCATTATTTTGGTAATTTGTCTCATTATTGCAGGGTATTTTGTAATATTCTATTTACTTTTTACTTTACACTTCTTTACCTGAAGTAAACGATTTTGCTTAAATCTGTATGCACATGGTCTTCATTACACCATTATAGTTTTTCTACAGTTAGATAAAAAAAAAAAACAACGTATTGCCTCACAAACAGTATCGCAATATATCGTGATATATTGAATCATAACTCTGGTATCATGATATATATCGTATTATCAGATTCATGCCAATACACAGCACGAATAAAAACAAACCTTTGTAATAGGGTTACCACCTAATCCATGTCAGGTAGGACACCTCTAGCTACTTCAGGTTTTACAAATTGAAAAGGCTCCTGTGCTTGGCTAAATAGTTCAGCTCTTCTTGTGCTTTGACTGGTTTGTTACCTTGATTGAAAGAATTCATCCAGCATTAGGGCTGAGCGATACTGCTCAAAAATAATATCTTGATATTTTAGGTCACTGTATGGACATAAAACTTTTTTTTTAAGACAGAAAGTCAGGATTAATTATGGTTTTATACGTATATTTACATAAGTGTTTCCCAACTGGAAAACAAAAACGTGCATCTCGGTTGAACAAACCAGTATCATATAAGGAGCAAATAAATAAAAATTTACTTGGCTAGAAAAAGTAGAGTAGAGGTTGACCGATATGGGTTTTTCTATAGCCGATATTTTAGGGTGAGCCGATGGCCGATATGTGTTGCAGATTTTTTTTGCCTGGTAATTGGGCATTTTCCCCTCTATTTGCATGGTAAAATATCACACTAATAATATCGGATACACAACATTTCACAACTTAACATCATTTATTGAACACTGACTTAGAACATAGGTGCAAACTTAAATTTAAATAGGGTGACCAGATAATCCATGTCATTCCAGACACTTTGAGCTACTTCAGGTTTTACAAACTACTTTAAACCTGAAAGACTCCTCTGCTTGGTTAATAGTAGGGCTGTATACCTTGGAGAACCTGGCGATACGATACATACCTCGATACACAGGTCACGATTCGATACGTACCTCGATACAGAGCTGTCTTGATATGATTTGATACAATGTGACATGATTCGATACGATTCAATAAAAATACATGGGCCAGAGCCAATTAGTTAACGCTGAGCACATTTACTCAACAAACAGAACTCAATTTATTGAAGACAAAAGTGTATTATAACAAAGTGCATTTTGCTTAAATATTTGCAACTTTAAGTGCTCTGATTAATTGTACACAAAATTGTAAATTGTAAATTGTAGCTGCGGGTAGGGATCATGTAACGGGGATCTAACCTAGCCTGTGTTCTCGACAACACTGTAGGGACATAAACCTTTGCAAATATAATGCACCACAGACTCCGTAATCTTCTGTGCACGGACTGAGTTAGATGGAAGCTTGGATGTTGCGTTGTCCAAAGTAGTTTGCGTGGGGTCCCGTGTTTTTTTGGGCTGCGGCGAAGCTAGCTTGTCTGCATGGTGTCTTTGCAGGTGGGCGCGCAGGTTAGTTGTATTACCGGTGTAGCGTATAGAAGCCTGGCAATGCTTGCAGATTGCATTTGTTTTATCGATCCCTTGGTTTCCTTCCTTTGCTTTAAAACCAAAATGTGTCCAAACATCTGCCTTTAGGGACAACGGCGCTTCTAAAATCTTCCACATTTTTCATGAGTTTTTTGAAACTCGCGGGCGCCGCTGCGCCCCCTAATGGCTGGGCGGAGTATCGATATTTTATTATATCGGTATGTATCTAAGAATCGATATTTTGAGCACACCCCTAGTTAATAGTTAATTTCTTCTTGTGCTATGACTGGTTTGTTTTGATGATTGAAAGACTCATCCAGCTGTTTCACATTAACATTAGTGACATGTATGATTATAGGAGACTGACCAATCAGCACACAGTAAGAACGCAGTGCTTAACTGAAATGCTGGTCCTTTTAATTGAAATGGTAGCTTACAAATCTTGTCCTAGCTCAAAGTGTCCGGGATGACATGGATTATCTGGTCGCCCTACATTTAAACAAACTGTATACACTTAAATAAACGCACACAACTTCTCTGTCAATGATGGTTTTAATAACCGTCCTTAACGTTACCTGTAAGCTACACTGTAAGAAAAGAATCTTTTATGTCCTCACAAAAAAACCCTTTCACAATGGGTTCACTAGAGGAAAGAAAAAAAAAGATTAAAGAACTTGGACCAGACTGATCCAATTTGAAAATTCAGCACCTGCAAAGTTATCCTTAATGATAATGGCTGAATGATTTGAGAAAAATATCTAATTACAATTTTTCTGACAGATATTGTGATTGTGATTTGATTCGCAATATTTTTCAAGCTTCAATATTCAGTGTGTAAAAGATTACCACATGAAATACTATCAAAACATTAACTGGTCTATATTGTAATGCACGTATGATAACTTAATGATATGAATTGCTTTCAACATGTGATTATTACTTTTTTTTTAATTAGAAGAACAATCAAACAATTACCACAAAAGCTGTGATTGCATTAAGTTAATTAAAGTAATAATAATAAAAATAAAACAATTTCAGGAAGAAAAAGGGATCCTGCAGCTAACGCTGCTTCGACCTGTAATAGGACCTTTCTGTAAACAATCTCTGACCATGACCTAGGCAGGTAATTCACTTATAGCTCAGTAGCACATTTTTTTCTGCACCGTGAATGTAACGTTTTCCTTTGGTTTCACGCGTCTGCTGTTTATGGCCATATACACGGTCGCGTTGAGCCACTTCTGATTGGTGAGCATGACTGGCACGCTTCACACTTCTGGTTGGTCAGAATGGCTGTCACTTAAGGAGGATGGTATGAATTTCTAAAATTATTTTCACAACAGTTTTGAACCCTGGGTCAAACTTCAGTTTATCTCCCCGAAATTCGAAATTCGTGTTATTAATACCGACATTAATTAAATTGATTTTAATGCTTGTCCCTTTACAAGATTACTTATTATATGTTAAACTTATCAGATGGACTGTATTGGCATATAAGTTCTATTTGGTTATAGCTTGTCAAATTCCTTTTTCCTCTACATCTAAAAAAATTTTTCTAGTCGGCAGCAAGGCAGGATATTTGCATAACCAAATCAAGAAACACATCTGCAAATCCACCACAAAATACCTTAGTACTTACAAAAATGAACCCAGCTTGTTTGGTACTTCGGTATGGGTGCTGGTACTGGACCAGAAATCGATGAAAGTAACGATTTTTTAATACCAAAAGTTCAATATGCGGTGCAGTGGAAAAGTGCCCCAAGAAAAACCATGCAGCTCAACTAGAGTCTGGGATGCTGCTGATTTCTAATCACGACCTTGAGCCAGTAAATACTGGTTCCCTTCACATTCTATTCAGTGCCAATGATATTAAAACGCACCTGCATCTAGCCGTAGCCTGTAGTATGGAGTACTGTTAGTCAGATGCAACGTGTGTTTGTCAGCTTAGATATGTTAGTTAGGTAATATGTGATAAAGATGAAACGTTACTCATGCAATAAATTGTAATTTAGAAAAGATATTAAAAACTTTTTCATTTTGGTTACAATACAAAACTCAAGGTAGAAGTTTCAGTTTTACAAAGATGTTTATGTAATTTTTTTTACTTAAAATCAAATCATTGGAGATTTTCCATATACTATCACATCAGTTTGTGTAATCATCTTACACTTCAAATAGGACCAACACAATGCACAGCACTGCAGCCTCGCACTCTAATTCTGCACCCGCTGTATGTGTGGAATTTACATGCTTTCCCTCTATTGAGCAGGTTTCCACCGGCTGCTCCAGTTTCCTTGTGCAGTCCAAAGTCTTGCTGTTTAGATAAGCTAATGTCTCTAAATTGCCCCCAGTCTGTGCAGTTTTCAATGAACTCAGACTGTCCCCTGCTTTGTCCCCTGTTCTGTGTAGGACAGGCTCCAAGTCCCTCTGTGACCCTGTACTATTAATGGAGGGTCGTCGTAGGTCTTGGGACAGGGTGGTTGTTGCAGACTTGTTTTAGAGTGATAATAGGATTGTTTTACTGTAACAATTTGGGAGTGTACTAAACTCCCTTTGGGATAGGAGGAGTAAACGGTAGCTTGCAGTGGTTAAACTGAAAGGGAGAGGCCATGACTATAAAAGGGCAGTAGAGTGCAGGGGCTGAGAATACTAGGTCTCACACTCATTCCACACATTCCTGCTGACTCACAGGAGGAACTCAGCAAAAATGGGCCAGAAAAGTGCGGGTGGTCAGATAAGGCACTGAACCAAGGAGACACATTCTATAAGCTGAACCATATCCTTAACTGTTACATATGGTCATTCATGAACGCAATATTCCCCTTTTTATGGAGGGTGTTTTGTAACAATATTCAATAAATAAATAGCTCATTTAAATGATTACTTACAATATAATTGATATATCTATGTATACAAAAATCACACTATATATGGGGTCCGCAAATTATTTGCCATTATCTGTGGTAGGTCTTGTTACGTATCACCCACAGATATGGGGGGACTACTGTAGTAAAATGTGGCCATGATGCTCACAATTTTTAACCTTTTGTCATGAGTCTGTGTATCTGTATTGTATTTGTGTAGTCAGGAAGCTTGTGTAATACAGTTTACTTAAGTTAGGATAGAAACAATGATTTAGGAACTGTTCATCTGTAATGACTTTTCCCCTAAATCAGGCCCTAACCCTAGTTACCATGACTGCGTAACAGTTAAGACAGGACCTGCAAGTTAGGAAGTTTCTGTAACACAGCTCCAGGACAGAACAGACAAAATGCAGTTACAAATGAGAATTCAGTCAACAAGGCAAGATTTATCTGTTGTGATTTAGTTTGCAATGTAACCAATTACATGTTTGGTTTTGTTTAGATCCTACCCACTGAGTTTGATTGGTGACTTTCACAGATTATTTAATGGTTGTTGATATAATTTAAATTGGAATTTACTAGCCATTTGCATTTACAAATATTTATAAACAATCATTTAAATGACATGCATTTACTGATTGAAAACTGTCACAAAACACCCTCCATAGTTTTTCCACTGACATAACATATATTCAAAGCCTGCATTAATCCTGGTTCAGATTGTCTTTTTGGATTTGACTAACTTCCTAAATAACTAACTGTAAATGAAAATGATCTCATCAAGACACAGTTAAGTTGTGATTTGTAAAAATCTGTTGTAAAATTGACATGATTAACTGATGAACAACACTTATGTGGGCCCAGGATGCAGGTGGGATATATTATTTCCTGGCCAAATTCAGAGCAGTCCAAAATCCTATGTGCTCAAAATGTTCAAGTACTGAAGACCACTGCATTTTTCGGAAAAAAGACTAATTTCATCATGTGAATTCAACATTATTATTATTATTATTATTATTATTATTATTATTATTATTATTGTTATTATTATATGATGATGGGAGAACCATCGTTAAAACCTGACTGTAAAACAGCATAAATAGGGATATTTCATGTGAAATTAAAGTATTTAAGGGCACTCCTGTCCATCTGAAGATACATAGTCGAGCAACTGCAATGAGCAAGTTCCAAGTCACACAAACTGGCCAATCCAATAACGAGCACCAAAAACCAAGGTCAGACTGTACTAAATAGACACCACCGATTGGCTCCTGGTACCATTTGAACTGTAAAAATAAACAAACCACAAATAAACGGCTGTGGCTGGCACAGAAAGCCAATAAATGATGAGGGTAAATATGACACACCTTTCACTGGAATCCTGCCAATGTGAAATAAAAAAGAATGCATACAGGCCAGACAAAAGACCAAACAGAAGCCATTGGAGACGCAGTGGCCATGCTGTAAAATACAAAAGAACAAACATACAATAAGTCCAAGACGTAAACCAACAAATCCTGCCTAACAGCCGTTGGTCCAAGACAAGGACCGTACTGTTGGAGTAGCGGAGCCGCAAAACCGCATGTGGCAGGAGGCCGCTACTTAGGCCATTTCCTATAGTAAAAAGCTGGCTCTATGAGTACCAAAGGACCAATCACATCTACAGGAGGATTTTTAAAAAACTCAAAAGCCAATGAATATGCCCTCTAAATATAATACAGACCCTGTTTAGGCTCAGAAAAAAAATGGTTACACCCATGATGTACTTGTACTGTACACCACATTTCTGTACAAGAGGAAGAATTGCATGCATGTTCATTTTAAACCAAAATCAGAACCAAAAGACTACTTAACAGCTAAGAAAATCTACTGCACAGTCAGGGTCATTGCAAAAGAACCACTGGAACATCCAATAAGTGGTAAAAGTTCTAGGATCATAGCTGATCCTCATAGCTGCAACACTCAATGAATCCACTCATTTAAGATTGAGAGATTATGATCCCTGTCACAAGGAAGGAATGACTGAGGTTGGAAAGGAAAGAAGGAGACAGCATATTTCTGACACTCATCAGCCCAGATATTAGTCTGACAGTCAAAGGCAAGGTGCACCTCTCTGGTTAATAGAGCATTGAGCATTGTGCAATCGTACAATTTGCCCTTGCAGTTGGACTCACTCATAGACAATGTGGCACTTGTCAGAAATTTAATAAAAAGGAGTGATAAGGAGAAAAATGAACAAGAACTTCCATACAGTGTCTTCCACTGTATGGAAATATTCTGGATTCCATTAAGACAACACTGAGCAAAAGCAAAGAAAACAGGGGACATTTGCAAGTTGCACTGGTGTGCCTACTTATAAGATTTAGTTGCAGTGTCTCCAAAAATGGTTACAAAATGCAACTAAATGGTCAAGGTCTGGAGATCTGAATTTATTACAAAAAATTCACATAGTAATATTTAAATTTTTTCCCAATATCATGCAACGCTATTACATAGTTATTTTTCCTATGCCAAAATGCACTGACAACAGTGTCTGGGTACCCGCTAATAAACTGTCACATCCAGACACACCAGCCAAACCAGGGGAGGCTAAAACTCCAAAGTCAGGAATCCAAGGGTCCGGGAAACCATGCAAACGGTTTTTCCTCCTGCCTGCTCAAAATCAGCATTTGACCTTATAAGGATATTGGTCATATCTACAAGCTGCGCAAGCGTGGAGGAAGCAGCGAAACTGCAAGGTGAGTGACAGACAGAGAGGGAATCTACGAAAGGGGAAGGGCAGCTATATGCATGGCAATGATAAGAGGGAGCCACAGAGAGCCAGAAAAGAAGCTTTACCACTGCAAAGGCATCGCTAACATTTTACGCTGTTTTGTTAATCCCTTTCCCTGCTCCATCATCTATCAGGCCAAGGAGGTAGTAGTCAAATAGTACTTAGTTAAAATGAATGATTAAGAGCTGTCAGATACAAATATTGTGAGTAGCTAAATGGCTATTTATTGTGACATACTACTTTCACTGAAAAAAGGGGTTTTTAATTAGAACTTAAAGTCACTTTTGACATCAGGAGTCCAGCTCCATTTAACCCCTGAGAGTGGGTTTTCTCTCTTCCTCTTCACTCTAGAAGCAGTCACTGTACCACTATACTAATATTCCACTGACGCGGCCATACAAATTAACAGAAGCAAATCAATATTATTATATTAGTATAAACACAGCAGCCCCTGGGAGTCTGAGGAATTCAAACCTCAAATTAAAAATGCAGGCATCTGCTGTTGTACCAAATACATCTTCAAACATATTAAGTACTTGTTTTTTTCTATTTACCTTGAAAGTCAAATATGAACTCTGTAGGGCTGTAAGGGTATTGGAGAATGACAGTGCTGGCATGACCCAACCACTGGAGTGCTGGAAACCTCCCAGCCTTCCTTGCGATCAGAAATCAAAGGCATTGCTTTGGCTGCTCTCTGTGAAACATTTGGAGAAATTACAAAGGATCTGTGAGTCAGATGTTGATCCCCGAAGCACTGCGTCAACAGTCCAAATAGTAGCCCGAAGCATACTGGTGACTTATCTGTAACAGTCTCTACATGTCCTGCTCTTCCTGCAACCCTTCCTCCCTTCTTGAATGACACTTTTCTACTTCAGGGAAAATATGACGTGTGGCCTCGCATGATGCCTGACTTGATATCACCGCTCTATATGGGAATGTGGGATCATGGCCCTCATCTGACCCACAAACTTTTACATGCTTCATCTATTTTTTTAAAGTTTAGAAAACAAATTACTGCATGGTGAAAAGTAAAACACACTTAAGTTCAGAACGCAATTGCTGTCATTGAAAGTACAAAGCTGAGCTTACCAGTGCACAATTTCAAACTGGCTTGGAATATAATTTATTGATTATTGCAAATCTGATCAGCATTTATATTTCAGCTACAATCCTCAAAACTAAACACAACTTGCTCATTCCTGCAGAGCACTAGCGAATATATAATTACCTGCATACTTTCATATAGATTTCTTTCCTTGGTATGAAGTTTTTCTTTGTGTATTTACCAGCACTCATATGAAAAATTGCAACTGATCCCTTGGGTGTGTAAAGTTAAAAAGACAGACAGTAAACAATGTTTTGCTATGCACCATTGTTCTCCCGTAATTAGATACTTCTGCCTGAAATTAATGTCACCTCTTAGCAATAACTGTAAAGAACAAAACTCAAAGTGCACAAAACTCAGAGTGTGTTAAACAGACTTGTACATACTTATTACTTGTCTTATTGAAAGTGACTGAAATTGACTTATTGTATGTTGTTAGTTAACATAGTTAACTGGTTGCTGCTGAAAAGACTCCAGAGATCAACTAGTAGTTGATTATGGTCAGTAAAGCCAAGTATTAAGAACCTTTTCCCTAAAATGTCCAAATAAATTAGAAAAAATTGCAAAAAAAAAAAAAATCAACCATTCATACTGAAATGTATATATTGGGAAGTCATCTCACAGAAACATCCTTCACTCCAATGGCATAACATTACCTTACTAATTATGGCAACATCCAAAATCCTTCAACACATTTTAAAGTAATGTTAAGCTTTAGAGTTTTATTCAATGATTCAATTGCATTCCTGAATGGGGCTATCAATATTTGTTTCAATGCAATATCTAATTAAAAAAACAAAAGTCAGATGTGTCTGGTGTGACTGTAGCTTCACTAATTTTCCTAAATACAGTAAGTAAAGAGCCCTATTTCTCAACCACTTTTGGTTCGTGGGGTTATTATTAGACCAAGACCAACACTAACTCCATGTCTTGGTTTAACAAGATGCTTTGTGTAGTTAGCGTAAATACAACAGTTTGACAAGCTTGTTTTACAAGCTAGACAAAACAGTGTTTGCAAATATGGACGTAGTAAAAATAGATATGCAGACATAGCTCATAGAAGACATCTCTTGTCCCAGTCAGCTTCACTTTTCCAATATATGTGCATGTATGTGCCCTGTGATGGACTGGCATCCCAACCAGGGTGCAACCCAGCCATATGCCCTGTGTTGTGAATTAATTATCAAGGTGATCAAACTATGGTATTCACCAAACGTTAGTAGAGTCAAGGGGACATTAACTTTTTATCGTATGTTTTGTAAATCCCAATACCAAAGAAGGTAGTCTATGAACATACAATATTTCATTACAGATCCTCACACAAGATTAATCAGGAATAACAAACTGTAGGTAAAGTTAAAAGTGAGCATAGAAACAAGAAAATTAAATCAAATAACTGGTAGTAGGCCTAAATTAACTCAACTGGCACCGAATATGGAGGAGGCTACCCTTGTGGTAATCATCAATTTTAGATGAAGAGCCAAGTAACATGTAATGTCTGTGTAATCGCCTGTTGTCAGCATTAAAAAAATGAATATGAGCCAGACTACTAGAAGGGACTGTACTGAATAGATGCAACCTCTACGTGGATATCAGAAAAGTCATCCAATCAACCATCACCAGAAAAAATACACACACACGCTACAAAAGGTAAAAAAATTTAATTAAAAGCCTCCAAGTTATGGTAAAAGGACATTTTCAGATGTTCAAATCATATAGGTTATCATTTTGATACACCAGACAATATTCTGTTAATTATGATCATAAGGATCATTCATGAACTTAAGAGAAAAATTCATGGTAGCACTGTGAGCCAATGTGTTGGCCATTAAAGATAAAATAAAACATTCACTTCCACAAGAGCTCAGCTAGAGCAATTACAGGAAATGCTTGTCATTTGGAGCATTATCTCCCGTTGTGCCTCCTCAACCCTTGGTTTGGAGGAAGAAAAATTCTGTGACCAGGAATAAGTCTTATAATGTTGAGGGGACACAACATTAAATGGACTGTGTTAGGAATTACACAAGATATCTCACTCATTCTTGAGAATAGGGAAAAAATATTATTTTTACTCTTCAACCATTCTAGGAAAATATATATTTTATATCAAAGTCTTAATTATTAAACTAGTAAACTTTATAATGGGCCCACTTCCCAGTGATTTCATATCTTAAACAACATTTTTTGCAGCTAAGAGCAGAATTTTGTCAACTCCGCCAGTCACACAATTCATAAAATTAAAATATCAAACACATTTATACAATACAATTATACAATAGTTGTATTGACATACTAATGTTTTAATCATTCTGAACATACTTTTAATGAATATAAACAGAAAAAATCCATATGACAGAGGTGATTTCTCAGTGACAGAGTTGACAGCCAACTGCCAGAGTTAACATAATATAAAACACAAAACAGAACAGAAACATATAAAAACCTGTAGGCACATAATGCCATTTCAAATAGAGATCTCATATTTTTGGTTGAATCCAATTTTAACAGAACTCTATTACATCTAAACCTTTAAAATATCTGATGGAGTTAATGTCTTACGGAGTTGAAAAAATTGTGATATTTTTTAATTGTACAGCATAATCTAAGTGAGTAGCCATTTTATTTTGTTTTATTATAGTTTTATTATAGTATTCTAACCAAATATATGTATGTATATATTTAATTTTTATTTTGTTTAGTTTTAGTTAGGCTATGGAGTTGACCTGTTATGGTTGAGACAGCTGATTAAATACTATTTCATGAATTTATCAAAACATTTATCAAAAAAAAGCTTACCAGTGCTTGAGCAGTATTCACTCCTTTTTTGAAAACAGGAAGTGAGGGAGGGGCCCATAGGATATAGCTGATCCTTTTTATCCCTGATTAAATTGCTTTTGTAGAAATCTGTGTTGAATAAAATCTGGGACACAACTTTAAAGGGGCAAAGTTTTCATAAAAAACACATATTTTAAAGATGATTATAGTAGTTGCATTTTACACCAATATTATCTTTAGGTATTTTTTGAAAAAGCCTCTGCTATTTTCACTCCCGGTTTGCACAAACTCACGAATTGCAGAGCAATGCCTGTGATTCCCGTTCCTGTCTCAATCAATCCCCATAGTTTTACCTACAGCTTTACCATAACGCTCAGCTAGATAGCTATTCAAACATTTCGGATATAGCAGCGTGCCCAAAGATGTAACAGTTCTGCTCTCCTGGTAATGTCAGTCCATTAGGAAATGGTCCTTCAGTAACCTGAGTGCCTGCTACAAAAAAGAACCAAACACTGTAGCTGAAAATTTCATGTCTTATACTCCATGCATCAGTTACATTCAGTTACTGTAAAACTGCGTAGACTAAACCCAGCACCAAGTCCAAGAAACATGCTGTAGCATATTCTGATGGCACTGGTTTGATTCAGAAAAAGGTGATTTAACCTGTCCTCTCCACCTCAATTTCTTCACCTGAGCAGTTGTTTTATGATATAGAATTCTAATATCACTTAAATGGGCTGCATTACTCTTTGAGGGGGACTGGTGATCTAAATTAAGAAAATGTGCAAAGAAGTTCTCTAGTAGTTTTCATTGCATATACCTGAAAACAAAACCGTTAAGATAAGACCAGGTACGCAAACCTGACAAGCCTTAGAAAGCAAATATGTAGAGTGGAACCGAATTAGGAACTTCTGTATCCTTAAATATTGCTTTACCACTCTGCACAGCCCTCACCGTCCAAATGGAGCCAGAGGAACGCACAAAATAGATCTCAAGGGTAAACTTCGCCCTACATAAAGCTGTACTTGCAAAATCAAAGTAATTGCCCTTTGCCAAAGGAAAAATAGAAACGTGGTAGATAGTTGCAATTCAGCAGAGCTTTTTCTACAACATTCGAGCTTTACTAGAAAAGCCTATCTAGATCTTTTCATGACCCGACTAAAGTGAATGACATTAAGGTACTAGCAGAGAGTATAACCAAATTAACCGAAACCCAGGCTTGAAATAAACTGTTTTTATTAGCTAATATAGACTTTGACCACTACCTGTATACAACCTGTAAATTGCATACTGTAATGTTTAATAAAAACCCAACTACAGTTAATCAAACAGGTGCACAAAGTTTCAATTAGATTGTGGTAATTTGCTATTGTGGCTACCATGCAAACTGTAAGTTACATGATTACAGAATAAGTGACTAATAAAACAATGAGTGCAAATGTGCTATACAAAACCCCCAAGAAAGATTAATTATAGCTAAATGTAAAACTTGAACGATATAGATATGAATGGTGCCACACCCTGACCAGATTGCATCCTGCTGGTAGCTCCTCTTAGCCAACAGCTTCTTACAAAGGGGCCTGGTGCAGTAGGGCCATCCGCCAAAATGTGCCACCAAGAGGGAGGGACAGTTTCTAGGCCAAGCTGTACTGGCAGAGCCAAGAAGTCTTCAACAGGCCAGGAAAATATAATAATGATTAATGTGCAGTGTCTGGACTAAAAATAACAAAATATTTGTATTTTATACTATACTAGTACTATTCTTTCCCTGACAATCTTGACATTTACTAAATCTCTGGGGATAACAGGGAAGGAAAGAAGATTTAACTTTAAAATACAACAATTTCCTACATTCAGTTTTACCCCATGGGCCTTGAGTGTTTATGGTGTTTCCAGCCAAGACAGCAAATCACTTAGAGCTAATGACCTATCGAGGTTAAGCTATTCTTATCATGGGACTGTTCCCCTGAGGAGCAGAGGGGTTATGGGGGCAGCAGATCCAGAAACAAGTCACTTCACAAAATTTCCCACTACTCGCTTCAGCTTGACAAATAACGCTTTCAGCCCTAGCTTTACCAATAGCAGCGTCTCCACCAAATATTTCTTTAAAAATAATGTGAGTTTGTTATGTTAGTTAGTAATGAGAATATCGCAGTACTACTACAGAGAGGTATTAAAAGGGTCACATCATTTATGCTACAGAATAACAAATCAATGAACAGGTCCACTTATCCATCCATCCATCCATCTTACATACCAACGGTTACAACGTCCTTACGAGGACACCCAACTGATTAAGAAAAAGAAGATTCACCCCCATTTATCCTGTGCAGGGTTATGGGGCTTCAACTGCTAGATATGCTCTGCTTATGCCATGTATGCATATGCACCAACCATGAGCTGTCAATACTAGTCTCAGGACAACGAGCATGCATCAGTATCAGGCATATAATATGGCTAAGCCCAAGCCAAAAAAAGCAAACCTCAAAAATGTAATATCAGTGAAATACATGTACAGAGATTGCTGTTCTCTAACCTGTGGCATATGTATCACCTGCGTAAGTAACCAGGCCTGGGGGAGACAAGGGGGCTGTCTTCTGCCTGGATTCGCAGGTGCAATCACCTATTAGAACAGGTGTGTGAGAGGTTGGCTGCGGCTAGAGAAAGAGCCACAAAATTACTGTGTGTGAAGTCATGAAATCAAACAGCTGCCTTAGTCTAGCCTATGACTAAGTTACCACTAGGTAATCGCCACTGTCGAAAAAAAGAGGGCTATGATGTTTTATCTGTGATTCACATGAAACAAACTGATGAGCTGGTTCTGTTCCAAAATGGTTTATCGCCAGAACAGCAAGAGTATATCTGACAAAGCAATCACCTCTCCTCTGTTATTATGACATAGTTTAGTATGATTTCAAACGCATAGAGCTATAGATTAAAAAAAGAGACAAAAACAGAACAAAGGTGAAAAAATGCTTTTTGCGTCAAGCCCTAACTGACAGAAATGTCTTTTGTGATGGGTACAGGCAGTAAGGAACATGTTGCTGTGTCCTGGCCTTAATAAAACAGATTATTCGTGATCTTAGTACAATAAATGCCATTATATCTGCTTTAAACTGTTCGGTTGAATAAACATTGTGTATGTATTAGGGTCACTGAATAAATCACTGTAGTTTTAAACCCCTAGGTCCCAGCTACCAGTTCTCCCACAAGCCAATCCTGGCTATCCAAAAAAAAAAACTTCTCTGAAAAGTTCTTTTTATACTGCCGCTACACATAAATACAGTTATTGATGCATCACTGCTGTATACAGCATAAAAAACAAAGCCCTGGGCCTGAATTCATAGGTGAAAATGAAAACTGAAAGTCATAAATCAAAACAGATTTTTCTTTTCATATCTCCTTCCCTAGATAAGGTTCAGCTTCCCTTTCATCTCCCTCGGATACATCTAAACACATGCTCCACACGACACCATGTTTGGATTTGAGTGCCTTGACACGTCACCATAATCCTCATATAAAATTCCAAGTGGTGCGGCTCAGAGCTTAGCAATTCCAAGGCACACAAGCAAAAGCACGTGTCTCGACTTTGGTGCCAGTGCATCAGTATCAGATAAATCTGAATTGCTGCATCCTATGTCAGCTTTCAAAGCAGTAATTAGTTCTGGTATGAAAATGAGAAGGGATCTGATTAAACTTGATGACCTGCCGCTGATTTCTTTTATCTGACAGACCAAGTGACAGATATGCACCTGTAACTGTGACTTTCATTCAAGATATTAACCCAATCAAAGTCAAGCCAAACTGAAACATAAATATTTAATAATAAATTTTGAGATACATGATATGAAGCTGTGAAAAGGACTGTAAAAGGGTTTTTACAGACACCAGAAAAGTGGCAACACATTACCAATATAGTGAGTAACAGAACCTAGGCTAAAACTGAGCAAGTCTTTTAAAACGTTAAAGACTCATTTATATGCCTTTTTAAAAATCTATTTCCTATGGGAAATATATTCCTCCTTTATCTGCAGTCTAACAACCCTTACATCCCTAACCACTTCTTACCCTACTGTATTGAAGACTAAAAGGCCAGCTTTTGTTGAATTATTTGTATGTCAGGTCCCTTTCTTACCAGCAGATGGTATTCCTCAACCTAAAAGCATTTTTCTCAAAGTGGGAAAAAACTATATTTTTAGATGTTCTTTTTCCTTGTCATACTTGAAACTGTGTCTGGGCACAGCTCCTGGGAAAGGAACACTGAATAGTGTCAAAGTCCTTTTTTCCACAAAAGGAAAAACCCAAATCGCTCAAGCTGAGGTAGCCATTCCAGTGACCTCACCTCAGCAGTTATATAGTGACATTGGTGGAGTACAGTCCTTACAGCTGTATTAGGTGCTCATTACCCAGAGCATAAGTTACATGAAATTAATTCAGCGCTGATAAGATTGCAGGGTTTTGTGCCAAGTCACCGCCTATAGTCAGGTACTCCATATCTAACCTTTATGACGTCACATACAGGTGTTAACGCTCATTTGCGTCCCCCCTGCCTTACAGAGGCAGAGACAGGCACTCCTTTCTCAGTGTTTGACTCCAGACAATTCCTGTGAGGAACTAAGCACAAGTTTAAGCGTGTCCTTATCAGCATTCCTTGGCAGCCTTCAAAAGCATCATCGTCTATGGCGCCCTTCTCATCTGACAGCCTTTACAACTGTAACAGTTGAGCAATGATGACAGGAACCATGCTTGTGAGGCACAATGAATCACCTGCATATTGTAATGTGCCTTTTCCGGTTTTCAGGTATTCAAAGTGCACAGAAGTTAAAGCCTAAGCCAAGAGGAGCACTCACACGTCTGCACCCTCAGCACCCGGTCCTAATTGGAAATGACTAACCATCTTTATAAGAAGCTGACAAATGCGCGCGTGTCGAGAAAGGGAGCGTCTTTACAGCCAAAACTCCTGCTCGTGAAGCTCTCAAGCATTTAACCTGTTAGAAATGATGCTTTTAGGCGCTTTAAGAGACTGGCCATATCAGTAATGCTTCATATGTTGTACTGAATTTATCTTTAAAGAGCTCAAATACATCAGCATTTCAATGTGCAAATTTGGATGAATTTACCATGCACGCCTGTAACAACTTTTTGCAGAATATGTATAAATAACCACGACAGAACAAATAAATGACCAATAGACATTTTATTTCAGTTTATTTCAACTTTGCTCAAAATTGCCCGGAGTCTGGTGCCCCATAAGCACTAACTGATTGGCTTTAGAATAGAGTCTCATTTAACTCCCTTGAGGAACTTCCCAAGCACGCAATGCTGCCAGAGAACCAGGAGCCCTGCTGCAGTCGCACCAGTCCGGACAGAATGTGAGCTTCACTCCTTCAAATTGGTGCCTCCATCTCCAATCAGTACCAGGAGGGCGACTAGCTAAGATCCGTTATCTCCTCCCCAGAAACAATCCACTGGAGCAGACAGCAATGTGCCTCCCCTTTCCCATCCATCCCTAACGCTGACTTACTTCGTGCATCTAACGGGAAATATGGACAACCGGTAGTTGGGTTTGTGATAAGTAAAAAAATAAATAAGTAATAATAAATCGCCCATTTGAAATATAATGTCAATTTCATGACGATTATTACTGCTAAATGCCTACTGGATTGATCCCAAATTTAATCACGGGGTAGTTTAATCACATTTGAGCAAATAAAGCCAGAATGGTCGAGATCTATGTGAAAAACGTCCAACCCATTAAATTCCCACCGCTATAAAGTGAGTTTACAGTAAATCATCATCACGGTTGCTGGCTCTTTACCAAAGAAAACAAAGTGCTCATTTGAATTCTTTTGATTCATTCTTTCACATTAATTCATAATTAATACAGTTAGTGCCGAGGTGACAGCGAACTTACCAGAGTTCGCAGCGACGTCTCATCCAGAGCCGAGTATCTTTCTGCAGACATGATGACAGTCCCGGCAGTTACTGACAACCCAAAAGTGCAAAGCTGGGGCTCCTAGCCAGTTGCTAAAATGATGGAGACAAACTGCCTGTTCAGTTTCTGGTCAGGAGTAGATCAG
>JAODKL010000040.1:34977351-34988598 GCA_026780765.1 Petrocephalus schoutedeni
GGATGGTGCCCGGGGTGGGCACCTTCTGAGCTGGAGTCCTAGTCCAGTCCCAAGAATGGGGTGACATCGTGGATATGCACTACCGTGAACATCATCGGGGCAAATTGAATTGAATTAATAACTGTACTAATTGTGGCTGTGTTCACACAGGTGTTAGGACTTGTCTTTTTTACGCCATTTGGCATTTATGATGTTTCATTAACTGCCGTTCTTTACCTTTTCATTTGTTTGTCAGTAAACTCCAATCTTCTGACTGCCAATGGAGACAGGATTATCTAAGAGCCCTTGCAAGGCTGATGTCAGTGCATGTTGGCAGAAATAAGCTGAGGTCAGGCGTGGCCATCAGTCAGTTGTTATTCTGCAGTGTTCTGTGGTTGTTAGAGGAATCTGTCCTCAGGAGACCTGGGTTTGTGGCCTGTTGTGGCAGACGGGGCTTTATTGTGCCTTTACCGTCCATCTCTGTGCTGTGCTCTCACTATTACTGTTGACTTTTACTCGCTGCTCTGCCTTTACGTTTCTATGCTCTCGTTTCCACAGCCCATCAGACACCGGCCCACCCGCCTCACCCTCCTCCAGCGCATCGCTGGCTTCGGCCTCCCTCCTCCGCCTGACGGCCCGCTGCTTCTCCTCCAGCCGCTGCTTCTCCACGTTGGCCTCGTCCCAGCGGCCGGCCTCCATGAGACGCTGGTCGGGCCGCAGGCGGCTGTCTGTGGGCCCCACGCCCTCCTCGGACTCGTTCAGTGTCAGCGCCAGCGAGGAGAAGTAGTACATCTGCTCTGCGTTCTCCCTAAAATCGTGGACGGGTGACAGGGGGATCACCAGAGAATCATTTCACATATTACCTGCCATTTTTCTGTAATATTATCCTTTATTAGTCTGATACCCGCCAACTCCAATTCCCCTGCTGTACTTCAGCAGTAATACTACTTAGAACTGTAATAGTAAAGCCGTCAAAGATATGGCAGAGGCTTATTACAGTTTTCCTGTGGGAGAGCTCTGCTTTATCTGGGATCAGATTAACTCAAGATCATTCAAACTGGCAACACGAGTGCCATCAGCTGACTTCTGCTTTGTAGAGAGACCGGTTCATGGTTCATGGCTGTGGTCGGCGATGCCAGATGGATGGCATGGGGTACGTACGGCAGGGGGTACTTCTTCCAGAGCAGCTTGGGCGTCAGGGTCTGGTAGACGGTCTTCTGCTTGCCCTCGGAGCCGCCGCTGCCGCGGCTGCTCTGCACAATCTTGGCGCTCTCCATCTTGTCATCCCATGTGCCGGACAGGATGTAGTGCGCCTGGCTGTCGGCGTCCATAACCACGCCCGTCACCTACCGATGAATGGGAGGGGGGGGAGTCATTGGACGGTCATCCCGGACGATGCAGGTTCACACCCGCTGATCAGTCAGTTTAATCAATCAGCTGTTGTTTGGAAACAACAGTTGTTTAATGAAGGGAATATCATATTGACCAGTAGAGGGCATCACTACCAAAGCAATTAATTTCTGGTACATTACAAATGGCACACCTTAAAGTCTGGGTAACCTCAGTGGCTAACCAGCCTCCCTCCATTATAGTGTGGAGCTCACCTTCCGTGGGACGTCCCGGGAGAAGTAGCTGTATGGGGAGAATTTCAGCTGACAGGTTTCTTTGGTCCTGTGGTTGACGATGTCGATGTCCCCTGACTGCAGAGAGAGAGAGAGATTGTGAGAAGTGAGAGAAAGAAGGAAAAAGAAACGGGTCACTGAAAGGTACACAGATTATGGAGAGAGAGAAAGAGGGACGGTGAGAAACAGTGACGGGGAAAAGTCAGAGAGCGACAGACAGGGGGTAAGCACTGAGAGTCAGGGACTGAAACCACAGTGAAGGGGTGAGGGACCTCCACGGCCCAACCTAGCGGACAGCCACTGAATTAAAAGCTCCCAGGAGTCTGGCAGAGGTGAGTCTAAGATGGGGTGGCCGGGGGGTGGAGTGTAGTTTGTAGGCATGAAAAAAGGGGTGGGCAATCACAAATGCGGAAGCGTGCCTACACACCCAGAACGGGGCCCCCTGTGGACCAGCCGCTCTAATTGTGTCAGCTGCACTGCTCCATCGGCAAGGAGGGGCTATTTTTAGAAACGAAAGTGGGGTAAATCCAATGAGACTCTGAGGTGCCCAGATGGACAGAAGAGGAGAGAGGCTGTAGGATCATGCATAAGAAGAGCATGTGAGAAGCATGAGAGGAGCATGTGTGGAGCATGTGTGGAGCATGAGAGGAGCAGGTGTGGAGTATGAGAGGAGCATTTGTGGAGCATGTGTGGAGCATGAGAGGAGCATTTGTGGAGCATGAGAGGAGCAGGTGTGGAGCATGAGAGGAGCATTTCTGGAGCATGAGAGGAGCATGTGTGGAGCATGTGTGGAGCATGAGAGGAGCAGGTGTGGAGCATGAGAGGAGCAGGTGTGGAGCATGTGTGGAGCATGAGAGGAGCATTTGTGAAGCATGAGAGGAGCAGGTGTGGAGCATGAGAGGAGCATGTGTGGAGCATGAGAGGAGCAGGTGTGGAGCATGAGAGGAGCATGTGTAGAGCAGGAGAGGAGCAGGTGTGGAGCATGAGAGGAGCATGTGTGGAGCATGAGAGGAGCAGGTGTAGAGCATGAGAGGGCACAGGCGTGGCTCAGACCTGGTCGATCCACAGCTTTCCCACAATGATGTTGTGCACGGTGGATGTGACCTTATGCCACACATAGTGGTTCCCCGAGGCGTGGAACTGCAGGTGGATGGCACCTGCAGAGAAGAAGCCGATTAAGCCACTTTCACAAAAAATATAAATATAAAACGAGACAGCTTTAAATGTCAGACAACAGGGCTGCACAATGCCCATCCTGGGGAGTGTAATGCCAGCCTGGGCTCTTAACTAATTACTCTACCGCAGTAATTAACTGGCTAAGCCACCTCACCTAGTGTATCGGTGTTAATCAGTCTCTAATTAAAACAAGTGCTGTAAAACATGCAGGATTACAGTGCATCCCTAATGCAGAAACATGGATGAGAAGGTGTGTGGGAGCCGGGCGGGGGAAGAGGGACCGCCAGTTTCTTGGCTGGGACTCTTATGGATGGATGTAGGGTCACATAAAACACCACGTTTACACCACTGTGATTCATCCTACAATCCCTGTGAACACTTCTTCGGTCAAATCATCTTTTCAATCATATTTAGATCTGCCGGGGAAGGGGCTGGAATCAGTTTAGCCCAATGGAGCGCTCAGTGGCGGAAATGACCTCCAGCAGGGTGACATTGTTTCATTTTACGCCACCCTTCAGTCTGGGGGGGTTTATGTTACAGACCCTCTTCTCAGGGATCCACACACAGCACTGAAAAAGTACCTCTCCCTCCCAGAACATATTGCTGCCCCAGCCGCAGTAATAGAGTCAGCACCTCATACAGAGGCTGTTATTAGTCCTTGTCACTGCTCCTCTGATTAAAAGCACAATCAGCCAGCAGGATGTCAATCACGCTCATTTTAGTTGTGTCAAGAACAACACTGGTGGGGAAAAGAGATCCCTGCCATTGGCCCCATACAGAAAAAATCATCTGAACTGGCCCAGTTAATTATGCAGAATAGGCATTTGTACATCGTGCAAGTGATACTTTGGGAGACAAAGTCTCATAACATAAGAGAAAGCGACTATTTCCTGCACAGAGAAGCAAAAGGCTCTGCTGCTGTGAATACACAGGAGAGGTGTGGGGGCTTTCCGGGCAGGCTTCAGAAGGCTGTTGAGAGTCCCGCTGATGAAGCGGGGAGTGGGGGGACCAATGAGACAGCGTTACCGTGGAGATGCTCTGCTGACACGCCACCTTACCCAGAGGCATGATGGATAGGTATTTTCCACGGAACTTGCTGCTGATGGTAATCTCCTGCCACAGTGACCAGCCGCGCAGTGAATGTACGTGGTGGGCCGCCGCCGGGGGGTGGTGACTAACCTAAGGGGGCATACCAAAGTGCACCAAGGGGCTCAGCAACTCCTCCAAGGGTCTGCCCCCAAACTGCATGGAACCGTTTCATCACACCTGTTATGTTCATTTTACGGTTTAGGCCTGTTTGACTCTGCATCTCTGAGTCTGGGCTTGTTGCTGGTCAAACAGTAGGAGGCACTCACAACTTGACTGGATACAATATAAGGAATGAATCAACCAAGATATTGACTGAGCCCAGAATAAAACTGGCTGGTGCTTTAATAATAAAGAGTGGGCCTCTCCCTACGCATGCCATCCAGACAGTCGGTCTACGTGTCAGTTATTCTTATTTTCTTTACTTATATCCATCACTTATTATAGGGAGCTTTCAGGGAAACTCATTTTGTTGTCTGCCTCTACTGCCACTTGCCGTGCTGTTGTGTGCTTGATAAATACATTTTGATTTGATTTTCCTGTGACCCCCTCAGTCAGCCCCAGCTTCACCTGCTCGCAGAGGGAGCGATAGCCGTACTCCTCCAGCCGGTCCAGCTCGTAGGTCTCCCCCAGGAGTGGGTTGAAGGGCTTGGCTGTGCGGTGCACGGTGGTGGAGTAGGAGGACACAGAGAAGGCCGCCACGTAGCACAGCTGCTCCAGGGAGCTGTCGCAGCGCGCCGCCTTGTCCAGCAGCTCATGGTACTCCAGGTCCTCCGTCAGCCGCTGCAGCATGGACAGCGGCTCGTTGAAGTTCACCTGTGGATAGGTGGGCAATGGTGGGTCATTTATACCCACAATGCATCACGGTTCCTGACCCTCAGCCAATAAGAGTGTGGATTTGGGGAAGCTGACTCACGGGCATGGGAATCTTGGAGAGCTCCTTGCCGATGCAGTTCTTCATGATGCTCCACAGGTTGAGTGAGTAGTTGGGCTTGTCTGGGACGCGGGTTCGCCTGGTCCTTCGCAGCTCCTTCCCCGCAGAGGAGTCGTTACAGGTGGGGGACACCTGTGGGAAGGACCGCAGTCACTCACCCAAGTGGCTCGGTGCACAGGCAGCAGGCGGCAGGGCAGGCAAAAGCCAGATGAGATAATAGGTACCGCGAGCAGTCGGTGACAACTGCATGAGGATGAAGCAAATGTGGCTCTGCCATTTAAGAGCCAGAGGCAGCGCAGCTACTGTGAGACTCAGGTGGGGGTCCAAACACAGCAGATGCTACAGGTACATCTGCTGGACCACAGCTGTGCCCAGTGCAGGTGGCCACAGCGATTCAGCTTACATAGGACTCGTTATTGATAGCGGACTGAATAACTCTTAAGGGTCATGCTATTTGTTATGCTAATAATGCTAACAGCTTCCAGCAATACTCATGTCTATAAATAGTGGAAAGCATGTCAAGATAATAGGCCCCAGAGACCATTTAAAGTTATGATGTGTGCTTGTGGTTCTTCACATGGAGGATGACAGAGGATGAAACACTCTGGCAGCCTGCTTTTCCATGTGGGGCAAAGTTCACCCAAAATCCGGAAGTAGGGTCACATCCAAGCACTTAAATCACACCTGAGATCAACAGACAACCGAACGACCGAAAGGCTTTTAAACGTCCCACCTACTTGCAGAGCAGCGGGGGTCTAAGCTGGCCGGGAGTCATTTTCAGTGCTCCTGGCAGAGCCATGTGACGTAGATGACTTAGAGATCAGCCACATTACCACCTTGAACAAGTGAGCGTGAAGAGCCCCCCAGCCTCAGCTTTGACACACTCATCAAAGTGTGCGCTACGCTGCTCCAAAAGCCCGCGGGAAAGCGCTGTCAGCACCCCACAAGTGCAATAAATTCCACTGGAATTCGCCACTAAAATTAGAGCTGCCAGACGCTTTAGCTACAAATGTCATCAAAAATTACTGGGGGGTAAAATGATGTGGCTAGTCAAGAAAATAGCACATTAGCCCTCCATCTTTTCACCTGCCTTTCCCCCAGGGCTTATAGCATTGGCACATCAGACTTCAGTAGCATTAAGGCAATGACAGAAGCTGGGTTAACTTTAGTCCCTGTTTCAGCACCATGACTTAGGGTAAAGGATACTGCATGACTGCTTTTTCTTGGAACTGGTGGTCAGGTGACCCTTGTTATTGTTTCATTGGCTACCCCTGTCTCACATGTACATACATATAAACCACAGGAACTGTCCCATCCTCCAAAAACCCTGCCATTGTTCGTCTGAGGCATAATTTCAGAGTTTCTGCTATATACGTTTTGCAGGAGCGGTCTGCATGTTACAATGACACGACTCTCAATTCGATGGAAAAAAAAGTGAAAAAGGTACATTTAACAAGCTAATGTTAAGATGTTACCGTTTTACCATGTATAAGAACATTCACAATGTGACATAATTCTCTATCGATGTTCATGGCCAACTAATTATCATCATTAATATATTGTGAAATAATGTTCCACCTAACCTAACATTAACTGCCAATGATGTTTATACAAGTTATGCATTAAAATATTCCCGACTGCATTTTCAGATGAGTGAAAAAAATTTCCCCAAGGAATGTGACTGATGTTGATGAAGAAGTCAGGTGGACGGCACTGCTGCAAAAGACCACTAGGGAAAACAATCACCTTTAGTCTATATACTACAGGTTTGCGTCAAGGGTGCGGCGATCAGTGGAGCAGGCTGACCCCAGGCCCAGCTTTCTGGCTGCTCTTATGTCTGCCGGCCCTCCCCTTTACACAAGGCACGATGTCATCACCCCTGGCACACTTGGCTCTCCCCTCTGGCTGTGGTCCCTCGCATTTGTGTGCCATCATTAGTCTGTTTCTTCAGATAGCTGCTTGTTGATACCCTGACATGTGCTTCCAGTAACACAATGACCGACTCCTGCAGTGACAGCGATCATAGGCCGCATGTCAGATTTCCTCATGTGAGCAACAACTAACCTATAAACTTCATATACGACCTGATTTGAGAAGATTGTTCTGGAGCTCTCGTGCTAACTGACACCTCGCCGTAGGCCACCTGACAGCACTGAGCAAAGGAAATGGCCTCACGTTGTCGTCATGGTTCCAGTCGCTGGGGTGACCTCCGCTTGCTCCACTCAGGTTGCTTACGGATCGTCTGAAATGCACAGAACTCAGCAAAGTCATGGGCAGGGTCTGAGTAATCATTTTACACAGGAGCGTGTGAGCTCACACGTACTCTGAGTGAGACAAGCGGGGCGAGAGTGAGAGAGAGCACCGGGGAAAAGACAGGGACAGAGAATGATGGAAAGAGAGACAGAGAGTGACAGAGAGAGAGAGGAGAACAGGGAGAGACACGCCGACAGACAGACAGACAGATAAGGCTCACACAGAACACAGGAGAAGACACACACATACATGCCGATGCAGACAGGCGCATCTAAGGAGCCTCTATCCAATTCCATCCCCCCCTCTACTGTCAAGGAAGATACTGACAGGACATTGATGATGCTGACTGGACAAGAGCGACAGACTGACCCAGATCTATCAAGTCAATATGCGGGATGTCACAGAGGGAGGCTGACAGTTCTGCCTTTAGCTTCAAAGACGGAACAGGCAGGGGAGAACAACAGCACAGGGCAAAAAACACAGAAGCTTAAAGCAGGGCAGGGGGGTTGGGGGGGGGGGTGAGCCACTTGATCGCTGGAGCGACAATGGCCATGGGCACCAGCTGACCTGTGCTGGGTGTGGTCTGTGGCAGTCACGGTGATAAAGGCAGGTGCGTCCTCCATGGCATCAAAGTACTCCGTATCCTCATCTTCGTCACTGGCTTCCCCTTTCTGTGGCCGTTCGCTGCCTGGGGGGTGTAAGGGACACGGTGACCCTGCCGCAGGTGAAGGATGTAAGACCGGCTGGGTGTGGCTAGCCAGTCCTGACAGGTGACATACTGTAACAAGTCACATCTAAAAAGGTGACCGTGTTCTCAAACGAGGTGTGAAAACCGACCAAAGGCGGGACCTGGTGGGCTTTTACGGTCGACAGAGCCCCGGTATCTCGCTATCCAGCTCTCGGAACGCTCTGGAAGCATGAGGAGAACATCAGTCGCGGCTGCAGGGGAAACTGGAACCCAACTGGCGGCCCGCACAAGGGCTCGGGGTATGTAACGCAGAATTTGACAGTTCGACGAATCGGTTACGCCACCTGCGCACAGGTGGGTAGTAAACTAAGCTAGACAAACATGGCTGTCGCTCAGTCAGAAAGCCCACAATGGCCAATGGGTCATGACAGCAAAGCAGAGAGGAGAGCAAAGCAGGAGGGCCGGCGGTGAAGGGGCCTCACCCTTGGCCGGGGCGGGAGAGACGGCGGTGGAGGGCGCGTTGGTGGTCAGCGGAGGGCCCTCCTTCCAGGCCCTTTCCAGGGTGTTGTGTTGCTTGGCCAGCTGCTCGATGGTCTCCTCCAGGCGGCTGCGCTGCTCGCGCTCATGCTGCAGGGCGCGCTGCCATCGCCGGCTGTGCGTCTCCGCTAGGTCCAGGAAGTCACGGCACGCCTGGACACACACACGCATGCACAGACGGCACGGCGTCACTCGGCAGGTTCACCGCGCCTCTTACAACCTCCCTTTATACTTCAAATAACACGATTTGAAAACATTTCAAATCGCTGTAATTTCAGCAGCTTCTTCTCGATCGGACCGCAGTTCTGAATTCAGCAAGGTGCTGATGGCAATTCTCAGCAATGCTAGAGTTCAGGGAAAATAAAAATGAAAGCGCAAGTGTCACGTTAATGACTAACAATCTCAGTTTCTTTTAAGTAACTTTCACACTAAACTTGAGAACTGGAAAAGGTAAGAGGGTTATTAAAAATGTATTATTAAAAAATGGACTCACATGATAAGTCCCAGAATATTCTGAAATATCCTTCTGACATTTGTGCTTACTAATTCATATTGTGAAAGCCGGGAGCCAAGTCCCGACCCAGGCTGACCAGCGACCAGTGGAACAGGTCCAGGCTGGGGGCGGCTGATGTTCTAGAGCCTGTGAGCTGCGTTTGGCCCAACGACTTGCCTGCTAATCAGGAGTCACCCAATGAGGGGCCAAAGGGTCGTCAGACATGTTGATTTCTGTTTAATGAAGACTGTTCCCGAAACAGCCGTCGTGCAGCACGCCTAGTTTGGATTCCCTGAATGAATGGGTCCGTGGCATTGTGTGCCCATATTTGGACACCCTGCATTACGTCACCAGCGTCCTCAGCGACACAGAGCTCAGAGTTCCATCAGAAGAATGCAGGCATTCATATGGTGTCGGGCATGTTTTTGTTGTCCTTGTTACCCCAGAACAGCCACAACCCTCTGTAAGCTTCTCTACTCTCCCCTCAATGTAAAGCACAAGAAAACAGTATCATGCCCTCCATCCATGCAAGACTCCTGGCATTTAAATGAGTATAGATAGTTAAATGAAAAGCCGTTTCACAGTGTGTTGAAACGGTGCATGAAGGCAGTCCACTGAAGGACGGACTATGGGTACAGCGCTACAGAGACTCGGGCCTCTGACCATACCCTCTACCACCTCTCACCCCCGTGCTGCCCCCCCCCCAGGTGACCCTTCAGTGAAGTGTGTCAGCCAGCCTGGGGCACAGGCCCTGCAGGGAGCTGGGGCGCGGGAGAGGAGCGCTCTTACCTTCAGCTGAGCCGGACTGCAGTATCCCGAGCCGGCTCAGCGACTTCTGCATAAAAACCCCATGTGACTCTTTCACTTCCTCATTCTGACAGACGCATGTGAAAGTAAGACATGTCAGCAAAGGGGAAGGAGGGATTACATGGGATTGTTAGCCAGGCCGTTTGTGGCTTCTGGGATAAACTGATGTACATGCATGTGGCACTAAGTGTGGCTCGGTACTGGCTGAGGCTCGGTGAGGGCGAGGACCCGGGGGCGGGGGGCGCACCCGATCTTTCAGCCCATCTCTCAGCACAGTGGGGACCAAAGTCAGAGTCTCCCTCATGACCAACATGCACGCTTCCACTCAGGGGGATCTATACTCCAGGCGTCACAGTTGACGTGTTTCCTGAGCTTCTCACATGACCCAACCACAACAGCTTTTACTGTTCCTCCGGTCAGCACAAACACGACACCACTGCGGTCCGTGACCCTGCCGACGTTTCACTTTTGTGCAAGAGCCGCTTGCATCAGCTGGACCGGGGAGCCAAACGGGTCAGGCCAGCCCGCGGTCAGTTTGTCCCTCTGGCCAGTGCAGATGGGATCCCAAAAAGAGCCCAGGGAGTGGAGGCCTCCGCCTTCCTGACACTCTCCCCCTCCCCCATTTAGTTGTTGTCTCACCACCTCCCCTCCTCAATGCAGGCGGCACAATGACATATGGCAGAAATGCAGCTGAGTTAGAGTTAGAGGCCCTCACCCGCTGTCATGTGCACCCCAGCCCCCCAAACAAAACCAAACGCTCGGCTCTCTATTGGCGAGAAGTCAGCTGGGCACTTACAATTAAAAAGTGCGAGAGGGAAACTGCATAATTTCTACATGATTCTGAGTCTTAAGTTACTCTATTAAAATCAGTTTCAATGCAATGCATTAATAATGCTAAATATTTTGGAATATATAAGAACTTTAAATTAAAGATAAAAACCAAGTATGTGCACACATACACAGCCGTGCCGCTGTCGGATTTCTCCCCTTGCCCTCTCTTGACCGGCTCTCCAATCACACCGCTCTGGCAGAACCAAACCTCAGCAGGTGGACCAGCCCGACAGAGCTGAGGGTCAGCGGTAGACCGGCACTCGAGTGTGTTCCTTTCCCGTCAAAGTCAGAGTCAGAAGCACAAGCCCTACCGCCCACGACCCCCCCAAACCCCACCCAAAAAAACAATCGAGGCGCAAACAGGACAAACCTTGTTCATCTATTCAGCAGGAAGATTTCCCTTTTGCAGTGACTGGGAGAGGTGGCAGATACAGCACTGCAGCTAATGGGGGGCTGCTATTCCTGTCCTCCCCCAATAGCAGATCTGGTATCAGATCTAAATTAGCACACTGGCCACAGCCGTCACTGTGCCCCCCCACTACAGCCAAACACACCCAACCCCATAAATCTCTGAAACTAATAATTAAATACATAAATCGATACATAAATAAAGATCAGCCATCCATTCCAGCTCCTTATCCAATACAGGGTCACAGTGCTCAGCCTGTGCCAGGAAGCAGACGATGTAGGCCAGGGAAGCCACTGCAGCACAGGGACACACACATACACACACAGGCAGACACACCCACAAACACAGGCACACGCATACACACACAGGCAGACACACCCACAAACACAGGCACACGCATACAGATGCACACAGGGACACACACATACACAC
>JAODKL010000040.1:34997877-35029610 GCA_026780765.1 Petrocephalus schoutedeni
GGAACTGGGCCGGATTCGAACCCTGGTCCCAGAGGTGTGAGGCGGCAGTGCTACCCACTGCGCCACCGTGCCGCCCCCCATGGAGTACCTATAAAGTGAATAACAAGCCTAATTGTCTCAAGTAATGGCTCAAATCTATGAATAAAAGCCCACTGCAAAGGAGCAGCCTATCCGAGCACAAAGGTGGGTGCGGCACAGGGATTAGCCTATGTGAAAGCTGACCTCAACTTGTGTGCCTCACAAAACACAATTTCCAACATTCACACCGTCTTGAGATGAGGCTCAGTTACACAGTGTAACTATGGCAACCACCCTCTCATCTTCCCCATCCTTAGGTGCAGACACCTGAGCTGGCTGCCTCCACCCAGCGCTGAAGCTCCTGGATGACCTGCCCGTCACTTTGCATGGAACGGCTTCATTTTCACAAGCACCGCTTTATGACTTAATTTCTCTCAGAGTGAGAATCCAGACACCAGTGGTGCCTGCACCTCCAGGGAACCCATGAAATCAAGTGTAAGAGGTTTGTCAAATGTTGGGTTTTGCTGTGGCAGAAAATGGTGTCAAATATAAGAACATGGTTTAAGGCCCGTGGCACATGGAATACAGAAAGGTAACAGGCACACATACTAGTCAAACTGCACATATACAGTATACCCTAGGTCAGTGAAAAAAGCTACATTAGCCTGAATTTACATGGAACATAGTTGAAGCTGGCAAATCCTGTGCCAAAATACCCCAATAACGTAGAAGCTGAAACATTGTTGTTATTTTGAGGCAAAAATAGTTTGACTGAAGACCACAGACAACAGGCATTGACGAAAATGAGCTGGATTCAGGCTGACAGGCGAAGGCAGACCCCATCGTTTTTACGTGAGACAATGGTGCTGGTTCATGTGGCGACCGTCACCATTCTGTCTCACAGACAGCTTGTCTCCTCCATTGCTATCATCACCAAAATTCACAGGAAGCTGTGAATGAAAACAGTTGCCCTAGAAACGGATGCC
The DNA here is from genome assembly GCA_026780765.1 of Petrocephalus schoutedeni. Taxonomy (NCBI): domain Eukaryota; kingdom Metazoa; phylum Chordata; class Actinopteri; order Osteoglossiformes; family Mormyridae; genus Petrocephalus; species Petrocephalus schoutedeni. The sequence continues at coordinate 34,998,882 of JAODKL010000040.1, forward strand.
CATGCAGTGATGGCAAGTTATTTTTAGCAGACCTGGGAATGACGCATTTCACACTGTCTCCTCTCCATACTCCAGCCCCCCCGACTTGTGTGCATGTGTGTGCGAGTTTCTGTCGCTCACTTCTCCTTGGCTCCATATGAGAGAGGGAGAGAGAGAGAAGGTGTGAAGGGGAGAAAATGAGGAGCACAGATTCAGGATGCAATCTTGCTAAGCAACTGCGGAAGTGAATTCTCCTGAGACACCCGCGAGAGACAAATGAAGGAGACAGCTGCCTCGACACAGACAAGGGGCAAAACAGTACTGGAAGCCAGACTCAAGAGAGTAAAACCATTCCAACATTCCTCAAACATGTCCACTGCTAAAAAGACGAGCAGCCAATAATCGCCCCCAAAAACCTCAATTCCCAAAGGTAGTAAGCCGGACACCTGGTCGATGCTTTTCTCTGTGTTTCTGTGGTGCCCTGTAGCTCGATTTGCTCTCTTCCAAGGTCGACCCGCTTGCTTTGCTGATCGTCTTAGTGGATCAATATTGAATGGCGGAAGGGAAATATTTCACAGATCTTACCCGTCTTTACCTCTTAAGTGTGGACACTAATTGGCTATTCTCTCTATGCCTCTGTGTGGAGGAAGTCAAAGCTCTCCTGCTTAAAGAGGGAGCTGCTTTTAAAGAAACCCCTTAAACAGAATGTGTGGGGATTTTCACAGGGCAGCAGAACCGAGCTGAGCCCAAACTATCCACCAGCAGGCTCCTTATAGAAGGCACCAGTCGAAAAGGACACCGGGGCCCTGAGTCCACAGAAAGTATGAAGTGCTCTTTAAGTGTAATTATAACTATATTTCACAGTGCTTACCAAGGATAAGGTGCACATGAAGACCACATATGTTTATCTTGTAAATAATCTCTCCGAATAGCTGAATGCATTCATTTTTTAAAACCTTTAAGGAAGCTGACCACTAAGTGGACTTGAAAGGGGTTGGGATAGAAACCTGCAGACACTCACAAAGTCCGTGTTTCTTTGGTTACAGTTTGAGGCTTTGCTTTATGAGAATGATCCGACAGTAGAAAAGGTAGCGGGCTGATCGCAGTCCTATAGACTCAATCTCCAAAAGTCCCAAGGGGGAAGGCGAAAGACAGACGGAAGCACCCCAATAAATGGCCAGCAAACATGCTACTGAAGAAGGAAGCTGATGGGAGAAATGGCACCCACACACAAGAGACTGGATAGTCATCAAAATAGACTGATATACTGTATTTCTGAACTTCAACCTGATTACTACTGTACTCTACTGTACTGTACTACTACTGTAGCACATATGTCTCATTAGCCAGAACACACACACAATCGCACACATGCACTTGCGTTACTGTCTTTGTGGGGACTTCCTGCTAAATCTCATCTTGATTCAATTAATGATCACTAACCCTGTTCTAACAAAACTGGAGCACTCTCCCAAAATTTGTCTCCGCAAGGATAGTGGGTCCCCCATACAGACGCACAGCCCTGTTATCTTCTGACCTAGACTTACTCTCTTTGGAGGGCACAGAGAAACCAGAGACAAAGTTAAAAAGACGATAGTGAGCCGAAAGGTAGATGAATTAGCTCGAAGACGCGGCCCTCATCAGCCACAGTGCGCTACAGCAAGTCGGCTTTTTACTTTCGCGCTGACTAATGAGACTTACCTTGTATACGAGCTGGGACTTCTGAACAAACAGCATTCACCACACCGTGCCACTGCCAAGGCATTTTTGCCTTTACATGGTGCATTGTTGCAATTTCAGCATCACAGTCCTGGGGTGCGTTTCCCAAAAGCATAGCTGCTAACTAACTTCCTTAGTTCCTTAGTTGGAACTGTGCAACTGAATGGGTCCAACTATGTAAGCTGCTAATGGGAAACGCACTCCAGTGCAATGGGGTGTTTTGTAGATAAAGAATCGCACACAATTCTCTGCCCAGCTCGGGCTCCAACTGAACTGCGCTCTGGCCCACCTCTTCCAAGCAGGCCAGGGTCGGCCAAAACGAACCGCGCCCGGTCACGGTTCGGAGCACTCACACTAGTCAAACGAACCGCGCTTTGGTCGTCAAACGCACTCGGGCACGGTTCAAACTGCTAGTGTGAGTACACCCTAAGACTCCTGCAGCCTAGCTCACACTTCCAAGCCTGGATCAAAGAGCAGCCCAGCAGTAATCACTAGGCCTTCACAGCCCACAGAATATGAGCCCCCCCCCCCGGTCTGGAGGAGCACATTCCAGCAGCAACTCGGAATCTGCCCCTCCCATTGATTGCCACACCACTGACAACGCACATAATTTGGGTGTTGGTGCCATAACAGACCTGAAAAGTAACTCAGCCTGTGAGACACAATTTCCAGAAAAGCTAACATGATGTGAAATTGCTGCCATTTTATATTGAGGGAAGCAGAATTCACTATCGTTTCCCAGCATGCACTGCAACTCCTGTCGCAGCCCATGTCTAGGCTGTCTTCTGCAGGTAAAATGTGAGTGTATGTCCAATCAGATGCTGGTTGGAAAGGAGCTCAAATGATTCATGTCTGCAAAAGACAGATATTTTACATGAAAGAATGATTAATTACTTAATGAATGCAGTGCTGAGACATATTCAGATAAATCCACCAGCCAGACGGCCCTCTGAGGTCTGTGGTGTTTCTACACGGGCCAGCTGTCCTCCAAAGGAAATCCAGTTCTTTGCAGCCAAGTCAAGCAATCCTTGGACATGTTGACCATTTGCCCTCTCTACCAGTCAAAACAGGCCAAGCAGCCAAGATATTGTGGTTATGGAGGAGAGACCTCTGTTCCAACACACTGCGACAGGATCCCTAACTGTCAGAATACCCAGCATATAATAAGAATGTACTGTTACACAGTGCTACATCTATGACTAACTGCGCTACATCTATGACTAACGCGCTATGTCACAATCCAGACCGGGCACACACAGGCCCACACACACACACTCTTCTGAAGAACACCGTGTGGAGGACAAGCCTGACTGGGCAGTAGAGGCCCTGCAGCGAGGGGACACAGCTGCAGAAATGGGGGCAAGTGAAATGAGAAGGAAAGACAGAAGTGGAGTGTTTAACAGGCAACTGTGGCAACCGAGGCCTCAGGCACTGGAATGACCCTGAAACCCAGGCTTAACTGATTGAACACATTGCATCGCACAGATATACAAGCATTACTAAGGTCTAACAAGCCAAACCACAATCTGCTGTAACATAGGCACTGGCCAGACCTAACCAATCAAACTCCCAATGTGCCAGGATTTGAATCAGGCACCACAGAAAAGTCTTGAACTGTCTCGTGTTAACATATACCCCCAGACAACAGAAAATAAAGAGGCCACAGGCCACACATCTCCCCAGTGTAACAGGCAGACTCCACTGGGAAATGCCTTCCCACTCCCAGGGTTAATGTAACTGCAGCGCCTGGCCAGGTAGCCAGAGAGCCCCAAGAATCTCAGATTCCAAGCAAAGTAAAAAACAGGGGGAAACTGACTTCCCTGGTTGAGGAAGTGAAAGCCGACCTCAGCAGTGCTGAGGCCCTGCTCTACTGAGCTTTCTCGTGCGATATTTCACAGGGGTTACTGCATGCTAATTATCTCTCAAATATAGATCAGTGCTATAATCATAGCTGCTATGCCCTGCCCTCTCCCCGCAATCCAGAGGGTGCTAGGACCCTGGGAACAGCTTCCTGCTAGGGTGTCTGTTCTGGGGGACAGATCTCAGAACCGGCATGCATGTTCTGTCGAAACCGTAAAAGCGGTGCCTTCCACTTCGCGGCCCCACACCGCCATCCACATGGCAACCGGGCAACTTTCTGCCCTGCACTTATATAGATGCTCCTTAAAGCTGGACGAGCCAGCGAGTTGGGAGAGAGACGAATGCATGCTGTGAGTATTGCATCATCTTATCACCTTGCTAACACATGCACTGAGAAGAGAGAGAAAGAGAGAGAGAGAGAAGCACTCCGGACAGCCGAAGGGGAACGTCCAACCCGACCCCCCTGGTGGAGCACCCCCCACAGGAAAGCGTGACAGTGCCCATGCAGCAACTTGGGCCAGATGGGACAGGAACGGGATGCGAGATGGACAGACACCCCCCGCAGGCAGGATGGAGGAGCGATGATGACAGGATGTCCCCCCGCCGTACTGACCCTTGTGGAACACACTGAGGCACCCGGAGCTGCAGAAGGACCGCACCGTCGCCGGCTCCCAGCACCCCCGGCCATTCATCCCCTCACTGCGGCCCGAAGTGAGCGCCAAGGGTGGGGGGGGGCCGGGGGGGCCGCCTCACAGGCTCTCCTTATTCAGCATCTGCCTCGCGCCCACACACACAGACGCACGCGCTTGCACGCTCGCTCTCTCGCTCGTTCTGCCGGAGGGCGGGCGGGCTCTCCCCGGCACACCGGTGTTCCCTTGCTCGCCGCCCCGTTCCGTTCGAATCCGGAAAAGCGGCACGATGCCGCACGCTGGCGCGCCTCGCCACTGGTCGGCTGTGTCCCTCCACATGCTTCTGTCCCTCCCTCGACGCAAAGAGAGAGAGAGAGAGATGGAGAGGAGAGGAGGAGGGAGTAAGAAAAGGAGGAGGAGGATTCAGCTGCCGGCAGTCATCCATGGGACGTGGCCCATAATGCATTGCTTCGTCCTCAGCCCCTCCTCACCTGACAGCACAAGTCGATACTTAGATGCTTGTGAAGAGTGAGATGGGGGGGGGCGAGCTGGAGCACATGGCTCCATCACTGTAGGGGGGGTGGATGTGTCTGTCTGTCTGTCTGTCAGAAACATCCCCGAGGGGCTGAAGGCCTTCCCACACGGCACGGCCATGAACTCCACTGCTTCCTCCATCACCCAGATCTCGGACGGGGAAGCCTGCTATCCCAGCAGCCTTAAGGAGCCGCATTCATCATAACTGGAGCGGGATCACCTTCACAATAACATCTCATCCACACAGCAAGCTATGTTCAGGGTGACCGTGTGTGTGCACACGTGTGTGCATGTCATTCTACCACTTATGGTCGCGCATGACCAATTAGTACCTATGTAGGCTGACCATCGGTCAGTCAAATGGCATTAACCAAGTTTGGAGCTAAACGGCTCATTTCATTTCACCTTCTTTCTTCTCGTTTCTATGTTTCTTCAGGGGCACCAACGCAGCAAATAATGCCACCCCTCCCCCCAGCCCACGGCACAGCCTCCTTGTAGCTCTTGGAATTTTCAGTTCCCCGAATTGGAGAAAGGTGTACCGTGGCTTATGATAAGGAAAAAACGCATGCTCTTATTATATGCAGCCCAGACATAGTACAGGTATCCAGTTACTTTACAATGCAATCAAACTACAAAATGTACAAACACTATACACTGAAGACATGGGGACAACGTGACAAGTTTCGGCGTCAAGCAAAAACAAAACTTCACTCACATGCTACAGACTTTCTGCAGAAAGCCTCTCCAGTTTCTCTAACATAGTGCATCTTCACAGAATACAGTAAACAATTGCTCTCAACATGGACGGGTACATTTCCATTTGCAGCCCACATCACAGATTCCAGCGGGCGGTGTCCTCAGACTATCCTATCCTAAAACTATCCTCTAACCCACAACAAGGTATTTGTGAGGAAATCATGTTTAAGTCAGTCACCATCTAAGACTGAACAAATAAAGTGAAATAGCCAATCAGGTTTGAAAGCAAAAACAATGCAAATGCAAAGAGCAAAGAGCAAATGCAAAGAGCATAAATGCAGCTCAGTGTAATTCTATTTTGAATTATTAACAGCATGATCTAGACAGATTATATGACTCTGTCTAATACTAATTATACTAATAGTAAACACAACAGCCCAAAAATAGAACCTCCAATAATGGGACCATACAGCCACTCACAAGAATGAACCATTTCCTGTTGGACAGAACAAAATACTGTAACATTTTTACATTTAGGTTACTTTGCAGACACTTTCACCAAAAATTATGAACATTACTTCCAGATATGACACTAAAGCCAATAAGCTGGTCCCCAGTACAACAGGAGCCCCTCATGAATGAAACCAACAGCCCCTGAATTACAGGTCAGATTACATTCACAAATTACAAATTACAAATTACAGTCCCTAAGTAGCCTACCACCTGCCACGTTCACTAATGACTCCCCGTTACACACTGGCTTTTATTCCAGCTCAGCCCTGACAGATCGTCACTTCCCAGAAGCTGACATATGGTGATATTTGTGATTTCCTTCCAAGATACTTTTAAGAAAACCAAACCAGAAGAAAGCAGAGAGGTTTTCCTGCCTTAAAGTGAGGAAAATCACAAAGTCTCTGTGAGATTCCACAGCAAATCTCCCTCTAGAGCACAGTCTTCTCAGTCCAGGCCAGAAAGTGAGGAACGCACTCCTCTCTCTAGCTGCTAGCCTCTCGCTGCTCTCTCACAGCACCTGACCGTGATCAAAAAACATGTGATCTTCATTAACATTTTATCAACATTTTATTGACCCAACAGGATTCATTTTAGCTCAAACAGGCTTGGGACTGCTTCAGACTGATTAATGGGGGGATCTGGTGGGGTACGCTAGAGGGGTGTGCTGTCTGCACACCACAGTATGACAGAGATGTAATAGCGTGCCCTTCTTTGGGTACTGGGGGCTGAAGGAAAGGTGCAACTAATCCAATGACAAAAGGAACATCAAACTCCCCAAGTGGTGGTATGGTGGTGCAGTGGTTAGCATTGTTGCCTCACACCTCTGGAACCAGAGTTCAAGTCTCTGCCCAGGTTCCATGTGTGTGGAGTTTGCATGTTGCCTGGGCCATCATGGGGTTTCCTCCGGGTACTCCAGTTTCCCCCCACAGTCCAAAAACATGCTGAGCCCAATTGGAGTTGCTAAATTGCCCACAGGTGGGAATGATGTGTGAGTGTGCCCTGCGATGGGCTGGCTACCCCATCCTGGGCTGTTCCCCGCCTTGTGCCTGTAGCTTCCGGGATAGGCTCCAGACCCCCCTACAACCTGGAAGGATAAACGGTTTCATGGATGGAGGGAAACTCCCCAAGCCCACCACACAAAATGGCCACGTGATGAAAAGAGTCCACGGCTACAAAGCTGTTCATTTCATGTCATTGTTAGAATGCGATTAATCGTTTCATGGGCGATGGAATCTCGGCCAAAAAAGATCTACTGCTGACAAGTCCAACGACAGAAGATGGGAAAGAGGCTCTGATATTGTGGGTGGTTGGGACCTGGGAACCTTCAATTAACACCTGGCTGACATCTGTAACCCATTACATAATTAGTTTAATAGAGCCATCAAGAGTTGTGGCGGCTTCCCATGGCTTCTGAGGGACAGTCAGCAAAAGCAACTGGTGGCCTGTGTTGACCACTAAGAGATTTGGTGGAATTGTGGGATACCTTGACCTCAGATCAAAAATAATGCAGTGTTTCAACTGCCAGGCCCAGTTAAAAATGACAAACGTGCACACAGATCTGCAGAACCAAGCCTATCGACCCTGTGAGCCACCTTATCGACCCAAAAACAATGGAAGGTGCGTATCCCCCCCCCCCCCCCGGCACTTAGAAGATGAGTGGGAGGAACTCCAGGTGACCCAACGTGCCCACAAACAAACAAGGATGAAGACCAACAAAAGCAACCTGAGATTACAACTGAAATGCTCTATTTGAACTAAAGCAGCAGAGACACACTGATATTGGTGTTGAATTTGAGGCCCGGGAGCATGGCTACAGGGTGAGCTGGCAGCCAGGCTACAGGACAGGAACCAGGTAAGTTGATGGACAAATGCAGATGAAACTATCTGAAGTTCAAGGGAGTCTAAGGAAGATATCTGTGGACATACTCTCTCAATCTTTTTGTTTCAAAGCACCTTACAAATTTAAGAGCAAGTTACAAATCAGCATGAGAGTAGAGGCACCAGGAAGAGGTGCCGTTCTTTTGGTACCAGTACTTTTGGACTGTAGCTAGCAGAAACTCTCCAGATTGCTGGACAGCAGCAGGGGATTTTTTTCTACCACATGTGCGCCGTGGGTGGAAGGCATGCCTGGCCCAAAGCCCTGCTTTTTGACCCCAAAGCCAGCAGTGAACAGGAAGCACCAGTCTGAACCCAGGATCTAGCACCACGTCTGAAAAAAGCTGTAGATTTATCAGTTCATTTCTAACCTCTGGCATACAGATGACTTTCAGTGGGTTCCAGAATGATAATCCATCTGCGAGAAAAGATATAAAATCCAGAGCCACATAAAAAAAGATAAAGCATGATAACTTAAATGGCAGTTAACAATACTTAATCGTTTCATTACTGCAATCAGCGGGAAATGGAAACTCTGCCAAAAAAGAGTGGAAAAGACACCCTGCTAACAACTAGACAACTGATAACTGTATATCATATTATATATGATTTGCTTCCTGTTGTTGGGAAATGTTTCACTGGAGACACCTGGAATGGCTCTTACAATGAAGATATGAAGAAGAGCTCAACTGCAGGAAGACCGAACAGACAGTCTCAATATCATTCAACACACAGCTCGAATCATCTTCACACAGTGGATACTAGCAGGTTTAACAGAAACTGTATGAACAACAAGGGGGAGGGAGACTCATTCCACCACAGTACAAACACCAGAGTGGGTGAAAGTCTTCTAGGGCAGAGGAGTGTTTTGAAGAAATGGTGTGGTGGGGGCTGGGGAGTCACCAGGGACAGATGGTGGCAGCATCGGGAGGAGGAGGGGGGCCTTGCTTCTGATCACAGTTTGACGCGGAGGCAGAGGGCGATCCCCTCCGTCCCCCCCTGCCTGCCTCCCTCATAGCTGGGGCTGGTCTAGGGCAGCCTCACTGTCCTAGCTGAGCGAATCAGTGGGGATTGTGGCCGGTCAACGACCAGTTACCAGACAGCTGTTTCCCTGGCCTTAGATTTACAAACACACTGTATAAATCCAGACAATGGAGACATAAGCCTCACATCCGGCACCCCCCGACAGTGATATAACACAGCGTGTTCATGCATACATTAACAGCAGGGACAGAAGGAGGTCATTCCTACAGACTGCATCACGGAGAGATACTGCAAAGCCAACTAGTGAAGTAATCCTCAAGTTGTCCTGTTTATGGGGGTCAGGGTGACTTGATATAGAACGGTATCTCAGTAAGAAGACCGCAACCCAGTAAAGAGATGAGTAAAACGAGCAATCCAACAATGCTGATACTGACATGAGAGCGTGCACTTGTGTATGCTTGGTGGGGGGGGGGGACTGAAGAATGCCCCCCCCCCTTCAAAATACATGGTTGCTTCCATGTAGAAATTCCAGTGCCACAATGCAACAATCTGTGCCTTACTGTGAAAACTGTGCAGGGAGATCAGAGGCTAAATCCTCTCACACCTTGACTTAAAAAAAAGAGAGAAAGAGAGTGAGACTAGCAACTTTGCAACAAGAGTCTATATTACCACTCAACTGCAAAAATGTGAAATAAACAGGTACAACACACTTCAAAATCAACACGAAGCTGGCGACCAGCCGACAAAACATCATGGCAGCGGAGGCTGATCTGCCATCACCACGATCCATTCCAGCAGTGCAGCATGCTCAAAAAGCTCACACATGAAGAATGGTGGTGGCCAGCGTCCAGGGCGGGGTTCTGCTGTGCGCCGAGAGCAGGAAAGCGGTGGCAACAGGGGCGCGTGAGTGAAGAGCCGAAAACAACAGAGAGCAACAGTCAAGAGGCAGGCAGAAGAGCTCGCTTAGCCGCGCAATGAGGCAACGGCGTACTGTGGACGGACCACGAAGGTAAAGAACAGCCTGACCTGGAGCTCCCTGAATGAAGAGTAGCCACCCGCCAATGAGACCAGCAGATAAATATAAGGTGCAAAACTGGTGACAAAACACACCCCATCTCACGCATCACATTCATTTCAAAATTAGACCTTGGTTTTGGGAGCATAAAGACCTAAAGAAGGACCACGAGGTGAGATTTGCTTCTTCTAACCCACAGCATCGTCCATGTTGTTCTTGTTTGAGGCGGCGCATGAAGGGCTCAGTGAATCAGAGCTCAGCGAAGCATGACGAGAACCCAAGGAGACACACGTTGCCATTCATAACGTCACAACCACTAGATACACAGATAGTCGTTACAAAATCCACTGGAAGCTGCGACCAATCGTAATGCAACAACTACTGCACATGAAAGAGTGGAATGGAACACGTGACCATTCATGAAGGAGTTGAATGGAACATATGATCATTCATAAAAATGGAGAAATGAAACACAAAATATTCATAAATTCATCAGAAAGAAACACATTTATAAGTCAATGGAATGGAACACATAACTTACACAAATCACCTCAATAGAACACGTGACCATTTATAAAACACACTGCAAAGGGATATGTGATAATTCATAACACCACAGAATGGAACACCAAACATTCATAAATCACCAGAATGGAACCTGTGACCATTCACAAAACACTCTGCAATAGGGGATTCAGAACAGCTTGATCCAGAAAGCAACACAAGCCTTGCGGTCAGACCTGGACTTGCTCAAAGCATGAGAGTGCAATGGGGGAGAAGAGGAAATGGGCCATTTAAACCTGGATGACATGGAGCCAGTTCCTCCACAGAGGAACACACGTCCCAGCAGGCAGACTGACCACCCTACTCACACAGCTCATTCAGACCTGTTAGTGGCCCACAGAACCCCACCCATGCCAATGCCCCTCCAGAGACTCCACCAAACAGACAGACAGGGGCACGCATTTGACTCTCGAAACACAGCAGCACAACAGACAGGAATCGCTTTAAATGACAGACTGCATCCCCAGCTGGAGCAAAAAAAAAAAAAAAGAAAAAAAAGCACCATCTGTCACACTTTACAACATATTGGAATATGGGGAATAAAAATATCAGAGCAGGCTCAGATATGTTAGACAGGGAAGCAGGGTGGTACCAAGAAAGACAACATAATGCTGAGTTTAATTAATATTACTAAATTAAAAATTGTGCTCCCAGCAGAGAGCAAACGTCCAACAGAAATCTGCAGCACTAAAACCCTCTACTGTGCCTCTGACCAAACTAGCACCAGATTCCCCCCCCCCAAAAAAAGGAAGAGTAACAATAGAGATCCTGCCCCGGCTTAACAGAGAACACCAACAACCTTCAGCATACTGAAGAAATAACTCACGGAAGCGCTGTCCGAGACGGACGGCTCACACACTCTTGTGAAAGGCGTCCTTTGGCAGCCGATGCTCATTTGCATATGCTCAGATGGCGGGAGAAATAGCTGCTACTTACACACGGGGGCCACGGAGACCCATCCGAGTGAGTCGCGCGTCTCCCTCTCAGCGGTCCAGACTGAATGAAATTCTTAGGGGGCAGATGAACAGGATCCTCCCATCAGCCCGCCGCACCGCGCTGCGCCGCGCCACTACGCTACGCCAGCTGCTGCTGCTGAATGAGCCACGGTGTGAGGGGCTTACGAGGAAGAGAGAGGAAGCGAGGGAGAGAGAGGAGTAGACTGAGCGAGGGAGCACTGGGGGGGAGAGGGAAACAGTGCAGGGAGAAGGGAGGCTAATTCCTCTCAGCAGTTAGCGGCAGGAATCGCAGATCGATCCGTCACTCGCAGTGTCATGTCCGCCGTTCCGGTACAGTGGACAGACGTAGGCGAAGGGGGGGGGGGGGGCATCACAATTTTCCCCGTGTCACCAAATGGACCATGCGCTCAAGGACTGCCCCGAGCCCTGTGACCTTGGTGAAACAAACAAATACATTCAACAAGGAGGGGTGTGGGTCAGGTGACTGCTCACGTGATAAGCAGAGACTAGGAAGGAGCCAGGGGACGTCCGACACACACGGCTTCCCCTGCTGAAACAGGCTAGCCGCTCCCTGCCTTGTGCTCCTCTAATGAATTCACACTGCTAGCTGGCCTGGGGAAAACACTCCCTTAACGAGGCCCATATGTATCTAGAGGAACCCTCTGCTCCCTCCCAGCTCACCTATCTCACAGCACAGCTCGATATAACTGCTCAGAAATACACCGACAATGGCCGTGAGGGTGGCTAGAAAACGTAGTCAAGCACTCATCTCAGTCAGATCACCTGACAGTACAGAAATAGGTTTGTTCAGAAGACTGGCCCAGCTTCATTAGATGCTAAGTCTGCAGGTATAGATTCATTATCTGCACAGTGGTATGGGTTCATCCCTGGAAGCCCCAGTGGAAGCGGCTGGAAGCACCACCCTGCTGTGACACAGGATGTCTCACAGCAGAGCCTATGGGAGAACTGGCACCACATCCCCAGAACCGGTCCAAGCGCTGGGTATGCCCGCTCCTGCCTCAGTAGCAGAGCACCATCTCAGGGGCACTATATTTAGATGCATATATATTTAGAAACACAGCCAGAGACTTATGCTCCGCTTTGCCTTCACACTACAGTGCAGCATCCATCCAGCCCCGACTTTCACGAGACAGTGCTGCCACCTTCCTGCGAAAAAGGAGAGGTGACACAAACAAGGGCCAGGATGCCTTAGATTCAAAGGTCAAAAGGGGCTAGCAGCCATCAAAGCCATGGTATTTATATACCAGGACATAATCCTCATTTTCCCATAACGGACAGCTACAGAAACTGTCATATAAGGATGGCTTTATAAACCAGCGGACAGAATGGTGGCGTCAAACTTCCTGGGTTTAATTTCTTCCCTGGCTCTGCATGCAGTGTGAATATCTTCCCCGTGTTCATGTGAGTTTTTCGTCACAGTCCAAAAGATGCAGTTTAGGTGGCTTGCTGTCTCTAAATTGCCCAGGGTGTCCCCTGCCTCAGGCCAGGAGATTCCTGGGACAGACTCCAAGCTCAAAGTGGCTCTGTGCTCAACATGTTTAATGGAAGACTGGAGGATGCAAGGCTTTACAGTAGAATGTCTGATTACTGAATGTAATTGTGTCATTGTTTTGTGTGGGCTCTTACTTTGGCAAAAGACTCAATAGAATGTTGAATTATAAATAGCATCTTCTAATTTGCTCAAATCAACAACAAAAAAAAACTAATGAGGAATAATTTTTGACAGCGAGCTCAATGTTTTGACAGTAGAAGGAATGACCTAAATTCTCCATTCTTTCCGCCAGCAAATGAACACCCTACAGGTATAAACTGCATACAGACCAAAGGCAGACCTGGGTTATGGAAGCATGTGATTTCCCATTCCGGTCTCTTTCACGGTCACCTAGGGAGACGAGACACGGCTCATCCCATTAAAATCTCCCCAGATATCCGTTATTTGTGAAGATGCCATAGAACAGGACTAAGACCCCAGTCATATTGGTGTCTCTGTAAGTTCAACATTCTGGCCCTGCTCACAGCCCAAGGAGGGAAGGACTGCAGGCTGCATAAAGGCCAGCCGCTGCAGCCAGGAAAAACTACAATTGGCTGCAAGATGCTCCCACTTACATGGAAACAATAATTTAAAGGCTGGAACAGACAGGGCAATTCACGACAGGTGCCCTAAGAGATGAGAAGGCGGCTGTATGGCATAACAGACCAACTCCGTAAGCTGACAAGATTTAAAGGGGGTGTCCAGGGGGCAGATCCAGGGGGCAGCACTTGACAGAAGCCCTTGAATATGTTAAATTACACAAAAAAATTGGGCATGGGGAACAAAGGCCACATTTTATCAAAGGACCCAAAATGTCTAGGTACATCCCTGGGGATGACACTATCACATAAGGCAGAGTGGCTTACAGAAACAAATTTATTCAAATAATTAAACACCTGAAAAGTAAAACTGAGCAGTTTCTGCTGGTGGTCCTAAAATTTGCTGAGGGATCTGTATCCTACTCTTCCTGCCCAGCTGGCTCTATACAGGACCTCACCACAGGAGAGCATGTGAAGCAGTGATTAAGCTGAGGAGCCCAAACAGAGATAACAGATTTTTAAAAGTCATTCTGGTCCAGACGACATCACTAGCTTCTGAGCACGTATACAGCACGATGAAATAGCAGCCGCTCAGGCTGTTCAGCAAGTCCATATTTAAACATACATGCAGTTAGTCTATTCTCTTCATTCCTGGTCCTGCAGGCCCAGTTAAATGAATCCACTTTTCCCTCACTGAACTGATTTACCCTTTAGTTATTGTCATATATTATTGTTGTAATAATATAAGAAAACCACATTTATAGCTTGGTATTATTAGTAAGTTTGGCTAAAGAGTTATTACACCACCCAAAAACATTTTCTAAACTTTTCTAAACTCTAAACAGACATCATGTTCTGGTGCCCAGCTTCCTGCCATAGACTCTAGGCTCTATCAAAAAGGGAGAAGTTTTGTATGGAGTTACAAGTGGCATGTGATAAACCACAGTCAGTATGCATTAGGGCTGTGTATTGGCAAGAATCTGACAATACATATCACGATACCGGAGTTACGATTCAATATATTGCGATATATCGCAATACTGTAAGTGATGTCACATATTGTGTTTTTTTATCTAACTGTAGAAAAACTATAATTGTAGAATGAAGACCATGTGCATACAGCTTTAACCAAAAACGTTTACTTCCGGTAAACAAGTTCAGTGCACACAATTATTAAACAGAAACTTACAGTACAAAAACTTTAGTACAAAAAGTAAATAAATATTACAAAATACCCAGCAATAATAAGACAAGTACCAAAATAATGACAGTACAACATCCGCGAGTCTTACCTAATGATCATTACAATTGAATTTTGCATGGCATGCAATATTATGCAGAGCTTTATGACTGTTTTTACGGCAATCTGCTGCACAAACTGAAGGTTCAGCCTGCGTTCATGCAAGTCGCTTTATGAGAGAAGTTTTACTCTACATGAGCCCAATACAATGAGCAGAAGTTTTCACTACAGAAAATGAAAAATATTATGCTGTGCTTGTGGGGAGTTGACGGAAGTAAAATAATTTTGAAAGCAAAAGTAACACTCATCAAGTTCAATGTTTGTATAGTCAGTGTAAACACAAGTCGGACATGTGCTTTTGTTTGTAGGAGTTACATTGGGCATTTTCTCATATTTATTTATCCAGTAACGACCGCCGGGTTACTGTATTATCATGTGAATAGCGCCATTTGCAAATGGGTGGCGATCAGCGCTGCTTCTAGACTCAGACACTCCAGTCACTCTCATACTTCTCTTTCTCCTTGCAAAGCTCTAAAAGTAAATTTCATTTGAAAAGTAGACCATTTAAGGTTTCTGGGGGTGTTTTTAAAATGTTTCTATGACAAAAACTCCCGGAGTTTGGCCAGAATTTCTGCTTGGTCCCACAGGCGGGACTGCCGACTCCAGAGGGTTAAATTAAGCTGTTACTTCCAGCATGTTTTTTACCATGAAAGTCAAAATCATTTCACACTTCAGCTTGGTATGTAGCAGGAGCCGGTCTAACACGCTCAGATAGCCATGGCTGCGAATGTTGCTAGTGAACAGACTTTACTAAAGTTAGGAGTGGCGTGCAATTGGTGCGTTGTACTGAGCAGAACCATCTAGCAGCCAGGAGGTTACATACTGTACACATGAACTATTTTTTTTAATCGATCTTGTGTTTTTGAAAATCGATACAGTATCGCAAAATGAAATATCACAATACTCAAGTGTATCGATTTTTTCTTACACCCCTAGTATTCATAATGAATACATTTGCAAGTATACAGATTACATACACACGCTACAACAGTCTGTACCCAGTCCTGAGGGCATAGTGTGCCTAGGAGACAGTTTGGTTTGGAACGTGCTTGGGATGTGGCGACAACCAATTTTGGGATGACAGACTGGGACCAGTCACAGAAATGGCAAGCATCTCCAATGAAAGGTACATCCAGTGAGACATTCAGTTTGGGAGTGAAAGTTTTCATTAGCATGTTTGTTTGTGCGTTCCTGAAGCATGATTACCTTTTGAGAGACCGCCCTCTAGTGTCAATATCAAAAAACAACATGCTGTTTGCAGAACCATCTTCAGTGCCAGTACAACGTAAGGAGGCAGTGACCGATGAGTCAAGTTGAACCTCACCATAATAGGCATAACAAATGCAGAGCTAAAGTGTAATGTTCTAGAGACTAAGAGCACCAATCATCGCAGTATGTTACAGTACTCTCTCTATATGACAATCCTAGTATTCTACTGCCACTGTATAACTCTACTATGCTACAAGGATATTAACATTGTACGACTTATTAAACTTATTAATCCTTCTTACTGTGACACCAGCCTGTAGCCATTATATAGCTTTACTGTATGAATAACTAATTGCCAATTCACAACCCTGTAACATAAACACCCCACTAGCTCCCCTACAACAGCAGCTTAACTGTGCAGCACATCTCGAGTACATTTGCACACCCTTAGGATTGCACAGCTCCACCAGGACGGAAGTCCATTAACGCCATACGATGTTCTCTATTAGCAGCCCATTAGCGCTACATAGCCTTTCTATGCTAACAGCCCATTAGCAGTATTTGGTTGCACTCGACTCTGCACACACAGACACTAAAGCAGCGGGGTGGCACCCGGCACTCACCAGACTGGTCGTGCATCATGCGGATAGCCTTAGCCTTGGCTAGCTCAAGGGCTGTGACCCAGCGCTGGCGCTCCACCTCAGAGCTGGCCTTCAGGTGGTAGGTGCGGCCGCCGCTGCTCAGGACGATGTTGCAGGCGTCTTCTGTGTCGATGTGCGCAGTGGCCAGGTTGATGGTGCCCCGGCAGGTGTGCGCCATCTCTGCTTGGGTCCTGTGGTGCGAGGACACCACACGCACACACACACACACACACAAGAAGACAGACAGACAGGGACAGGAAGGTGGTCAGTGTTGCATCTTATTTCCCCAGGTTCTCTCTAGACCAGCAGCCACTGGCCTTGGGACCAAAGGTTAACTAGTTTTTGACAGCCTGAGGTAACTTAAGGCTGGATGTCACCACTCATTGCAGGGGAATTGTACCATCTAAGGGTACAGCTATACATATCCTGTAACTAGAACAGTAATGTAGGGAAGATGCCTTTGAATAAACGGTGCATGTTGTCCACTTTCCTCTTGTGGGATAAAGCCAACGTTTAAGTTACAGGCCTTGTCAAGAGTGGAGATGTCGAGTCATGGAATGGTGTGAAACAGAAGCCTCAGTGGGGTCAATGCGACGTGACTAGGACCCAAAGCAAATAGGATGCTGGGAGGTGTTAAGACATGTAACACCTGGGACGAGAGGTCAGGCAGAAACAACAAACAGGATGGAGAGAGGCATAAAACCTCAACGCCAACTGATTTTAAAAGCAGATAATGGGCCTACTGCTGCACTAAAAGGACACACTGTTGTACCTTTGACCTAACTCAGGTTTTATCCTGAATTGCTTTACTAATGTAGATGTAAACACTAAACCTGCAGGACACCAATTTTTATCAGGAGAGCCTGAGGTCACATTTAGAGCAAGTTGGCATCTTCTTCATTTTTGCAAGCAAGTCTTTTCTGGGCTGATGTACAAGATGGGGGAGTTGGCAAAGCACCAATTAAGGATAGAAAAGAACAACGTGTTCCTCAGGTGCATGTGTGCATGCCCCCGGGTAGCCATCGAGTGAAATATCAAACCCTGCCCTCTGTATCCCCCCTCCTCCCCCACCTTGCAAAGATACGAGCTGTGGGGGGGGGGGGGGTCAAACTGAAAACCTCAGGGGTAATACAGTCCGGCTGCAGGATCAAGAAAAGTCACACAACGGCCACAAATAGTCCCAGCTGGAAAAGGGCCGAGAAGGACAGAAGGAGGACTGATGGAGGCTGGAAATCACAACTAAGGAAAGTTGCAGGAATTAAAGAAATGCAAGGTGGCTGGATATGGCCTCCAGTTACCTTAAAACAGTACGAATGCCTGTGCCTAAAGAGTGTGTGGCCCCCCAGTAAAAATCTACACCAAAAATCCCACCCAACGTGGCCCAGCTTGGCCTGGAGCAGCTTCCCTCAGCCACGAGTGGCCAAATATACCTATCAGGAGCCCTTGAGCACCCAGTTGATAGGCCGTTTCACATGAATGGACTGAGTTGGATTCAGACTGACAGAGAGCAGTTTTACGGACAGAAGGCGGCAGGCAGACGAGCAGACTGGCAGAGACGGACAGGGCAGAGGGACTTCTGAAAATAGTACCAGGCATCCAAGCAAAACCCAAGCCTACTATCAGGAGAGGTCACTGTTTTTAGCTTGGCAGAAGCACTACATAGAACCCGGTTGGTCTGCATCCTGGAACAGCCTGATAAAGTCAGTCTGGTTCCAGTCCAGACCCCTTGTTCAGCAAAGCAATCATCGCATGCGCCGCAGTCAGAATGTAAAAAGCAAGACACTGGAAAAGCCAACCAGGGCACAGAACACGGATTCCTTGACGTTGCATAAAATTCCTTGTTGTAAGCTACAAGTTGATTGGTGGATGTGCAGGACTGCTTGACAGGTGATTGGTGTATTCCACTGCCTGGCTTGTCAGTGCTCCTCCCCCATGCTGCAGTGAGCCTCAGCATTGCATGCAGCTGGGTGATCATAGGCTCCATGCTCTCTTCAATTACAAGCCCCTAGGCCACTGTTTATAAGCATCCAACCCCCATCCCAGATGCATGCAGTTTGAAGCTGACATAGGCCATTGTGACTGCATGGCAACGTGAGCTATGCCTGCAGCTGGCTCAGAAACAATGGCGCGGCGTGGGCGCGGTGGCTGTTACCTGTCCCTCCCCAGCGCGCACATCCTCATAAAACACACATCCACAGAGCTGGGGTGCGAGAGAACAGAACAGCTTTTCAGACACACAAGGTGGGGGTGGGGATAGGTGAGAGGAGGGGGTCTGATCCAGGTTGTGTTACATCATCCTAAATTACATATTTAGATGTCTGTCTGAGCACCCAAACTGGACAGATTTAGGGTAAAACTGACTCACTGGATCAGTACTCCCCCAAAACTAGCAGGAATGAGAAGAACAAACAGAAAAGGAAAGACACAGACATTTAAAGCAAACAACAATGAAAATGAACAACACGGGTGTGAAGACTATGTATACAAAACAAACAGGAACACGAGTTTCTAAACTGGCAGGGTTTAGAAAGGTTCCTCAGCAGTTTCAATCTCAGGTTTACAGCTGCCCAGGACCTACTGACAAGAAAACTGCCCATTCACATCTCGCAAGGTGCACCCTTCAGCAAGACGCTCAAGCAAAATCTTTTTATAAATGGGTAAAAATGACTATTAATTTTGTATGGCAGAAGCAGATAAACTGGAAAATGAAAAAAATCCAATTAATCTGACAAACTTTCATTTCCCAAATAATCTCACCCGTTCTGTATCTCGTAATCAATAAGTACTTTATTTCACTTCAGTAAAATAAGACCAGAGGAATCAGTCTGAACTGATGCAATTCATGTTCTGAAAGCCCTGTTTTTTCCACCCTGATCCTGGCATCCATCTATTCATGAGTCTTCTAACTGCTTGTGCCGGTCAGGGTCGTGGGTGACCCTGGCAGACTGGGGTAGCTTGCTGTAGACCTCTGAGAAGGGTGAATTATCCCAATTACCATAACGACTGGCTCAAATGTTTAAGCGCTCAGGCAGACTGAAAACACGCTTATGCACCTTTCTGCCAAGAATGGGCCCAGGTGATCCCAGTCCCTTGGTATGAAGAAGCCCATCAGAAACCAAACCCCCACGAGAGAGGGGCCTGCAGACAAGGTGGGCCCACATCTGGCCTGGGGTGGGCCTTGGCCAGGCAGGAAAAGAGGAAGAGCATTGGCAGTGGTAAAGTTAATGCGGAGTAATCTTTATCAGGGTATTAAGGCGGATTGGCACCAAGAGGCGAGAATAAGCAGCCTGAGTATACTAAAGCTTACAGGGAAAGTCAATTACCAAATAAAGGGGGAGAGTGGGACCCACTATAAAGTTATAGGCATACAATAGCTTATTTTTCCTCTTTGTTTTTTAAAATTTACCATACCTGCAATAAATTCATGGATGCAACATTGGAGTTAAAAGTACCACTTGAACCACCTGTATTACATATTTAACATCAATCAATACACCAATCTATTGCACATTTGTGTTCACTGAAGCCATTCCCAGAGTCTGACTAATTGTCTTTGCCTGTAATTTTTGTTTTTCTGTCAGACTGCATTAGCAATCTGTAGAAGAGTCAGCAAAACTGTAAGGTCAATGATGGTATCTAACTGCAGAGTCATGTACGATTCAGAGACAATGCCTGCGTGTGACTGCGGAGTCATGCTTCGGAAAGGTAAGGAATAACCACAACTGCGAATATGAACATAATGGGAGACTGCCAACACCACTCAACAGCACAGCCTCTTTGCTACCATTTCATAGCCAAATCCTGGTTTTTATAATGACTTATACACAAAATCTGAAACAAGAGGGTGCATTAAGCTAAGTTATCAGTCTAGCTCCCACTGAGAAAATCTTGACATCGGTCACTACCACGCAGACAGATCCTGAAACCAAGTATCTGGGAGCTTCAGAATGCAAATCGGGTCATTTGCATGGCCAAACAATTGCGACAGCAGTCCACAGCCAGCCGGTGCTGGTCTCAAAGGTAGCAGGCACAGCTAGACAGCCAGGGCAAGCAGAATGCTATCACATTGAAATCTCCTGGATCTGACATGCATGCAATAATTAATAAAGTCATGCTAGTTAATCATATATAACTATCAAATTTAACTCAACCAAAACCTAAACGCACAGACTTAAGAATATTGAAACAATAGAAACTAAAACCTCTAAATTCTCAGACTTTTGTATTCCCATAAAAATGCCATCCCACACTTGAGTCTTGGGAGACTGAACGCCAGCTACAATCACATTTTTTACATCAATTTCTAAAGCCTTAGATACCCGTCCTGGGGACCAGTGTGGCACTGCCTAACCATGGACTGGAGAAGTAGCTGGCTTACAGAATCAGTGTTATGACAGAGATAACAAAAGAAAAAGCATGCAATCCCCTGAACTGTACCAGAGAAGCATTTTACCCAACGCACATTACTTTTCATTGTCTTTCCAAAGGTGGGGGCGAGAGGGGGAGCTCTGGATGTGGAAGAGTAATGCACACTGGACTTTGGGCCATCTCAAAGGCCAAATCCATATAATACCACTTCGGGAGAGAAAAAAAAACATATCCTGCCAAAAATACCCACACACACACACATAAAAATGTACCAGAGAGAGATCTATGAACCCATGCCAGGGCTTAAAAATATTACTGAAAGCTAGTACCTTAAGCACACTCTCTTACATACCTCCTCTCTGTCTCACACACACACACACACACAGGCACACCAGTGGAACGATGCTTTGCCATGCCTGATCTTTCCGAATGGCCCCTGTTCAGAGACTTGGCCCTTCAATGTGGATGGGTTACCCTCACATCACAGGACTACAGTCACCTTTCAACACAATTGTCTATTAACAGGGGGATGTGTGTGTGTGGGGGGGTGGAGTGCTACCCAGCCCATATCACAAACAGGTGCACTTACATTCGTAAACATGATGATGTAAGCAGACCGAGGTTTCATATGAATGATAGGGGATGTGTCTCCCACTTCATCTCCTCACCACAGGCATGTCATTTAACCTTCTCAGAGCACTGAGAACACACACACACACCCCCGTCTGCTCCTCCCCTCATTTTTATGGGCAGTTTCACTTCCAAGTGGCCTGACAGAACTAAGTGTCAACAACTCAACAACCTCAAAAAGGCGTGTCCAAGGACAGCTGACTGACACGTCTACCCAAGGCGACCTGGCCCCTGCAATGAGAAGCAATGCCCTGCCTTCCAAATCCTGACGGACGATGCTGTCCAAATGACGCTTCTGTCTGCCACCTAGTCCAACATGTGCATTCTTCCCATTACAAACAACCTTATGGCCAAGTATAAATGCCTCCCAAACAGGCATGACAGAGTTTTTACATTTGTAACACAAGATGATAAAATGGCATTTCACCACGGTAAAGGACCCTGACATAACTTATTAATGAGCAGTATCTCTTCACAGTTCTGCAATCAGCTCAACACAATATTTATAATCATTTTACCCACACTGACATGACTGTTTGAAGAACTAATGTAACTCAAATGTTTAATTAATTTAACTACTGAAACTTCCAATTGGTTCATTAATCTAAAACTTGCAGGATTATACAACTAAGCCTGCCAGAGCCACACATTTTGCCTGGAACACGGTTACAAACACAGTGCTAACTCCCATCTGGTTAAATGCAGAACAACCCTAGTAACCAGTTTACGGGGCAACGGTGAGTTTCTGGCACAAGGCTGTGGCCCAGAGGATGAGCCCTACATTCAGTAATGAGCCAATTAATTAGGTGAAAAGTCTGGCCAGGGGAAAGGAGGGGTGACTGTCACAATAGCTACCTGCCCCCTTCATAAGAGGGGGGAGGTAATGTGAGAACATAAGGAGGCACCTAAACAACAGGTGCTACTGCCTGGACAGGTGACGCCTGTCTGACCCTCCACACACTTACGTGTTATTATGTCTTACATTATACATGACAAATAAACAGGGTTCAGTTGAATAATACCCAAAACGGGTATCAATATGATTAACGGTGTTCTTACCCACTTCTGTCAACCGCCCCACATTTAAGCTGTCGAATAACCTTTTAAAATAAACTGGCGAACTGTGAGTATTTAACAATCCGATACTGAAGGATAAATAACGCTTCTATTAAAAAAAAAAATTGCCTTGGTGTTTGACAGCTAGCTGACTGGTGCTGACGTTGCTTTCCACACGGCAGACCAATTTTGCCTTCCCAGCTAAACGTATATATTAGATGAAAAGCGCTTTCTGCGTATCCCCGTTGTAAAAAGGGGGGGGGTGACATTTGAATAACGGGCTCGGCTGACGGGTATGTAACCCAGCGGATGGCGGAGAGTAAACCTTATCCGGCTAACCGCGTCCTCCGTGCAGCCTGACCGCTAAGCGCGGCCGCTTCGCCGGCTAGCCTTCCGGCTAAAGGTGTGACAGGGCCTCGGGTTCGGGAACCGGGGACGGGTCGGGCCGGCGTCCCGTGACAGCTCAGGCGGAGCCGACACACGGGCTAAGTGGCTAGGCTAAGCTATGCTAGGCTAAGCTAAGCCCCCAACTTCGAGCGGCCGCCCGCACGCGCGAGCGAGCGAGCGCCGGGGTCTCGCGCGCCGCCGGGCTGGGCGCGCGGAGCCGAAACGGTTAACGGTCGGAGCGGCGCTCGTCCGCGGCCCCGGCGCCCCGGCTCCGAGCTGACAAGCCGGGCGTGTGACAGCTCTCCCAGCCGGCTCGCTTACCTGTAGTATGACAGAAGGCCATTGCTGAGGACGAACCACCGCCGCTGGTAACCTTTTAAATAGTTAGTCCATTTAAAGAGCCAGCCTTTATAAGTGTCCGACCCCGGAGCCGGCACCCCAGCGGTCGAGGACGCCGAGCCCTTCCCCTGGTCACTCATTCTCCTGTCCGCCACAGGCTGGGGACTGCAAGACAAACAGGGCACAGCGGTAAGGGTGGACACTATCCCGCCGGAGCCGCCACAGGGAGCGGCCGCTCTCCCCATGCACTTACCGCCGATGAGATGGAAGGGGAGGGTCCGGACTGGAGAGAGAGGGAGAGAGGCAGGGAATGGGGTTGATGTGGGGGTAAGGGGGGGGGGGCACAGCGCGCCCCCCTCACATGACGCTGGAGACTAGGAGGAAGGATGAAAGCTGACCGTGGGGGCGATCATATGACGAGGGGAGCGATCGGCTAGCTATCGGGGAATCCTGACGCGCGTGGGGGGGGGGGGCATGTGCATCCCGGCGCTAGTGCCGGGGGAGCGCGATCCCGGCTGGCCGTCGTGCTGGAACACGTGTGCGTGTGTGTGTGTGTGTGTGTGTGTGTATGTGTGTGTATGTGTGTGTGTGTATGTGCGCGTGTGCGTGTGTGCGTGTGCGTGTGTGTCTGTGCGCGTGTGTGTGCGTGTATGTGCGCGCGTGTGTGTGTGTGTGTGTGCGTGTATGTGCGCGTGTATGTGCGCGTGTGTGTCTGTGCGCGTGTTTGCTCCGCTGCTGTGTCCCGGCGATGCACCGCCGCTGTGCGCAGCACCACTGTAAACCGCCCGCCTTAGCCGTTCCAGCCTTGCGAGAATTCAGTGCGCAGTATGAACAGCTGAAATAAGCCAGCGAGCCAGGCACTCGCCATTGTCAGTGTGCGGCAGATGTGGTGAGAATACGATACCCTAATGGAATATTACGGAGTAGTGTATCCTAGAGTATGGTTTGACTACTCACTAGCCAATGAGAAGGGGGTCCTACGTCGGAGACCGCTGGAAATTGCGTGCAAACCCTATTGCGCAGTTGCTAATACAGTAATTAGCTACTCGGAACAGGTTTATTTGCAAAATTGTAAAAACTGAAGCATGTCAGGCCACCTGTCCTGATCACTTGCTACACAAAAACAATATACTTCCATGCCAACATACGTGTACTTCTTGTCCGCCTGCCGACTGCATCCATTGCCTCGCAAAGGGGCTTCGCCTTCTGCTACAGGTGTTTCTCAGTTCAATGAGTAGCAGAAACAGCTACAGGCGTGGTTAAGGGACAGAAATACGAAAAATAAAGTAAAGAACATTTTATTGAATTGCTTCAGGAATATATCTCCCTGCGTAAATAAACAAACCGTACAATTATAAGCAAGTGCGTATGTTTGTTTAAAACCTTGGCAGGGACCAAATCAGCTCCGAACCCTTCGCCTCCCTATACACACAGGGTACTCACAAAATACTGGTAGGGACATGTTCCCACCGTCCGTACCCAAATCTACTCCCTTGATCGTAAGACTCGCCAGGATGGCCATTTCAAAGGCATTAAACTGTGGTCAAATATGCTGCTTCGTGATATAGTTAAAGAAACAAGATACTGATCGATACAGCTCAGGATTCGATCTTGTTTAAGTAATACTCCCGAAATAGCCAGAGTCTTTGATAGACAAGTAACATTATTTTCAGTCAGGCTTTGGTAAATATGCTCGTAGGTATAAACATAAATCTGGCAGCTCCCGTCTGTCACCAGACACCACGCTATAATTTGGATATATATTAAAAGTTATTTATGTCCTTTTCTATTGCTAGTCCCAAGTCTGCACCTGTGAAACTCGCCCGAAAGTTATCTCACTCTGAGTAATCTTATCTCAGAACATATTGAGATTTAGACACCAGTTTCTTCCACACCATGACAATAAATCTGCTTAGTGTGACTCACTGATATCCCATTTTAAAAGCTTATTCAAGTTATTTGTTCCTGTTATTGTCAGTTTTATTGGGAAATAATTCAAACCGGTTAAACGTGGAAGAAAACTTTAGAAACAATGCGTCCACCACAGAGGAGGATCGAGGTTAGGAATTACAGGCATAATTTTAATATTTTTTTAAACGGCGTGTGTAAATTTTTAGATGGTGATGTGCATTCTGTGCTCATTTACACGTCTATATTGGATCCGATCTGAACGGACCATATCCTAAAGATCTAGTCGGGAACCCTCATATTAGATATCAGGCGTCGTGCTTAACCTTGGCCTGTGTCTGAATGAAAAACAATATTGTGCTGGATGACAGCCGTTCCTTTGATTTAAAATTCTTCCCGTCTTGTGCTCCTTATCCCCAGGCTTGAAGGCGAAATGACATAGTGTGATATAAAGTCTTCAGGAAACCAGTTTGACATGGAGATGCTGGAACCGAAGTCTCCCCACTGTAAGTTTTTATTGAGACATATTTTTGTGCATTCAGTATATTCCATGTACTCGCAACTCAAAGACAGACAAGGCAAAACCTTAATCCTAAATGAATGTATGGATTTGAACAATTAAAATAATACACATTTTAAAGTTATTTTAGTCTCACATTTTATTCATTTTCTTCAGTGCCAAAACATAACAGACAACTACGGAACCTAAATGCAAACCTAAAGACAGCTTAAAAGTAAAAATATTCACGTATTTAGAAAATAGTAGCCCTTTAAACTGTGACATGACACAGATCCAAACTCTACCTTCTGTCCAAAGAGATGAAAAACATTGCGAATATTTAACGATCTGAATCCCCGGGGCGACAATCATAACCTTCTACCCACGGTGGTCACGCTGATATCGGATGACTGCTTTATAGCCATCTATTGCCATCTAGTGTCTGATAGTAGTACTACCGCTTCACAGTTCTATTTACTTGAGTGAATTAATGCCTGTTTTTGCGAGTTGCCGTCGCAAATGTAATTCTTTTGACATACCGACACACCAAAACCCAATTAATACACAACAAAACAATTCACGAGTACTAATACATTAAGACCCCTGTATTCAAGGTTTCATTTTAGAGGTAGGTGGCCTGAAACTCTTTTAAAAAGGGAGACTTTTTTTGTTAATGTTAAAAGCATCAGAAGGTGGTTATGCTGTTCTGAGACTGGCTGAATTCAAATTCACTGCGACTGAGATTTTACGGCTAATATTATTAGTAGTGCTGGCATATGTCATGCGCAGAAATATTTTTGCATATTGTATGAGGACCTGCGCACGTTAATGTTTGTGTGTTACGTGGTTTAAGGGTGCGCGCCTCCCGCACTGTACGGTGGTGCAACACTGTGAACGTAACAACTGGGCGGCATCTAGAGGATAGTGGGGTGAGGGTGCCGGTCTAAGGTATCTGTCGATAGCCATGCAGTTGCCCCGCCCCCTCCCTCTGCCTGTCGCCCCACGCACACAGACACGGAGGTACACAGGCACACGTTAGACAAGTCATTAGTCATTGTTCCTGGGTAACACATTTTTTCTCTTGCCTGTCCTTTGCAGACATTCCTGCTAGAATTTCAGTATATTTCCTAACCTGCTTCCAATTGGCTAGTGAACGGGTTTGCATGACTCACCAGTAAACGTATTTGGATTAGGGACTATATCAGCTGCTGGATACGCAGATCTACCGATGGGAAATGCGGACCAGTTCTGCTGTCCAAAATCCCACCTGAATCTAGTACATTATGTCTACTGGTAGTGGAATCTCATATTGGATGCCTGAGAGCATCTCAGCCATTCTGGTTCTGTGAGCTGCCATTGTGGCTTTGCGAGACCCTGAACATGGAGAAACATCCCTACAACTGCTTGTCTTTCATTTATTTTTGACACAGTGTCCATTTTTATCTCCAGCTTTCCAGTTTATCAGAATGGCTATAAGCGCCATGCTGCACTCGCCTCTAACTAGTTTCACTATAAGAGGAAGACTTCTGGAAAATTCTGCAATCAAATATTAAATAGAATGTCACACTACAAGTTAACAAGCTGCAGGATCAGCCCAGCAAAAAAAATAATCATACCTGAATTTTCGTGTCAGTTCTAATTAGATCGTTAAACACGACCCAACCAAAAATCGTCCAGTGAGAAGGATGAATGAAATGAACAGTCCCCTGGAAAAGCATGCAGTGCTTAAGAAACATTTTATTCTCATTTTCCTATTTTCGAGCCATCTGTACGCTGCAGTGTCCCAGCAGCTGTTGCCAGGCTACTAGGTGAAGCGATGACCAGGTAGGGTCATGACGCCTGACGCTGGTAGGTGCTCAGGTGGTCTGCGGCGAGGGGACGAAGGCACAGCGCGCCTGCCTCGCCTGCTACGCGTAGCTCCCTGGCCGGTATCTCAAGGAGCAACAATAAGCCCTCGCAGAGGTGATGCGGACAGGGTGGGAGCCATTAGTGCAGCAGTGTGTCTGGAAGTCTGCTGGAGCGCAGCAAGATGGCACTCCGGCAATGTGGCGCAGGGGACTGGTGTAATGAGGAGGCCTCTGGGTGTTTTCCAGCTCTTCTGATTGACGATGCCCACTGCTCGAGGTCACATGACAGAGCAGCGGTTTCGCTGCAGTGCCCCCTGCAGGCGGATGGAGGTGTGGTTCTGGCGCAGGCCACGGGCCACGGCGATGCCGAGCAGCTCCTTGAAGAGCAGCACGACGTGCCAGTTGAACTTGGCCGAGCACTCCACGTAGCCACACTTCCACGTCTTCTTGACCAGCACAGAGACGGCCCGCCGTGGCATGAAGCGGTGCCGCTGCAGGTCACGCTTGCTGCCCACCACCAGGATGGGCACATCGCTACCGCTGGCCTCCCTGCAGGGCGACAGGTGAGAACAGGTGTGCCAAGACAGAGAACTAGTCAATGTACGTCATTTTGGAAAACATATTAATGTCCCACCTTTCTATGGAACTCTCTGATCTTTGATGTGGATTGTGTCTTTAGGATCTGCACAGCCTACTTGCCTTACATATATATATATACTTATATGCCTTATATGTATGCCTCCTGTTCACAGTTTGGAGCTCAGCAATAAATAAACCTTTGAACTGGAGTCCTGTGGATTATTACACTAAGAACATGACATTTTATTTACTGAAAGCCATAATATTTACTATACAGTAACATTATATTGTGCTACATGCTGTGAATGTACTTGATTGCATTACGTGATTGCATACATACCATAAACATTACAACATTTGGGTCACACTTAATTTTCATTCGGTACACCGTCCGCAAAGCAGAAGTCAGCTATGCCTTCAGAACAACGCTGTGCAAGAAACCAAGGCCCTATGAGAGCTGGGGAGGTATTATACAGCTTATTTGTTACCACAATGTGGTAACCAGGCTGACCTGTGCACTAAGGGACCCTCGCTAAGGACTCCACCCCCCGTACCGCATCGCCATATCCTTCCTATCCTATTTGTACTCTGCACATATCTATTGACTATTTTGTATTTTATACATATTGATAAATGTCACATTTTGTCTTGTGTTTTTTTTTGCATTGCTTGGGAAGTTGCTATTGCAATCTTGTTGTCCTGTCGTGCTCAATGACAATATAGGACTGAATCTTGAATCTTGATAGAGTGTATGTCACTCAATTAGTGAAGTAGAAACCAGATGGAAAACAAAAGCCATCTTTGCCGTCTGGGTGGTGACATTCCTGCTGGTGATGTCATTCACACGTACAGAGATAGCTGCTAATCTATTCACACGCACACACACAGCTCTGGACAAGCCTAAATACACATAGATACAAATGTACAACAAGCCGAAATGAGCACAGACACACACGCACATATTCACGTATTTAGAAACAGAACAGTCACACACAGTCTTTCTCACAGGCACCCCCCCAGTGTTGCGTTCTGTTAGGGGTGAACAAAGCACCGTGGGAGGAGCTAGCTGCCATGCCATGAGTGAAGCCCCCGCAGCGGTGCTCCACCAGGGTGGGGTGATGGCAGACCCCTTCAAACAAGCTGGACATTTGCAGAGGAAATTGCTCAGGAGCCACTTGCTTGTTCTGCCTGGCAGGCCTGCTCCCAGAGCCCACACAAAAACCAGCAGCATTTGTCAGCCCCCAACCCCCCACCCATGCCCCCCCTTATGGTCCATTTCTACTTCTCTGAATAATGAATGCCTTGTGGTGGACTATAAAAAAACATGTAGCTTAACTACAGCCCACTCCAAACAATTCTCGCTGGCAAAAGTCACTGAAGTTACAGCATCCAGTCTTCATTTTGCTTCATTATTGACAGGCTGGCTGCACATATAGAGGTTGCACCCTCTGGGTCTTGCCACCGCTGGCCACACAGAGGCAGATTTCCTTTTAAGCAGATGAGCAGCAGCTGGCCAGTATCAGCATCCCCCATGCAAAGGTAGTGGGCTCCCTCCGAAGTCCCCGATTGATGTGCAAATGCTGTAAAGTCCTGCAGCCAGGCCTGGCTTCAAATGCTACCTTATAGCCACAGATGTTACGGGGAGGTTGAGCTGACTGGCAGCATCCATCGCTCAGCATCTCTGCTCAGACTGAAGTGCTGAGGATAGTTCGCTGTGCTGGGCCTGATGGCGGTGGGGGAAGTGACCTGTGTCATCCTCCTACAGTGTCAGAGTCTCCTGCTGAATTAATTAGTTCTGTGAAAGGAGAGGCTGCGACATACCTACTGGCCACTAAAACCCCTCTGAGCTATTCCTCCAACCAGCACTTTGCTTTGTTGCACCATGTAAATGACAGTGTGGGAAAGGAAAAGCAGATTGGCAGAGCCACTGTTCTCTGCTTTCAGACCATGATGATGTGACAGACGCTGAAATCTGGCAGAATTAAAACACCCCAGTTCACACATTAGTACCTGTGCTCCATGATCTGCTGCCTGATCATCTTGACATACTCGAAGCTCTCCACGCAGCAAATGTCGTAAACCAGGATGTAGGCATTAGCGCTGCGGACACCTCGGCAGCGCAGGTCCATCCACTCCTGCAGGGGGCGCCACAAGAGTGTCACATGTCAATTAATACAGATTAAAGACTGTATAAATAATAAAATAATGAAACACAACCAAGCAAAAGTTAACAGGTTTAATTTAATCTAACAAGGAGGTCCCTGCATTAAACAACGGTACCAAAAAAACCCTTTGAACAAATGGTGCTAGAGGATTGTGGGGTGGTATTGGTTGACAGGACGCTGCAGGAAGGAAACAAAGGCGTCTCTTAGGCATGAAGGTTGCTTCTCCAGTTTAATATTCCTACAGCAGTGCCTCTGGGCAGAGCCAGACAGTGCTGTCAGTCAAAGTCACATCTAGAGCAGAGCCCTGAAAGTAAACATCCTGAGCCAGTTTTTGTGCATGCGGGTCAAGACGGGGTTACGGCATCACCATTGTGTGGCCAACCACG
>JAODKL010000040.1:35030993-35044004 GCA_026780765.1 Petrocephalus schoutedeni
GCTGATGGTTATGTGGAAATGACCCCCCCCCCCTTTAGCACTGAATAAAGGCAATGCCCCCCACCCACGAGAAACTGATAAGCCAGATGGGCAGGATGCTATTTCATGTAAAAATAACATTCCTGTGATGAGGGTGCATTTCTGTATTTACCTCTCCGGATACACTGCTAACCACAAGGGTGGAAGGTCAGGTACCAGTAGGGCCGTCTCTTTGACCTTTGAACCTCCCCCTGTGTCTTGCCCTTCCCTTGTCAAGGATCTGCGAGCACTTCAGCATCCTGAGCGAACTCGCGTCACGTGAGCGGGTGAAGGAAAACAAAAAAAACAAAAAAGCAGGCAAAAAAATCGAGCCACAGAAGTGCTGACACGTGCTGTTCTCTCCCAGCGCTAAAAATAGTCTGATGCACCGCCATGGCATACCCTGCTGTCAACCTGGCGAACGCGGTCAGGGCTGAGCCAGGAGGGACTCCCCCGCGTGCTGTGCTCCCTCTGCCCCCAGACCACCCTGTGGATCAGTCCCCTCTCAGAAAGGTAACAGCCAAACGGGCTCGCTGATGCATTCCTTCATATTTCCCCATTTATACAGCTAGGTGTTTCACTGAAGCTAAAGAGTGCCGGCCTTTAGGGTTATTAGCCTGCATCCTTAATTGCTTTGTCGCCCTCAGCCCTGCCACATGACCTCATGCTGGTCAGGTGACTCGTGCAAGAGGAAAGAGTGAAAGTAAGGGTCTGCAGCGTCAGCCCTCCTCAGGGTTAAATACTGGCAAAGCAGTCCCGTCCATCCTGTTTAAATGAACACCCCCCTCCAGTTTCCCCCACTCACCCCAAACACTATCTCGTGGATATTACACACTGTTTTCATGCAGGACACATATACCAGTCTCCATGATCTCCCTGTGTCACATAGGATTCTTCCAGTAGTCCAAAAAGATACACGCTGGAGTCTGTCCATAGAGTTTGTGTGTGTGTGTGTGGCCCTGTGATGGGCAGGGTGCACCCCGGCCTTGTGCCATATGCTGCCTGCCATGGGCCCCAGGCCCCCCTGACCATAAACTGGATAAGCAGGGAAAATGCATGGTTGAACTTTAAACAATTATTACAGATTTAATCAGTATATTGCTTGAGTGCAGCTGTGCAAAACCTGGAGAGTTTGAATATATTTTTTTGTCTTTTGTGGATCTCAGACCTAAACAGAATTTGTTTCTGAGGTGATTCTGAATTTCCCTGGCAGATGGAACTTTCAGATACAGACTTAGAAGTTGAATTGCCTGCGAGGTGTGCATTTGTACAAACAGGCTATAAATAAACTCAGGTGCTGCAGTGTGTAACCAAGGTAATAAGGGTGGAGAGCACAGCACCTCACAAGGGCGCATTTCGGAGGTGGGGAGGGGGACAAAAATCTGGAAATATAATTTGGTGAACATGTGCATCTGAAACGCTCTGATTTTAAAAACAGCAGTGCAAACACACACATAAACCCAGGCACACAGACACACCCAGGCACACATACGCACTGGCACACTGATGCACACACACAGGCAGGCACAGACACACACAGGCACACTGACACAAACATAGATAGACACATGCACACTGACGCACACGCACAGAAACACAAATGCACACTGACAGACAGATGCAAACACAAACACACACGGGCAGGCACAGACACACACAGGCACACTGACACAAACACAGACACACACACACACAGATACACACAGGCACACTAAGGCAAACTGACACACACACAGGATCAAAGCAAAACACCGGTGAGGCACGATGCCATGCTTAGTTCTGCCTAATTACCCGTTAATCTTGCTGAAGCCAGCAGTCATGTCACTCTGGGCTTAACAGCAGTCAGAGGCATTTGTTTAATTGCCATCTACAACCTCACTTATTCTCACGATGTGAATGAGACACTCCAGCAACCTATGGCATAGCAGCTAGCATAGCATAGCAGTCTCTCCACGCTGGACAGTAAGAAACGCAGATAGGATAAAGGTGGAATGATGGCACTCTTTAGCTCTCCTCACCTGACAGTAACAAACCAAACTACTGTAGGGCGGCCATTTTTACCATCAATCTACTGTGGAGGAGAAGTGAGTATTTAATTAGCCAATTAAACAGCGAAGAGGGGGGTAATTATGGCCAGACTGAAAGAGACGCAACAGGAAGAGAGCCAGCACAGCAGGTCAACGGCCACCCTACCTGTAATAAACAGCTCAGGGCCCATAATGGCCGCAGCTCAGCTGCTTTACGTTGGTTTACGTGAATTGGCCGTGCAGCAAATGGCTGCATACAGTGACAATCGTAAAAGGTCCCTCTCACAGCATGCAGGGCGTTCTAGAAATGGATGCGGAGAAATAAGCAGCCAGTGGAAGACCTTAGGAGGTCGTGCCATAAAGCCCATAATATGTGGTTCATTGGATCACCGTTGCCTGTGATCGGAAGGCTGCCAGTTGAAAATCCATGGTTGGTAGAGTGATTTCCTTAACCACCAATTGCTACAATGGCCTTCAGACCTCGCTTTCTCAAACGGGTAAAAACATCTGCTAAATAAATAAGATATCAAGTGTATTAAGCAAAACCTAAGATAAAATATGCTATAGCTGACACAAGCTGGCCACTTGGCTACATGGTTGCAGAAAACCGAGGCGTATGTTTCTTCACTTGGTGCAGCAGGATTGTGATCCACAAGCAGCTTGCAGTGCCACTGAGGTCTCTCAGCCAAGCCCTGACCGCTAGCCTGTGTCACTTGGCAGTGGGGGGGAGGGACAGGTCAGTGATGAGGCTGTGAGGATGAGGAGAATACACGATGGGGGAAGTTAAGTAACAGCATGATGTGGGTGATGATGCCAGCGATTGTGCTGATGAGGAAGATGAGGAGAGAGTGGCGCAGCAAGACAGCGGCAACAGTGGCATGTGACTGGGTGCCATCTGTTACGGCGTAGAGAGGATAAACCGTGACAGATGCTTCTGCAATGTAATCAGTAACACACACAGTAAAAAAACAGTGAAACAGAGTAACTCCCTGAGTAATACACAAAGTATTGTACAGAGTAACGTGAATAACACAGAGCAAAGTACTAGGAGGAGACACATGAAGGCACTAAGCGACACTATGAGACGCTGAGTAATAGAGTCAAACACTAACATGTGAGTAACACGCAGAATGACACACTGAGGAACGCACTGAGAACTGGAGGCAGTCACCACGAGGAGAGGAGGGCACGCATGTCACAAGCATCTCGCTTGTGCTTGGTGCATTTCTCAAACCCTCTCCTCTTGGAATTAGATTATTGATTAATGTTTGCACCATGGCTTAACAGTTTTAAGGTCATAATGAGGAAGCATCACAATATATACTGCTCTTCCATCAGGGTTACCCTGGTGTACCACAGTACTTCTGCAGGCCCCGTCTCTCCCAAAATGTCTGATTTTTTTATACCTTCTTGTATGTGTTACAGTAAGGCATGCATAGCACAGAGTACCATGTGACGGAGATGCATGAAATGTCGGTATTAACCAAATCCAATCAAAATCAAGATATCTGCATCAGCACAATGTGTCAGTCTCGGCTGATATTGCTGGCCGATATTTAAGATTTATCAGTATTCAAAGTCAGCAGCACCAGAACTAAAGACGAAAATGCTGAAGTAATAGAGGTGATTGCAGTGGACGATCAGCCATTTTCCGTAGAGCAGGACGGGGGATTTCGTTGACTCAATCACACTTAGAAGAGGTCTCAAGGTATTAGGCCGCAATGCTTATAATTCTTTTGTTTTCCACAGAATGGAAAAAAACACATGATGTAACATCATTTGGATAATCTGCGCTGGCAAGCTGGCAAGTCCCCCCCCCGCAAGTGGCTCAGAGATTAGGCAGTTATCTGTATCAGCCATAACAGACAAAACGCTATCGGTTATCAGTCAACACTTCCGGTGCATCACTAACATAGGATGTTTTTCACTTGGGCTGTCACTTCCAGCCACATAGGCTTCTTTTGAAACTCCCCCCTTCTTGTTAATTAAATCTGCTTAATAACCTCAGTCAGGCCACGATCTTCCCCCTTCGGTGCTGTCTGTCTGCCTCAGCGGCCCGGTGTCTTATACAGCCCGCTCCATCGCTACAGTCCTGGGAGCACCAACCTCACGCCACCCATGTTAATTAAGTTCATTACACGGTAAGAAACACACCAAACCGCAGCTCCAGTGACAGTGAAGGGAGTGCGAGGAGGGACATTCATAGACTAGAAGAGTGCAGTGCTTCCAAGGCGTCACACACAGCTGCACTTAGTAATTCTGGGCCCGCCCCTGTGCTGCGAGCCGTTGCTGACACTGGGGCACCTCTTGCGGCAGTGAGCTCTCCCCACCAAAACAGCCTTTTCAGGAGTGTGCTGTTACTATGCCACTCTGGGCGCCTTCCCACTCAGACCGGACCAGAACCCCGACCAGAAACCAGACCAGAACCCGCTAACCTGATGGACCTGGGCTCTTCCCACTGCTTTTCCATCACCGATACTGAGCTGGTCTTGGGACTGCATCACCATCAACCTTCAATCCATCATCCGCACCTCCTGCTGCTTACACACAATAATACCTACGCCAAACTTTCCCATGATCCTTTGCATATTTTTGTGTATAGGGTGGGTTAACGCAAAGTCTCTTTGCTGGTTTAGCTTCACCCTTAAGACGTCTGGTTGGATTACAACCCAAAGGCAACATTTTACGTCCTTTGACTTCTGGTCCTTTATAAAATGACTGTTGCTTAATATCTCCCAGAAGCCCGCTAGGAACATTCACAATTATGGGGTACAATGCATTTCCCCCAGAGTACAACGCGTCCCGCCATGACCTTGTGGATAATCATCTGAAGGGACTTTAACAGCAGCCTGGCCGCATGGCAACGGAAGCAGCACTGCATTATGACAGTGGGTCAAAGTCACACTCCGGACAGCTTGAGACTGTCATATTCACCTGGGACTCTGTGACTCTACATCACAGAAACAAATGAGAGGGGCAGCACACAACTGCTTTTGAGGGAAAAAGCCAGCAGTCAGAGGATCCGGAGAGGCTGGCACCTGCCTGTTATCCTTGATTTAACCCTTTCATGCATGAATTATGATAACCTGAGTCAGGATTTTTTTTTTCTGTATGTTTTTATTTCTCTGAAGGGATAAAAAAAACAGCTGCTAGCCACTGGGCGAAAGCCTACGAAGTGATGCAATAGCGTCCACTGTACAGGCTGATATGCAGTTATACCACCGTAATCTGTGTATTTTCAAGAAAATTGCTATTGAAAAGGTTTCCCTCAAATATTATTGACAGCTTATAGGAGAAACAAATTCACTGACTAGGTCTAAACCTGCCACATCTGTCAGAAATCTGGCTTGAATTTGACTTTGTGCACCTACACTATTATAATATGCAAATATTGTACATATATACAGTATATCACAAAAATGAGACAAAAATGGAAAATAATGGAGAACAAAACACATCAACATCAACACATCAGGGAGAGCAATAGGCGTGGTGTGCCTGAGAAGATGAGGAGGTGAGCGCTGGAAGGTAAGAGCCCTCACACCAAATGACCTGGCACCCTTTGAGAAAAGCTGAAACTTGGGAAACATTGGGTAGGTCAGATCCAGATAACCTGTGCAGGCAGGCTGAGGTGTGAGGGTGCCGCAGCTCTGGCAGATTCAGAAGGGCGAGAACTTTGGGGGTAGAGAGAATCAGATTGGTAACACATGAAGAATGTGAGTGGTACACAGAGTGTTTATGGTGTACTTGGGTCCAAGCTGCAGTTTCAAGTTTAGTGCAGTCCAGCAGGATTTTTGGAAGGCAGCCTAAGCAACTGCAGGAGTGTAGATGGGGGTGATGAAGGTATGAATCAGGCTTTCAGCATCCTTCAAAATAACAGGGATGAATACTAATGGTATAATAATATAGTACAGAAAACCATTTGTTCTACTAAAGAAAATAATATACATATACACAATTGACCTGATTAACAAACTGTTTCTAAGTGATGCTGACATATACACATACAATTATGGTAACAGACTAACTCTCATTATGAATAAGTGCTCAGATTTGAAGGCAAACGCACACTACAGGCTCAAGTGTAGCTTTGAATGAAAACACAACACATAACGAAATCCAGAGAGACTCCTGTGTCAACAATCAGTTCAAATGTAACAGTGCTCAACTGAAGAGCTGGGTGGGGGTGTTCTCTGATTAATATACTTTCCACTGAGTCAAAACACAGATGTTAGTTGTTGGTATCAATAACGTGACTGCAGGATGAGAGAGACCACCAGCCCATTGAGTCAGCTTGAACAAGCTCTGCCTTTACATAGCATTTCTGTCCCAAAGCCAAGGGACACTTCAGATTTTCAGAGATTCAGGGCCCCATAAAAGCATACCATACTGGCCCCCCAACCCAGACCAATCCAATGATGTTCCACTGCGTTTAGGGTGCTTGGAATCTCTCTATGGCAGTAACGGAGCGGGTAGCTCCTGATCGCCAAGGAACCATCTCCCCAAACTAAGCAGCCCACTTCATCGCCCCTGCTACCCACCCCCTGCAAAGTAGGCACACACATACAGAAATGAGAGAGATATTAAATGTTCGCAGATTGGAAGACACAAAATAGGCACGAGTCAGGTCTCCATGGCAACTGCTCCGAAGTGGGCTGGATCTCCCGCGAAGACCCCTTTCCTGAATTTGCACCAAAACTCAATGGGGACTCATTACTTTGAAAATTAATCCAAAGCAGCACGTATCCTACGCTTACATAGACAAGTCTCTACCATACACATGGGTGTAACTTCTGGGGGGGGTGGGGGTGGGGGACATAGTGAATGGGTGGGGACCTCAAACTGCCACCCCCCTCCCGTGTTCAAACCAAAATTACACCACTGACCATACATATGGGACGAGCAAAACATTTAAAGATACACCTCAGTTACTTAACACTAACACTTCTGTCAGCAACAAATGCCCATAAAGGATTGTGCAGTTCATGGATATGTGGCTTACATGAGCAATTTGTCCGAGGACAGCTGACTCACACAAGTATCCAAGGTCAGTTCAGCTTGTTATTCTACAACCACTTGCTCTTAAACAGTCCACCCATTATTGTTTTGAATAAGCTCTTTTCCCCCTGAAAGAATCGATTTAAATAACCTAACGCAAATTAGAATTGTAAAACCATCCATTCGTTTTCTAGCTTTATTCTGCTCAGCTGGGCAGCGCTAAAACAACTTCTTAATGGTTTTCTTCTTAATATTAAGAATAATCAATTCACTGCGTCCTTCGTTTTTTCTCCCGAAAGAACCCATTTTGAGTGTATCTGCTCACTTCCACATATAATATCCAAACCACGCACCATATGTGTTAAACCCGCAGTCCTTTCAAATATTTTGGTTTGTTTTTCAGTGCTCTACTCGGGAGCAGTCAGAAAGATAGGAGACACGTTTCGGAAAACCCAAATCACACATTTACGCATTGTTTCAACACATAAAACGAAATTTAAAAAGTGTCTCACAACAACAAAAGGATATATATAAAGAGCAATTTCATAAACCAGTCTGCAGGGGGGAAAATATGTTAGATGTAGTTTTTACAAAAAAAAAAGAATAAACTTATTGTAAAAGATATCAAATCCGTTGTGCCCCCACGCCACGGCTCCGTAAAATCCTACCTGGCTGGTGCTGGAGGGGAAAGCGGAGATTGGCGGGATATCCAAAATCTTCAGGTCGTACATGTTCCCGTTGAGAATGACCGACGGCCGGTAGACGTACCTGGCCCTTGTGGGCGTGTAAACCTCGCAAAAGTCATTATAAACAAACTGGCGGATTATGGAAGTTTTCCCAACTCCGGGGGCACCTATCACTGCGATGCTTAGCGTCTCGACCATTCCGCGAAAACAGACACCATGGACAGAGGAGAGGACGCGCAAGCGAAGTGCCCATAAAACTGCCCCTTCAAATAAATGACTATCTGCTTTATGTGAAGCAAGGGAAGCACTTTTCTCATGCGCATAGCCAAACGACAGATAGTCAATACCCAGTACAAGACGCCGAAATGTCAACTAAGCATACTCTTAATTTTGCATGATGCAAAATGATGGAAGATACTCTTGCCATCGCCGATATACCGACGTGTTCTACTTGCGAAATGCAGTTGTAAAGCTTCGTGAGAATAAATACATTTTCCAGAAAAAGAAAACAGACGCCACCTTCTCCGTTTGATTCCTCTAAATAAAACGCAGTCATACAAACGGGATAAAGCCAGAGTCGTCTTCGCGATGTCTCCGCATTCCGTAGGGGAGAAGGACAGGTTGTGTTGCGGCACTTTAGTGCAGGAGATCGTCCCCGTGTCCGCTGGCTTTTCATTAAGTGTTCCCCGTGGGGTTCACCAGGAGATCCTCCAAGGAGGGATTCGCGTTAATTTGATTGATGCCATTTTTTGTTGTTGTTGTGTGACGCTATAGCGACTGTTTTTACGC
The DNA here is from genome assembly GCA_026780765.1 of Petrocephalus schoutedeni. NCBI lineage: Eukaryota > Metazoa > Chordata > Actinopteri > Osteoglossiformes > Mormyridae > Petrocephalus > Petrocephalus schoutedeni. The sequence goes on from JAODKL010000040.1 coordinate 35,039,512, forward strand.
GATCGCCCCTTCGCGCACTTTGCACATCCCCTGCCGACTTGCCAAGGACGTCTGACGGAGGTCCTCGGGCGGACACCAGCATGCAACCTCCAAAGAAATCAATTCCCGTGCTTCCTAATAAAAGCATCATCCGCCGCTACGGTGACACCGCGACAGCAGTCACCTCATTGTCCCGAAGCCTCGCAAGCGCACACCCGCACACTTCAGCGGAACAGTGGTGTGCTGCAGATGCCTTTCAGTGTACAGTATATGTGTGTATGCGCGTGTTTGCACAGGCACTAACGCGTGTGTTTGACGTGTGTGTGTTTGCATGGGTGCGTGTGTTTGCATGGGTGTGTGTGTTCGCATGGGTGTGTGTGTTTGCATGTGTGTGTGTTTGCATGGGTGTGTGTGTTTGCATGGGTGCGTGTGTTTGCATGGGTGTGTGTGTTTGCATGGGTGTGTGTGTTTGCACAGGCACTAACGCGTGTGTGTTTGCATGGGTGTGTGTTTGCATGGGTGTGTGTGTTCGCATGGGTGTGTGTTTGCATGGGTGTGTGCGTTTGCATGGGTGTGTGTTTGCATGGGTGTGTGTTTGCATGGGTGTGTGCCTGCCTGCGTCTCCCCTATCCCGTGCTTGTCGTTGCCACAGATATCTATTCACTGGCGTCCCCTTACGCAGAGCCCTCCACTTGCTTCGATTTGACCACTGCACTCTGAGACCCAAGAGGATTACACATATTTATATAAATTGTAGAAATAAACAAATATGTCGAGACGACCCACACCGGGCTGAAGTACTTGTACGACAATCGCGGGCTTATATAACATACGATTCAAAATAATCGATCAGTTTCCAGCTAGTAATAGACCAGGAAGAGAAGTAATCGAATAAAATGTAATTATAGAGGTGTAGTAATTACAGTATAAACTGCTCTCTTTCCACTTGACAGTAAGTTAGGACACGCTGGAGGCAGAAGCGGTGCAGGTCCTTGGCGAAGTTGGCGATACCCAACAGTCCCAACATTACAGCATGTCTTTTAAGGTGTATTATGGTATTTCTTCAGTTCAGCCATAACTATAGACTAACTACGGGCGTTTTAAGTCAAACAGCCGTGCACACGTACATATGCGGCTACACAGGGGCACACAGACAAACACGAATACCGACAGATGCGTAACCATCCATCCATCCATCCGTTTTGCACAGCTGATTGTCCTATGCAGAGGTGGTTGGGGTCTAAATCATCAAATGACGTAAAATTGCGAATTGCTGAATGTTTTACAGCCACAGAGCTCAATTATCATCATAAACTGTGCTTTCATGCTGAAGGTTCTGTGCTCATATGGTCACCCCACGCGTGTCCTTTCAGAAATAAAATAGTTCCTCGTCTGAGTATTACGCTGTTTCCATGTATCTTTCTTTGGCGCATTTGACGGAGATTATTTTTGGTGGCCACCAGTAAATCACCAATTACGCATGCGATATATCATTCCGTTAAACACTATTTTGTGCGTTACAGCGTGTTTAACAGCCGGTTTTTAATTTAGCGGCGAATAATAACATCCCTGCAGAAGACACCGTTTTACATAACGTACAATAATGTGTTGTATGTAATAGATCCAGTAAACTGACTAGCTGTTTAGGAACTGGGGAGACGGGACAGATGTGCCCCCCCCCCCCCCCAAAAAAAAATAGTCTTTTGTATATAAATTAATTTGTCCCCCCCCCAATATGAAATTCTCTCCTTTGCCGTTTAGCTCGACCATGGTCTCCGGACCTGACGCACAGAAAACCACTCGCCATGCAAAGCCTGCTGTCACTGTCCCACTTGGTGACCAAAGTCCAGTAGCCATCCTTTGGCAGCTGGAGTATGACTGAAAGCAGGCCGTGCCAAATCAGACCTTGCATTACCCTTGGGTTTGTATGGGGAACGCAGAAAAGAATCTTCCCTCCTGCTGCCATTCTTGACAAATTTGACTGGGGACAGCCAGGCAAATGAGTTTCCCCTTCAGCTGACCCACACTTTATCGCCACAGAAAGACTCACCGAGAGTAAATTCATTCAGCCTTCACAAGTAGCCCGTCACAACAGTGACATTGCTGCTATCACTGTGGTTACTACTGCTGAGTGCCCATGTGACTCTGCATACCGCTGCTGATAGAGGACAGACTTACAAAGGGACAGTAAAGCAAAGCTTTAGGGCAGTAGTGTTACATTGCTAAGAGGATGAGTGGCACTGAGGGGTCCAGACTATTAGTCCAGACTAGATCCAGATGTTCACACAAACTTTGACTTCAAACATTTAAGATCCAGAGATACTTCATTAGAACCTGGCCGATTTGGCAGGAAATGGGAGAGCTGGTAGAGCTGTGAGTGCTTCATTTAGTAAAGGCTCTTACCATCATCATGCTTTGATGGACCGTCGTGACATTAGAGGGCCACACTGTACTGTTCTAAGAGGTGAAGTTGAAGCTGGATAGTGCTTCTTGGTTGGTAATATGCCAGGATGCCCAAGCAAACTCCATACATGGCTGATGATGTGTTTACACCTGTTTATATCTGTCCTGATGTAAGCCTGTTAGAGGACCTTAGATAAGACAGCACTGACTGGATGTGGCACATCTCTTAACAAAGCTAAACACTAATCCCTACGAGGTGCTGACTGAGCAACCATTTAGTAGATAGTGTTGTTGTACAAAAACTCCTGTCTGTCGTTGGCCAAAGACACAGGCTGGAGTCAAATAAGAACTGGAATTGCTGCGATTTCACAGTAGTTTCACAAACGGCATGTTTTCACAGTTTTTTCTGGTATATATAGACAGATCTCTTTTTACATGTCTTAACACATACATAATATCTGAGAAGTATGGATTTGTTCATGAGCAATGTTCTGAGACAAACAGCAAACAGTATGTGTTTTGTGATTGCCCAGTCCGGAGACCTAGTTCTGATTTCATCAATCTTTCATTTTTGACCTTGTCACTGGTTTCTTTGTGGAAACATCTCTCAGTCAGTGCATCGGACGAGGGCCGGGAGAATTGTGAAGGTTCTCCCTACTGTGATCCAAGATGGATTACAGCCATAATCTGCCACAATTTGATCTTTCAGCAACGATAATGGACACATTCTAGTGCCACCACTTATGTTAGAGTGACTCTTACTGTACAGATGATTATTGGCAAAAGTTCAGGCGTAAAAAAAATGCAAGTACATTATATTAACCGTTTATGCCCTAGTTAAGGGAATTACCATGTAAATAATTACTTTTAAAGAGCGGGTTTTTGTGAAACTAGCCCCTGTACATATCACTCTTTCACCACGGTGTCAGTTACTGTGTCCTTCAATGGCCCAGGGTTACAACGTCTTTAGGGTCTCAGCATCCACACCCAGGTCTTCCCGCCGTCAAGGTCATCAGTGCACTCTCTCTCAGCTGCTGTACTGAACCGTCAGAAGGTGTGAGGCGGGATGCCAGACTGTCAGCCGCGGGAGAAGGTAAAACAGTGTGGTACAATAAGGAACAATAGACAAAAGAAAAAGAAATCCAGCTATGAGTGGGAAATAAAGCCATGTTGTCATGCCTAGCTGGTTTCCAGTCTCCCTTCAGCTCAGTGACAGTTCCCTCCCTCTTACGGAGCAATAGCACATTGACATACACTGCAATTTTTATACATCTATCAACAACATGTCCACATTGTATATATTAACCAAACTGTATATGACTATTGTCTTCTCTTAACTGTTTGTGATGAAGTTGGACAAACAGCTCCAAACGCTCCGAAGATATTGTCCTTTTGAACCTGTTTCTGGTTGCTAGGTCACCAACATTGTTGCTTGGATTATAATTTACTAGATACTAGATGTTTAAGGTGAAGATGAAGACCATGCCTACTAGTTATCCCTGTTTAAACTGATGGCCCAAATGTTGTTATTACATATCAGGGCTGAATATATGTCCAAGACGTTAAAATAAGCCCAGTACTGAGGAAACATAATAATTTCAGTAAAACAGATTGAGGGAATCAATTTCCAGTTTAAGCATAATTCATTAGAATTCATTTTTGAATCCCTCAACTCTTAGAATCAGATAATTAAGGATATGACAATTTGAAAAAGAGCTCTTCAGTTTCTGGGATGGTGTCTACTGCTCAACCCTCATTTAATGACAAACAGGCCATTATGAAATCCCTCCTATCAGATTTTGACTGATGGTACATTCAAAGGTCTTGACCACTGAATTCGACCACATCCCAAAGATACTCTATTGGATTGAGATGTGGTGACTGTAGAGACCATTTGAGTCCAGTGAACTCATTGTCATGTTCAGGAATTCAGTCTGAGATGATATAGCAGCCATTATAAGCCGAGTACTCCGTGGTCATAAAAGGATGGTATGGTATGGTAAATGACAGGTAGCCTTTGTCATTTAAACAGTGTCCATCCATCCATTTTCCAACCCGCTTATCCTGTTCAGGGTCGCGGGGGGTCCGGAGCCTATCCCGGAAGCAACGGG
>JAODKL010000040.1:35044099-35072087 GCA_026780765.1 Petrocephalus schoutedeni
GGTCCCAGAGGTGTGAGGCGACAGTGCTACCCACTGCGCCACCGTGCCCACCCATTTAAACAGTGTTCAGTTGGTAATTAGGAACCCAAAGTGGTCAATAAAATATCCCCCCCACACCATTACATCACCACCAGCAGACTGACCTGATAGAAGACAGGATGGATCCATGCTTTGATGTTATTTACACCAAATTCTGACCGTACCACCTGAATGCAGCAGAAATTGGAATGAATCTGACCAGGCAACATTGTCTAATTTTACCAAGCCTGTGCCCACTGTAGCCTTTCCTATTCTTAGCTGACAGGAGTGGCATGTGGTGTGGTCTTCTGCTGCTGTAGCCCATCTGCTTCAAGGTTCAACATGCTGTCTGATCAGAGAAGCTCTTCCGCATACCTTGGTTTCGACCCATTCTCTGTAAACACTAGATAGTTGTGCATGAAAACCCCAAATGATCAGCAGTTTCTGAAATACTCATACCAGCCTGTTTGGCTCCAACAACCGTGCCACATTCAAAGTGACCTTTCGTCCCCATTCTGGTGTTTGATGTAACATTAACTGAAGCTCCTTACCTGAATTTGCATGGTTGTATACATTGTGCTGCTGACATATGATTGGATGATTAGGTATTTGAACAGGTGCACCTAATAACATGCCCTGTGAGTATATAAAAAATAAGAATGCCACAAGAAAAATGATCAATATTTGCTCTTGACCAGAAGAAAGTCAAAGCTCAATAGCAACTGCTATATGGTAAATTATTGCAGGCTATTTAGATCTTATCTCTATCCAATTTACAGGGAAATGGCAAAATCAGCTTGTTAAAAGAGGGACCTGCTACCTAAAGCTAATGACATCCTGCTTGTGATTATGCGACCATTGTGCATTTACTATGCAGGATGTGACATCATGATTATAACTGGTAAGTACTCAAAATCCAAGTTACTGCAATCCAGTTGAATTGAGGGGTGAAATACACACTTTGTCAATGACACATTTTGTTGGTTATATTGAACCCTACGAACAAAAAGTCATAGTGAAAAGCATGTTTCCCTGCTATTAAATACTTTTTCTTGTAAATGTGAAGCAGAGAATTTAAATGAAAAATATTCAGTTAAACAAGAATCAAAGCACAGGAGGCATTACATGAAAGCGTAATCATGATTTAATCCTTGAATCTCAGGGTTTAAAAGTGGCTTGAGAACATAAGATTTACTCAGAGCTTGGATCATTGCTACTGTTGCAAAGGAAACTGAAATAAAATGTTAATGATCAAAAAAATAAATAAATAAATACACCAACCTTAGATAGAAGCAGCTCCTATCAGCACCACACACCATAATTAAGATGACTTTTCAGAAGCGTTTCGCACAGGATGATTCAGAACTGATCAAGGCACTCATTTAATTGGGCTAACAACTATTGCAGTGAGTTGGAGGTGAGGACATAAAGTGTAAATTCAATTTTGAATTTTACTTTGTTTCAAGTCATACCGTCTGCTCTGAGGAAGTTAGAACTTTATAAAACAGGTTTGTAATGTGGGTTTTCATAGGCTGACAATCTCAAAGATTGTCCTGTTGAACTTTGAGCCCTGTCTCAATTGAATTATCCAGACAGGAAATTTTGCAGACATTAGCTTAATGCCGGCCGGATTATAAAGTGATAATTTTTTAAAGGGTGCTATGAAAACAAATGGATGAAGGTGATCCTGTGATACCCAGGCCAGTAATTTATTAATCACATAATGTATTCACCTTTATACCATAGTACATGCAGCTGACAAATATAGAGGTTTCTTAAGCATTTATACTTATAAGTGCTTAGCTTACGATGGATTATCGGGTCTGAACTACAAGTGGTATGGCTGCTGACCAGGTATGCTGATGTGCCTGGGTTTGAAGGCCACAGCCACCTGTGAATCCACACAGTGAACAAAATAAGAAGGAACGACGAACTAAGGATGCATGAGTCAGACGTCAAGACAGGAGGTAGTGAAGGCAGTGCTGCAACGTGGGGGGGGGTTTCGGTACGCAGCTGTAACCCAGGCAAAAAGCAGATCTTCCTCCTCGGGGCTTGAGTGCGGTTCTGTGGCTGGACTGTGCTTCCAGAGAGAAGGCACCGATGTGCAATCAGGTGAACCCTCCTTTCACTGACGAGCTAATTATGATTTCACATCTGCTAGCGATTTAACGTGACTAATTCAGAAACAGATTAATATACAATCAGACAGGGCTGTAATCTTCAACCATGATTAAATGTCAGTGAGGTGTTTAAAACATTTGATTTGACTAAGTGAAATACTTAACTGAAGCACAGTATTAAATGTGTTGTTTACAGCTAACCAAATACATCACACGCACCTCAGTGCAAAGAAATCAGTCTATTATGCATGGTCTGGAGCAGAAGTGGCAGCCGCATGAACAATTTTCAAGTAAAAAACTTCATAAACGCATTACAAGCTCTGCTTGGAAAGCATATAAAGACCTGCTTCACATGCACCCCAATGTTATAATGTGAGTAATTACATGGTTAATGAAAATGAGTCTTAAATAGCAGCTATGCACTTCTCTGGTTGCTCAGCAGACAAACTAAACTGAAACGGGTGTTTAACACAAAACTAAGCACAAGAGAACACCCAGGCAAATCTGTCAAGCCAAATATATTTTTATTAATACGGTATGTATAATTTTACAAAACCAGAGTTCTAAACCCAAATAATAGTCATTTCCACTCAAAAACTGATTTATGCAGACTATGCAGAATCTAAACTGCTTAACAGCCATCCTCTCTCTGTAGGGAGGGGGTCTGGTACACGGACCAGCATCGATTACCCAGCCAAAACATATCTGCAGAACACCTACAGAAAAATCAAACGACGCACAACGACAATCAAACGAAAACAAAAATCAAACGAAACACACAATGGAATGATGTAAAAAAAGGGGGTGGAAAGGACGGTACAGGGACCTGTGATGGCGGAGGATGAGGGGGCCGGAGACACTGCAATCCCACTCACAGCAGGTACAATCGGAAGGTATAAACGCGGGACGGCAGCACAGTCGAGGGAGAGGAGAGAGGGGAGACTCCAGAAAACGGTAAATGCTTCCTCAGCATCCAGGCTGCTGCTGCAGTCTCTTTTGAGGGATAGAATTCAATCTTGTGTTTGAGGTGAGAGCATGCCGAGTGCAGGAATTAGGGGCAATGCTACTGCAGCATAGCAAACATCAGCAGGACAGTCCAGGTCAGAAAGCCTCAGTGCTGAAATCATTATGGATATAGATTCACAGCTGAAACTGCTAAATTAAAACCAGGTAATGAATGAAAGACAAACAGACTGCTGCAGTTTCTAATAATTATGATGATAGATAACATTAAAAGTCAGTGCAGTGATGCGTTTTCCCGCAGTTTAAAGAGACCCAGCAGGTCTGGGGAAGGGCAGACATTAAAAAATGCCACTTCAGTCTTATCAGGTAAACACCAATCGAATAGAAACAGCCTTATTTGGAGGACGCGGAGTAGAGGGCACAGGCTGGAACTCTTGTCTTGGCCAACAGCTGAAAGGGCCAAAATTTACATGAAGAGCAAGAACAACCTTTGGAGAGACAGAGAATGCTGCAGGAGACCTTGTAGTGGAGACTGCTCCAGCAAAGAGCGACTTGCTGAAGAGGAGATACACTGAGCTGTAGTATCTAGAGAAGAATGGCAGGTGCCAATAGGCAGACTAGGGTTAAGTCTGAGAAAACCACTCATCAGAACAATGTCAGAAAGAGTATAAAGTATCGATGATTGACGCTGGGTGGGCGTGGTCAGGGGAGGTGAAGCTGTGACAGGCAGACGTTAGTGTGCAGTGAAATGGTCCTGATTCACCCCTGCAGGCAAGGCCGACACACTCACACACTTCCAGACACGTGAACACCCCCCCCAACCCACTACCACCCTGCCCGTTTTCCAGGTCAGTTCTTCAGCACGGTCTCGTAGCACTGGAACACGTACTGGGAGACTTCAGGGGCTCTGCACTTCAGGGACAGCTGCAGACAGGAGATATGAAGAGCAGTTAGCACAGAAAAATGAGGCTCTCCTCTGTGCATCTCCCAAGAGGGCTCTCATTACAGCTTATCCGCTGGACGTCTCCGACTACGCATGCATTTACCAGCCATTTTTGTGGTTGAGCAACTGGATTAAACACACACACACACACACAAGCCTTCTAACAGACCCTTGGAAGCCATCTGAAAACCTGATTTTTCACCGCCTTTGTCATTTCCCGTTCTGTCCGTGACTCAGCGCCCTGCTCCCATCTCCAAGCCTTCCAGCCCGGTGTCCGAGTCGCACCCCCACCGGTACAATTTGTCTCCGCACTGTGCATCACCAGGTGCGCATGATAAATGGCTATTGGAAGAGTGACACAACCCCCGCTGCTGGGAACCGGGGACTCTCAGGTACCTGGCAGGCCAGTTAAGAAGCTGATGGCTGATTTAACCCTCCCATGGTGCAATGACAGGCCTGTCCTTGGGAAAAGCTTTCACTGACTGAGCCACTAGGGGGCACCTTGCTGCATTTGCTATGCCTGCCACTTAGCTCTAACTCGGGTCTTTCATTCTATTGGCTTCCAGTAATTCACACTATCTATTCAGCACAGCAAAAAGGCTTCTCCCTCTGCCTTCCACTTTTAGTTTCTGAAGCTGATAGTGTGGCTGTCAAAGACCTTCTCTGCTAAAAACACTGCCCAAGACAGAATCTATTACAGCCTTCAGAAGCAAGCTATTCATCAGAGTGTAACCCCTGATTCAGGTCATCATCTCTGGCGTAGACCTGAAAAGGGTGAGAGGAAAATGTGGCACCTATGTGCAACAGCAAACCAAAGTGTCCCACAGGTGCCAGTAAAATTCCATGCAACTTGAGAAGTAAATGTCACTTGACAAAGTCACATTTCACTGTCCCTGGCCCATTTTAGTATGAGGGGCAAAGGGGTGCATTTATTACCGTTCTGCAGTGGAAGCCTACATGTAGAATGAGGGATACGAGAGAGGGAAAAAGGCAGGAAGGGGAAGGCAGGTGGGAAGTGGAGGCGGCAGCCAAGGACAGGGAGTGACAGAACTGGCGGTATGCACCGGGATGCAGGACAAACCAGGAGGGATAGGAGCAGAGCAGCACAGCAGCACAGCTGGAAATGAATGGAGCAATGAACATAAAATAAAGTGTGAGATTGGGGGGAGGGGGGCAGACGGAAAGCAAATGAGAGCGGAGCGAGTGGTTGGGGGTGCAGAGCGGCGCGGGCAACTGTCGCAATGGCTGACATTCTTACACAGCTTGAGCTATCAACTCTGTGGGGGGTGAGCTGGCTCAAACATTGGCCACACAGTTACCATGGGGACAGCGATCAGCCATGAGGGTTTGTACCCCCCCCCCCTTCAAAAATCAGCTCTCCTGAGGAGCACAGACTCATGGGAAGGGCTCACATGGAAAGATTACAGCAGAAGCTAAGTACTGACTTTTTAAAGGGCCATAATTAATCTGGTAAAAGTTTCACTGTCCCAGAATTGTTCATGTTTGAAGGAATAAAATGGAATTACATTATAGCAGTAAATTTAGAGGCAACATTAGTGCAATGCATTTAAATGTTGCACCACACTTAAAATAGAGCGAGCCAATATTCCAGTCAACTAAAAGTCTACTTAGACCCTTAATTTTACCATTGCAATAAAAACAGTGGAAACACCCGAAAAACCAAGTAAGCCAGAAGCATGGGCCTGGGGGGCAAACCCCCCAGTCCGAAACAAAACAATGCCAACAGCTAAAGGGTAAGGCAGAGAAAGGAACAAAAATGCTTCATGAGATGTCAGATTCCACAGACTAACACAGGCAGAGTGACGAATGTGAAATAACACAGGAGCCAAGTTCAAACTGGATGGGAGAGCAGCCATGGCACCAAACTGCGCAGCCTGCCAAGCATGGCTGTCAGGGAGCGGGGGTACAGCATGTATCAGATCTGGCTGCTGTTCAAGCACACAGCTCTACACCAGACCCAAGACTCAAGATGAAAAGCGGCCTCTGTCTTCTAGCAATCACCGCATCAAAGGATCTGACCAGTATCCATCTCTAATGCTCCAGGTCCTTAATCACTGGCCCGCCCCTTCCACACACCGTGTAGTTGGGGCTCCCGGCCTGGAGCCGCAGTTCAGCCAGCACCCAGATGCCGTTGGAGAGCTTCATGGACTGGTACAGCATATCCTGGGCGTCGACTGTACGCTTGGCGACGGTGAACATGTTGCTACTCTGCAGCTTGCCGCTAGCAGCATCTGAGGGGGAGCAAACATTCAGTGTGGTGCAGCAGAAATAGCACTGACCTTAAAATATTCCACCTAAGGCGGCACTGGCCATGAGCGGCATGCTGGCTACCTGAGTTGAGGTGGCAGTCCTTAATTTGAAACTGAGCCTCGTTTTCACCGGTGATGTCCTTCCAGGTGGCCAGGAAGACCTGACGCTCTGCGGGGAGAGAGGCAGGTAGGCAGGATGACACCCTTCCTCAGAACAGCGGCCCACCCCCCACCCCCAGAGCGGCCTGCGGGGGTCTGTAAGTAAGCTTGGCAGTATCTAATTAATAATACCACCCATCCGGGAGGGGGAGGTGCGGGGCCACAATGTGTTTCACCAAATAAAAACACCATAGTATAATGAAAATATTACCATAATACTGCCCAAGCCAACCCTGCGCATCCCCCCCTCCAAAAAATCTTTATTGAAAAACGAAGATCATTTTTATTGACCAGCTATTGAACTGCTAGCAATCAAATCTGCTGAGCAAGGGGGGGCTGGCGACAAGGGGAAAAAAGGAGCATCTAAAAAAGGATTTTAGGATATTCAGAAATGTCACGGGACACCTTGCATTGTGAAAACCACTGACATTGGTTTCTTGGAAGTCTGAAAAACATGCACAGAATAGGACAAAACAGCTTAGATGGCTGTGTCCATGAGACGTTTCAGTTTTGGGGCAGATTGTGTCAGGTACATCAGGTGTAGATTTTCATCCATATAATGTTCTTGTGAAGTGGTAATAAGGTCCATCAAATATCAAAAAGAGTAATAAGATCAAGCAGAGTTATCCTGTTGACAAGGTCAAATGTTTTCTGTAGTCGCGCTTCCCTTTGCTGCCACTAAACGGCGTTGCTTCAATTTTTATTTGAAGAGGTCCGGATCCTCTCCCATACACCATGTCTGTAGAGGCTGGAATTGATCCGACAACTTTTGAGTTACCATGCTGATAAAATCAAGTGCCTCAGGCTGACCTTCTCTCTGCCATCACTATGCATTGCTGCTTCAGTTTTGGGGCAATCTGTCTCTTTCTGTTACTGCGAAGCAGTAATAAGAGCCATCAAATACTTTTTGAATTACCACATTTACAAGGTCAAGTGTCTTCTGCAGACACACTTCCTTTTGCTGACACTAAGTGGCGCTGCTTCAGTTTTGTGGCGAATCATCTCAAAATTTGCTAGATTTCCAGTTCAGCACCTGCACAATGTACTTGCATAGTTTAAAAAAAGAGGAGTCAAATACTTCCGGAGTCACAACGCTAACAAGAATGTGTCCACAACAGACCCAGCAGCCCAGTCCCAAATCAAGTGTATTCCCTGTCCAGCAGAACGTAAAATAAAAAAGAAATCCAACAAATACTTTTTTTGACAAACATATTCCAGCACATTAAGTAAAGGCAGGATGATCCCTTTGATTTCCAGTCTAAAGCGTTACGGATTAACTGCAAACCTACATAACACTGCGACTGCCAAGCCAAGCAAGACTTTCCAAGGGCGTTTCTGGGTAAATCGGCTGTACAGACCAATGGTGAGCATCACCAGCAGTTATATAAGGAGCAGGGTCACACAGCCTCTTAAGGAGCGGGGGGGGGGATGCCACAACTCACCCATCTTCCCATCCTCCACAAACAGGATGCTGATGGGGTACTGGCAACTGAAGTAGAAGACGTCAATGTTGTTCTTCACAGCCACCTGTGGGGGGATGAGCAGATAGAGAGCTGTATAAAGAGTTTATTTATATGTGTTTTTTTTCCCCCGGAGGGGAGGTGGGGGTGCAGGAAGACTGGCACGGGCTCAGCCTACCGCGAAGCCAACAGCCAGGACCACGTGAGTGGTCCTCCCTGTTCCCTAGCAACGCTTCCCCCTCGGCAACTCCCACCACAGTAATTGCCTTTCCCTGACGATCTTGTGGAGCCAGCGAGACAAAAAAAAAATAAAAGGAGCGTGTAAGCACCCCCTGCCCTTGTGGGAGATCCATGTCCGCTAGCTGCTCGGCTCTTGATGCCAAACTCACGTATCTATACACATAGATCACCTCACTCGCCGACCGGGCGCTTTTGTCAAGAGAAAAATGCGCATGTCGTTTCAAATCATGCTTCCTACACTGTCGTCGTCAGGGCTGAATTTTAATGGGAGGATGCACCAGGCGCATGATTCTCAGGCGGTTATGTGAAGCCCCTCGTAGCTCAGCGGACTGGCCTTATGACCAAACCCCAAGAGCCATCGATCTACCCCTCTCATCTGGGGAGTGAATACACTTTCTCACGCTACGCACTTCTGCAGCTCTCACACTCATCTGGGGCGCGAGCGCATTTTCTCACGCTGTGTATTCATGCAGTGACAGAAGCATTCCTATCCTGATCAGCACCTTATTAAATGCTGATTAAGGCAGAGACACCAGGTGGGGAAACGCACCTGCAGGTTGTTGAGGGGCTCCATCTTCATCACAGGTCCCACAGTGTTGAGCGGCAGGCTCACTTCAATGGTCTGGTTGGGGCTCAGGGGCGTGAGGACCTGAAGGGGTCCAGCCGGGGCCAGCCCAAAACTGTCCAGAACACACCAAATGAGAATAAAGTGGCAGGAATGGGGATAGCCCAGCTAAATCCAAACATGATCCCATGGCCCTGCTGGGACTGGCTCACCTGTTTCGGTTGAACTGGATCGCAAAGTCGGTCATGACGCTCATGGCCTTGTTGGTGAGGGACAGCTCCATCTGGATGACACCAGCACGTCGAGAAAAGGTGCCGGAGATCTCGAGGCCTTTGGCTTTCATGGCAGGGAGCCATACCTGGAAGGTGGGGCAGAAACAGCCCACGGTGTTGCTGAAGTCTCACATGGCAATGCTCAGTAGAGTACCAACCAGAAGAGCCTAAAAAGTTACACTAGTGTGCAGCACTTTCAGCAAAAGGTATCAAGTCAGAATGAATCAAACGTGGTCCTGCAAGCTGCATCACTGGCTGATAGGTCAATGGCATTTACAAAAAACTGCTCTGCAGCCTTCCGGTGTGCTGCTGTTCTTTCAAACAATAAACCAAAGTCCCCTTTCCATCTGTAAGATAGCATCTCCTCGTGTATAAGGTCAGCAAGCTTCAACTATGCTCCTGTTCACTTCCAAGAATGGAATTGTGAGAAATCTCACTGGACTCACCGATTTGGGAGCAACATATGCGCCTGTCGCCATGCTTATGCCACTGCCGAGGTCAAAGAGGTCACCAAGACCCCCTCCGACAGGCGCATTGAGAGAGGCCGGCATGACTGCAGGGGCTCCTCCAAAGCCGGCCCCCATCTACAGAGACATAGGGAGTAGGGTTGACAAGCAGGAATACACATTTAAATGTTAAACTGGGCCGTGTTTTCCTGTCATAACAGTGCAAAATGCACCAAGTAAGCACACATATATGCCGTTATGATAAATTGCTGCACTTATTGCTTGAGTACGTTTCGTTATTCCTCGTTTACAAGAATCTTTATAAGTTCTAAACAACCAACTGAAATAGTGGCACAAATCTGAAAATGAAAGGTTAATAAGATCTGTATGACTTACCGCTGGGCTTCCGCCAATATCACCACCAAGCTGTCGACAAACAATAAAAATTTAGTACAAGACATTAGCCATGAAATCATAGCGGAGAACAGGTGGTGAATGAGTGGGTCCAGCAGACGTGAGAAGGGACGGCCCTAGAGATGAAGGTGGTAGAGTGTGCAGTGGAGTGCAATATGGGTGCTGGGCACAAGGTCAACCGAAAGGAGAGAGCAGAAGACCTACAGTGTGGGAGGATGGGATGACTGATGGACACAGCGAGGGAGATGCAAAGCAGATGGGTGCTGAGACCACATGGTGATTCAACAAGGACAAAAAAAAGAGGTCTGCAGAAAACTGACAAATGGAAGTCTGGTTCAATAGCCTTCCAAGAGCAGCAGGGTAAAGATCAACACAGAACTCCCAAAAGAGGATGGCCAACTCAACTGCAGAACCTTATCAATCTTATAGCGGTGATGGGCTGGACTCCACTCTATGGTGATAACACTGAGCAGAATAGAGTGTGAATCCAACCTAGCTTGGTCACTGAGCCCAATAGGACAAATCAATAAGGTAAATGATACCTGTGGTCTCCATTTGTGATGATACGCTAAGCTGTGGCATTTAGTAATGTCCGGTGAGAGAGGAAAGAAGAAAGGAACATTTAATCTTGTTTGTGCCCTAAATTTAAAGCAGGGCTGGTGTGATGTGTTAAAGCAAACCTCAAAGACCGGAAACACTACTGTGACAACACAGAGCTGCACTGGGGAGCCGGAAGGCAGTGATGGGATGGAACAGAACAGGGAGGGGTGGAATGAGCTACCCTGCCCAACCACAGACATGTGACCAGAACCTTCCCCAAGACCTCCATGTGTGTAATTACCGGTTCAGAATCATCACCCATCTGCAGGAGTCGAGTTGCAGACAGAGAGAATAAGAAAGAAAAAAACAAGAGAAATAATAAAAATAATGAGAAGCAGAGTCTCAGGTAAGGCAGGAACACCCAACTTGACAAATTTATCAGCCCTCATCCCAAGTCTGTACAGGACGCTAGCTGACCACTCAGGGATGGTAATGAACCACTCTAACAGGATTATGTAAAACGCACAGGGCCTGGATGGGTCACTGCCATCTGACACGACACGGCTGCCTGTTCACAGTAGAGCCACCCACCAGGCTGTCCAGGCCACTGCCCAGCAGGTCCACAGCCCCCATCTGCATGCCCGAGGCGGGGGGTGGGACGCTCCCCGAGGTTGGCGGTCCCAGGTCCAGGTTGAGCAGATCTCCCAAAAGGTCGCTCTGGGATGGGATAACGGCCGGGGCTGCTTCAGGTCCCGCGCCACCTCCGGGCTGACCCCCCTCTGGGCTCTCAGTGCTCTCGCCCCTGGGAAAGGTGAGAAAGGATCACAGATAGGGGTGGATGCTCTAAATCAGCATTTCCCAATCCGGTCCTTGGGGATCCAGTCAGTCCATGTTTTTGGTCCCTCTGAGCTCCCTGCCAGACAGTCTATATTTTTCCTTGGGGCTTGAGGGTCCCCAAGGGCCATGATCAGGAAACACTGCTCTAAATAACAGTAGAGCACATATGTACATGCTATAGGACATTCCAGAAATACGAGGACATGAGGATACCGAGAGGTACTCACGAGCCAGAGCGAGGTGGAAGCCTCTTGTGCTGGACACCTCGGCTGCCCTCCACAAAAGCACTGGGGGGCTTGTGGTAGACAGAAGCCAGAGTGCCAATGTGGCAAATGAGCTCCTCCAGCAGAGTGGGCTCAATCAGGTCCGTCTCCTCGGATATCAGCGGCTTCTCCGCCAGCACCACCTCCTTAGCTGCCACCGGGTCCGTGGACAGCAGGCGCCAGTAGATGTAGCCACGGTCCCGCAAATCAGGGTTGTCAGAATCCTAGAGGAAGGGAGGATGGTGAGAAAACGAGTGAGGGGAAGAGGAAGGGAAAGCGCAAGACGGGAAGAAGGAAAGGAAAGGAATAAGAGACAAGATAGGGATTGGGAGGAAAGAAAAGTGGGCAAGCATTAGAGAGGCTCCCGGGAAGGAAAGCAGGACGGGACTACATCACAAAATGAGACACGCTAAATCATTAAATTGCTTTCCCATATTCTTCGCATATGATGGTGAAGCAGCCAAATGGACAGCTGAACCGAAACAGCCCTGGAGACAGGGAGGACCCCTCACCTGCGTGGCCAGACTGAGCACTTGCTGAACCAGCTCCTGCGTCTCCGTGGGCTTCTTCAGGAAGAGCTTCACTATGGCTGTCAGCAGCTGCAGCTGGACCTGCAGAACGGAGGAAACCAGCGAGTTACATGGGGACCAGTGGCAGCAGACCATGCGAAGAACGCGCAATGCAGAGATTTCTCAAGATCTTGTTCACATCTTGAGCTTTACGTTTGAAGCCTTTAAATCCAGACGGGAGATGTTAAGGCTTTGAATAAAAGTTTCAAGCACTGTGAAGCTGAGAAAACAGTCCAGAGTGTCAGAGTCAAGAATGCAGAGTCAGTGACTCAGATGCACAACCAGACCCCGGCTGAGGCTGGCTGACCTGGGTACTCTCATCATGGAAGCCTTCCAGGAAACTCTCCAGCAGCTCATCGGCATTGTCAATCCGCTCAGCATATTCGCCCACGATCCAGATCATGGCGGCACGTGCTTCTGGCTCATCCAGGGAGTCCAGGTTTTCACAAAGCGTGGCAATAACACTTTCATACCTGCAGGTGGCGAACAAGGTCACACCTCAAAGCCCCAAAGCAGCAAAACTAGACTAGATTAATAATTTACAGTGATTACTCAATGACTGCCTACTGGGGTAATGTTTATAAATGCAAGCTAATTATGCAGATGTCTCTAACGGGACAAGGCTAACTGCTGTTAAATGTCAAAAAGCCTCTTAACTTCCTCAATTTCTTGTCTCTTGTGGAAAAAACGTAAATCACTAATCATTAACAATCAACTTAGAGTTGTAATTCATGTTCAGATAGCATGAGATTACCAAGTTAGCTCCCTTCCTGATTAGAAATTTTAGTTCATTGATTCAACTGGCATTGGTATAATTGTACTGGTGTTACACACTGCACAGAATTTCTAGGTTCCAACACCTACTGAGCCCCTTGGGTCTACTTACTTGTTGGGGTATTTTCGGAAAATGTCCTTTATGACCACAATGGCCTCCTGCACCACATAGTTGACTTTGGTCTGGATGAGGTCCAGCAGTGTGCTTACACAGCGCTCTGCAGATTGCTGATGGACAGACAGATCGATGAACAGGTGGTTAAGGGGGCTCCATTCTGGAAGGTGGTATGTATGACCCCATCTGGATCAAAACCATGTGTGCTAGTCTGTGTTTCACTCCAACTCTCCAGTATCTCTACTGAAGTTACTGAGTAACAAACG
The DNA here is from genome assembly GCA_026780765.1 of Petrocephalus schoutedeni. Taxonomy (NCBI): domain Eukaryota; kingdom Metazoa; phylum Chordata; class Actinopteri; order Osteoglossiformes; family Mormyridae; genus Petrocephalus; species Petrocephalus schoutedeni. Next base: position 35,057,334 of record JAODKL010000040.1, read on the forward strand.
GTCTCCAGTGGTTCAGGTGTGAATCAAACCATTTAAAATACATGTCAAACCTCGGAGACAGGACAGTATAGTCCTCCTATCCTAACATAAATTCATTTTTTATACTGCTCTTGTAAGCAAAAATGCTCTAATTTCACACACCCAGGGACTGTCCACCTAAATTAGCCACACTACACACTATGCTAGCAGGGGGGAGCAGTAAATCCCCACCCCCACGCAGTGCACTGTCACACAACTCAACAATGCAAGGCTGCAGCTGAGGTGGTTCTGAGGCAGCAGAATATAAGGCTTGGAGGTCAGTGCCATCACCCAGATGCCCAAGCATCTCACCTCCACTTTGATGGCGCAGCGTCCGATGGCGCGGACTGCCTTGCGCACAAAGTCCACGTCCACCTCGGTGGCGTATTCTTTCAGCTCTGCGAGGACCTGGAACCAAGATGGACGAAGGCTTAAATCGGGGCTCTGATGTCCAACAGTCAGACCGGCAATGAGTGCTAGATGATACATATCTATTCCCCTGGTATTTTCACACTAACTGATAGATTCTGCTAAGCCCACAGCCAAGAAAATAGCAAATGGAATAGCAAACTGTACATTTCATTCACATGTTTAAGACACAGGGCTAAAATTGGCCAGGATGACACAGGATGTTCCTGGATCATCCAGCATAAACAGGGATAAAAGGTAAAGATATTTGAGAAAGCAATGAGACTTTTAATCAGCAGCTAAAATTACAACTAGAGCATATGAGAAAGGCACGAAAAATAACAGGCAGACACATGTACTCCTAAAAAAAGAATGGAGTGCACTTCAAAGCACTGCAGCTAAAGAGCAGACAGAAGATGTAACCGAAGTATCAAAAGCTCTCAGCTGTCCAATTCTGCACTTATTAATGGGAACAGTGACTGATCTAATAATGAGTCACTGCCTCTCCAGGTAAGGCAGGGGTGGCCAAAGATTTCCACTGCACTGCAGTCAGAGGAGCTGAGCTCGGGCCCGCTTGTGTATGCTGGTCGCGGAAACAAGCCGATTTTCCTTCTATCTCACTGCTTCAGAAGGCAGCATGATGTAAATAACCCCAGTGCTGCAGGCTGTACTAGGCAAAAGAGGCCCCTCTTATCGGAGACGCGGCACACTGGACCCAGCGTAACGTGCCCCTCATAACGCGCGCTGAGGTACGTGCAATTCATGGAAAAAAAAACAAAGGGAGCAGAGGGAAGCAAATATTTTCCCAATCACAAGCAATTATGCTCAAACAGACAAAACCCTGCCATGAGCACTAGACAGAGCCAGCTCTAGCAGACGCAGAACTGCCTTCCACTGAAAAGAACCCTCCAGGGAAAAGTACTGAAGATACGCATTGGCTCACCTGGGCGATGTTCGCTTGAGAGGCGAGCCGGATCATTATGTCGAGCTTCTCCAGCTTGACGTAGATGGGGTCGTTGTATTTCACAAAGAACACCTTCATCTCATGCTTCAGGATTTCCGGTCTGTGGAGAAACGAGGGAGCGTCGTAATATTCCAGCGGCAGAATCCCCGCCGGCAGCGAAGAGGCCTCTCGGCAGGTCCGAACATTCACTAAAACGTTTTGACACGTTTAGCCACAGTGAGTAAAAGGCTGGAGGCAAAAAGACCTCTGCCATCTTTCCCTCCAACAACAATCGCAATTCTCTTCTGGCTCTCTGGGAAACAACTGAAAACAATTCAAACATGCTCATTAAATCACGGCCCCGCAGAGCCGTGAAGAGACAATATGCAGTGTTAGGATTATCATTCACAAAAATGCAATGCAGTCCAGCCTGATTATTTATGTAATTACACATCAGTAGTAAGGGATTCCCCATTCCGGTCTGTCTTCATTTGAGGACCCCTGGTCTCGGTGTGGAAAGCCACTGCTCTAAAAGGCCAATTAGGACAAGCAGAGCCTGAGTGCAGTGGGGGGGCCAGCTCACCGTTTCTGCACAATGAGGTTGATATTCCTCAGGGCCACATACTGCAGCTCTGGCTCGGCCGACAGCAGCGTGACCAGCGGTGGAGCCAGCTTCTTCAGCAGGGTGCCGTAGTAGTCCAGGTCCTTGGGCAGCATCTCCATGAACTTCATGAGCACCTTCACGGCGGACAGCACCACGGCAGAGTTGGCGTGGGAGAGGCGTGGGGTGACCCGCTCACAAATGCTGGGGGGGAGGTGATGTCAGGCAGTCAAGAACAGAACATGGTTATACTATAATACAATTGAACAAGGTGGAGGACAAACGATTTCTGCCCATCAAAAAACTACAGTAACATTCAAAGATAAATTACGGTATAATCAACAAAACTCCTACTTTTCCTCTTATTATAATAAAAGTTAACTGTGAGCCTGACAGCTTCTTCGAAATTATAATATAGGACTGACAGGGAAAGATGCCAGAAGAGGCATTCATGCCCTGGAATAACTGGACCTAGGAGAAAAACTTCGGAGAAAAATGGAAAGGCGCGGTTGAGGACTGGCAGCAGACCTCTGGGACTCCCGGTCGTCCCTGGGCGTGTAATTGGCCAGACAGTCCAGGATGAAGATCTGCCCCCACTCTGTGCACTCATTGAGGGCTGTCAACAGCTTGTTTATAGTCTGGGGGTTCAGGTCCAGCAGGTTGCTGTTCGGGTGAGACTCTGCTATCTCAGAGAGGGCAGCCACAGCATTAGCAACCACCTGGGAGGCGAGGGAGCAGATGGACAGGACCGGTGTGACCCACGGCAAGGAGGACAAACACCCATTACAAGTTTAAAAGGCAAGGTGATGATCGCCATGCAGTTTCAAGTTCAGCGAATTCAATGCAGAGAATACAAGTTAGTCAGAAAGATCAGTTATTCTATGAGTAAGAGGGAAAAACTACATACAAGTACAGACTTCAGTAACACTACTAGAGTACATATTTTCCTTAATCTGCACTTACAATATGGCCAGTACAACAATAAAAACCTAAACTGACTTATCAACCCGAAGAAAGCCCCATGCACAGACAGCACTAGAGACAGACAGCCAAATCTCTTACTACCAAAGATATAATCAACAGAGGGCCCCACCATGGGGTTGGAGTCAGAGATGAGGTCCTTCAGTGTGTCAAGGAAGCCCTGGTCCTCCACCAGCTGGGCATTGATGTCGTGCAGCTTGGCCACGCACACGGCGGCCGTCTTGCGCACATACGGATCCTCATCCTTCAGGCACTTGCGCAGCGGCTCACAAAGGTACTCAGTGATCTTGTCCACGCGAATGCAGCCCATCGTCCGCACAGCCAGGGCTCTGATCAGTGGGTTGGGGTCCTCACAGTCCTTGGAGGAAAATAACGGTCAGATGAATAGCAACTTGAGGATATTGGCAGGTTTAAGGACTCACTCACTACACGCCCCCTGCGGGTGGGTATTAACCCACAAACGTCTTCAAAACAAGCCCGTGTAACCTACCTACAATCACATACAGCCTCTCGAGTTCTGGGCGGGGCTGGTGTCTTTACCTTAACAAAGGTGTTAACGGCCATGATGGCCATGTCCGGCTGACTCTTGGCGTAGTTCATCAGATACAGGTAGACCAGCTTCTTCAGCTCCAGATTGTCCGTTTGCATGCAGTTCACCACGTCTGGGAAAAGGGCGCTGAGGGGGAGGGGAAAAAAAAGAATCATTGCAACAAACACTTTTCAATTATTCAAATACCAGATTATTCAAATTGATATATTAAAAGTTCATCCAGTCTGCAGATGTGTGTCCACCCAGAATCACAGACCACAACATTCTCTTAGTACTCATTAAAATATGTAATCAGCACCTCTATCCTATATAGGCCCAAAATACAACAGCAGCACCTCAACCTGTTTGCTCAAAAGATGCTTGACCACAATGCTCTGCACTTCACTTTTCCACTCTGGAGAACCATTTCATTTTTCCAAAACAGGAACAACAAGAACAGAAAACCCTGAAGCCCATGTGTCTGTTTGTTTCCATCTGAAGCTGCCAGTGCCCACAGCAGAGATGAGGCGGCCCCACCTGACATCCTTGCCCACCGTCATGGAGGCAATGACCTTCTTCACGGCTTCCTTCTTCTTCTCTTTCTTGTCACTGTTTAGCTCAGCTTTGAGTTCAAATATCTCTCCTATGATAAAGGGGGGGGGGGTTGCTGTTACTTTAAGGGTCACAAGGTATCCTGCGAGTATAAATAATTATTCCAAAACCTAAGCAGAATTAATCAAAGGACAGTAATCAATTAGTCTGACATACTGGGTTGTTCCCAAATTAAGGAAACATTGTCATTTGTACAAAAATAGTGTACAGAGTACAATGTCTGCTTCTTCAGAGACTGGAAAATGAACAAAGCAACATTCTGATAACTAACATCAAATAAACTACCAATAACATGTAATATAAACAAAGGGAATCAATATGTGTACAGCCCAGCTGCATAAGCACATAGGTTTGGCACTTGCCCTGAACAAACTAACAGAGAAAACACATGACGCTAACCCATTCATTCTGGGACTTAAGTGGGCTCCTGCTGACACCTGCTGACCAAACGCCTCCAGATCTGATCAGAAACAAGCTTCATGCACGGAAAGACCCGCTAAGCATGGGCAAGCAAAACAGCGAGAGAAGAGGAGCGCACTGAATGCCCAGATAAGGTGGATATAAAACACAGCGCAAAAGCAAGTGTTTGAACAGATGGCAGAGCCCAACCTTTCATTCAAACAAACAAACAAAAACAAACAAATGTGGCAGGTGATATCTCTCTACAGCTAAAAAGCCAAACGATTTTTAAGAAGGTTAACCAGCAAGGGAACAGAAGGTTAGGTCAATACAGTTAAGCCTAAAGCCGTCTTATCCTATTAAGCCATCCTCAGTTGGCCTAGTCTCAGTTCCACCTGCCAAAGCCGGGCAACTCAAACAGTCAGACGCCAATTACGGAGCGGAGCACTCCAAACGTCTATCCTCCGACTGCCATCGTCTTCATCCAACGACAGTGGCTACTTTCAGTGAGGCTTGCCCATGTTTTTCCCATCCATACCCATAACAATTATTTTCACCAATTTTCTGCCAGTATAATTTATGTTTTTCAAATGCTGACTACAGATATGGATACAAAAAAGCTGTGCCATTAACACAACAGAAATAGTTTGAGAGTATAAACTTAGATTTGAGGGGCTTTCAAAAACATTTTTGACACTGCTAGCACTGCGCATTGAACTAATCCAAAAAGTAAAGCAGAAAGTTATTGTTATTTTGGGTATTTTTTTTTGACGGGACATAACATGCTGCAAAGACCCCCCCCCCCCAGAAAAAAAACAAATAAAAAAAGAAACAAGGTAAACATGTAGCAGACCTTTCTTGGTGGTGGTGAAATACTTGGAGTCCGTCATCTTGGCTGTGAGTTATCTGCTCCTCTGCAGGACACAAAGGGACGATGAGAGTGACTGAGGGAGAGTGCCAGCACTTTCTCAAAAAGGGGAAACAAATTCTGCTGAAGCGACAGGAAATCCTAAAAGTGCCCCACAAGAAAAACACGAGGAAACACGGCATGCCGCTGGCTGTTTTCACAACATTGGCAAAAACAGACACAGCAAAAAGGAATCCATTCCATAGCCAAAAAGGAAGAAACGATCATCCCAGCTGAAATAAAGGGCACTTATCCTTGCTGCAAAATCCTCTCAATTTCCTGTTCTTAAAATTTTCACTTGATCCTTATTCCTTTGTCAAAATAATACAACTACACAGAGGATTTAAAGACACATCGACATTACATACAAGGTGCATTTTAATTATAGCTCTTATTTAATTATATTTTAACTATATCCGTTTGTTAAAAAAAAAAACTCCCTACAAAAGGAGCAAGATGGAATACTATAAAAATATAATCATTTTCTACTGAACACAGATAAAGTAACTCCTTGATATAGCAGAGAGCAGTCTGAACTAAAGACTAATCATTCCCTTTCCAGCAACTCTCGCTCCAGGAGATAGCAGGGTGCCCTCATGGAGAATGAAAATAAAAGTGACCCACAAAACTTAGAGGAATATTAAATTTCAATTCATTTCTTCAATCCACTGTATTATGGCTAAAAGACCGAGCAAAACAAATTAGGTGTTTTACTGGATGCGCTCATGTGCACAATCAATACGCCTGAATTAGCCGACTTTAAGATGGACAAAAACATCCTCCGAAGGCTACAACACAAACATTTAAAACTGTATTGAAGTACAGAAACATTCAATAGTAGACAAACAGGTTACGCGAAAAAGCCAGACAAGTGATAAGGATAAACAACAAAGAAACAGATCTGAAAATGTCAGTTTAAACGGAAAAGCGTCCAGACCACATAAATATCCCAGCGGCGGCTTAATGGAGCTTTAGTCTAAACCACGGAACCTGCGCCAGTTAATGTTACCATTAATTATTAATAAATAGCCCAGTGCCACTCCTATGCCGACAGCTGACAGGCTGCTGCCCTACAGCGGCGCCTCCAACGCCACTAACCAGTTTGTCAGCAACGGCACCGCGAAGCTTTCGGGACGAGCCGAGCCGCGGGTTCCGCCCGGCCGGGCACCTCGGCGTGTGACACCGTGTGCGAACCGCGGCGAACCGCGTCGGTATTTCGGAGATCGATATTAAAACCGGGAAGGGACCCCGCGCGCCGCCCGGCTACGTGTCATGAAGAGCCGCGAGGAGCCCGCGCGGAACGGAGCCGCGAGGAGCCCACGCAGAACGGAGCCGCGGGCTAATTCATTCAAAGGCGGCGGCCAGCCGGCTAATATAACGCGGGGCGTCGGCAATCATTCCGCCCGGCTAAAGACGACGGGAGACGAGGCGATTCACACGGCGGCTCGGCCCGTTTTTCGCAGCGAGGTGTAAAGCCGGCGCTGACATTCCGCAAGGCGAAACCTCCCCGAAGGCTCGCTAGCTATGCTAAACGAAGCTAGGCTAAGCTAAAGCGCCGTGACCTTCCCTGGGTAAAACAGAGCCCGGAACGCGGGGCAAGCCAATGACTGGTCGTTTTTAAAAGCTAGAAAAAGAGCATTCATTTAAAAATATCAAGCATAAACCTATATGAGCACGACAGAGTGGAAACATTTAGAGAGCAGTACCGTATGAGTTCGGTCTGGATGTGTGTACGAAGCAGCCTGCGCCCCCTCCCACTTCAGCTGGTGACGTCACCGATCACCAGACCACCACTTCCGGTAACGACTTCCGCATCTTTCGAGAAATAAAGATCATTATGCTTCATATTATGGGATTTTCAGACTACACTTCCCATTTTACAAGAAATTGGAATGGGGAGCGACTACAATTATATTGGTTATCTGCCATTACCTTTGCTTCATGTGCGTCTACCGCAAAATATCGAACGCGTTCGAAATTAGTTGCTGCACTCGGACAAAAGACGGCATTACCTGCCTCATCCTTTGCCGCACACCTGTGCCATTGCTTCTTTTCATTACAACTATGACTCGATTTTAAAGTAGTGATTCTCGGGCCGCTCCGCTGGGATCCCCGCCCGGGCCACGTTTTTGCTCCCTCCCAGTTTCCTGCCACATGGTCCCCATTTCTGGTCACGAGAGAGACCTGGGACGGAGCAAAAACGCGGACCGCTGGAAGTCCCCGAGGACCGGGTTTAGAAACACTATTTTTACGCCTTCTGATGTTTATTAAAAACAGAACATTTGCTTCCGTTTTTTTCCCTTATATTTTTTGTTAAAAATAATGTAGCATAAACATATCTGGAGGATTATAATATGTTAGAAGTAAAACTTTGCCAAACAATACTGAAATTCTACATTTTAATGTATGTTAAACTAAAGGTGTGCATATTCCCACCCCACCAAAATAATTATTTGTACCAAAGACTATTTATGGAATCATTTATTGCAACAAAGACACAGCAATGAAAATTCAAGGGAAAACTCGGTGGAGTCTTGGTCTTCCTGTATTGCTATTTAATACAAATAAATTCTACAATGACCCTTAATGACCTTAAACAACACCAACATTTATAGTGGAGAGCATCAGAAAACAGGCAACATAAAAAAAGATAACTGCAACCATCTGTTATTGGTACATTGACACTATATAATAGACAGTCGTAAAATAAAATGTAGAATATACAATATATTTGCATTCAAGTACCAAATCACATTTGCATTTTGGGGTCCTTTGTTGACAGCAATGACAGCTGGTAACAAATGCCTTTTAGCATTACACTTGACATGCATCACATCTCCATTGTGAATTACAACGCAAAGCATGGAAAAGTTATATGATTTTTTAAAACTTAACCAACAGATTTAGCACATTAACCCAACAAAATGGTCAAAAGGAAAAGAAAATATGGGCGAAGTGGAAGACCAGAGAAGTCAGACTTTCAGATCTTCCAGAGTTTTCTAAGGGCTTGAAGTGAGGAGCACTGTTTAATGGCACCTGAACACCACTCCATGACCTTGGATGGTCAAAGACCTACCACTAAAAACTTGAACTTTCTGTTTTTGTTTGATCAATGACTTAGTGCCTACACTGCATTCTTTGTGTGGCAGAGATGGGAAGTTACAGTTTTAAAATCTGAAATAGCATTTAAGGAATCAGTAAGGTATCCATCTACTTTCCTTTGGTAGAAATGGAATTCTTTCGAAATTAAGCGGAAATGATTTCTCGCTGACAGTTAAAAACTGAGTTCCCTTCATAAAGAAACACTAAGTAAAAAAACTGAAGACCCATATTTATTATATCATTCCATCAGCACATAGCAGAGGTATGGTATTTAGAAAAACAATTGAACAAAGTATCCCACTGAATGCACATCAACGGCGTGGTCCCGTAAATATACAGAATTTAAAAACGAACCTCAAGGCTGTCAGTCATGCAAGGTCGTCCATACATGAAACCTATAAATAAATAAATAAAATCCATTCGTGTTCCCTTACATCCTTACTGCGTCTCCACACGTTACAAAACCTATCGGTGTTATTCAGACCCACTCCCTTATTATGCATTCGACACAAATACAAAAAAAAACTGAATTTCTTTGTTCTTTGCACATCATGGGGTTAATTCACCATGGGGCCGGGGGAATCTTCCAGCGTCCCCCTGCAATGCTTTGCTTTATTAGGATGGTTTTGACCATGCCGAAATCATCATAAACTTTTAGAACAGTGCATTAAGACTTTCACTTGCACAGTATACAGCCACGCTGTTTGAGCGCGTCTGTACATACGACGCTACAAGCACTCCGCAAACATACAGTCATGCCTAGAATAACACATTCCATTCCATTCTTTCTCATTCAGTACTATATACAGGGGACTCTTGTCGTATTTGTTGCAACTCACAAACAGCTCACCTACTGATATTACTAAATGGGGAGCCTTGCCGTTAACGCCTATTATAAACGCCACTACGCTCAATTCCCTCTGAAGCCTGCAGGTGGCAGTATCCGGCCACAATTTCAGGTTATGGCAGGAGACGTTGCAAGAATGAAACTACAGATTACTATCCGATTTTAATTTTGTTCAACGCGCGAATAACTGGGGGCGCGTTTTCAGTACAGTTCTGTTATTAGGGGTCAAATACGTTGGCTCTATCCTATAAATCCCGATGCCTTAAACCGAGGGGGCCGGGTGTAGTGCAGCAAGCAGCCAGCTCTGTGGGGCTGAAGGCCTTTCGCTTTCCGGCACGGTCCTGGGTGGGACTTGGGCAGACTGGGACAGGCTACACACGCACGCAATTTAAGGCATAGGTAATAATCAAGGCAACCTTCTCAGCAGCAGTGTTGCATAGCTAAGGCAGACAAAACAAGTCACTATGTACATACGTCATCTACAAACTGAGAATGCCATTTTACTATCAGATCCGCAGAGGACGATAACCAGTAACAGATAACCTGAAGTAATAGGTGTGGTAAACTGGTGCTAATCAAAGGACGACTGGACCTGATCACCACAGCGTCTGGAGTTACGGTCACTAACAGCGCTCAGTTCAGACAACCTCCGGTTTCACATAGATATCAGATTTAAAACCAAACAAATGTGTAAAACTTAAAAAAAAAAATCTAAAAGTGTACATATTTACAAAAAGAGTATTTACTAACATATGTGTGGCTACCATACAACAGCTCAAAGTGAAGACATACAAGGACAGGGGCCAGCTACAGAGTCTGATAGCCATGCGACTCTGACCAGAGAGAACATGCAGTCACTTGGCTGGTGACCGGACCCAAGCAGCGCTGTACATAGAACATGTAGTGTTAAATACACTCATTTAAAGTGTAAAACCTAGTGTCTGTGACTAAGATACAGTAAATACAGATGGAGGAACCCCACAACACCATAAGATGCAGGTTTTTATGTTTCCATGGAAACTACTGGGTCACAGGGAATAAGAGAATTGGTCTGATAATCGTTTACATGTTAGACACCCAGAAGGTGTGCATGGCTGCAAGGGAACAGATGAATTACCTTGCTTGGCTATTAAGCCACGCAGGCCCTACTTGTCTTTGAGGACCTTTATGCAGTTTTGAGGTTAACTGCCTGTGCAGAACAGTGTTTTTCATGGCAGCTCAGCCATCAGTAATTAGGCCTCAGCCTGCGAGTCGCCAATTGGCTGATGGGAACGCACAAACTGATAAAGGTGCTGCTCAGCCTCAGTGGGTCTTTGGGAAATAAATAAATCAGGTTTGAAGTGCAAAAGGGAAGTCGGAAGCATGTGACTAATGATTGGCAGGTCGCAGGAGGCGGGGGGGGGGGGGGGGGTTGGGGGGGGGGGGCCCGCCTTCCCATCACCCCAAAAAGGCCAGGAAAGACCTCTAAGCATTTGCTCTGAATCATCTAAGTGACCTTGTCCCTAGTTTGTTTTCCCTGATAATGTAGCTGCTGCCGGCCGAGGTCCGTTTTCTGGCCCTGACCTTAGCCCCCCACTAAGTGCCTTGATCTGTGTGCAGTGCCACACACTCTCTGTTCCAGCTGCCCCTTCATTCAAGAGGTGAGGAAGCAAGCAAGCATCAGAAAGCCAGCCATGGGGCAGACGGGGGGGGGGGGGGGTTGGTCAGCTGATTCTGCCAGGCGATGCATCCTGGGTGCAGATTCCAGCTACATCCAAACATCGTCATCTAAGCTTCCAGACTCCACGGAGGAGGCATAGTCCCACTGGCCTAAGCTGGGGGAGCGGATGCGGGGGTTAATGTAATCCACCAAGGCCTTGTGCAAGGGCTTCTGGGAGCTGGGGTAGCCGTTGCTACGGGCGATACGCGGGGAGGCGGGCAGAGACAGGCAGGCGCGCGGCTGCTCCCTGTAGCTGACCGGCGTGGGGATCCGCGAGGGCTCGTTCTCGGGCCGGTTGTCGGTCCGCGGCCGGATGCGCGGCCGCAGCTTGAGCTTGTAGATGGAGGGCACGCGCTCCGGCTTCCCCACGCCACGCTTGGCCCGCAGCACCACGCCCCCGTCCGCCTCGGCGGGCGGTGGGGGAGACGAGGAGCCCGCGGAGTGGGCCTCGCTCAGGCTGGCGCACGCAGAGGAGCTCTCGCTGGAGTCGTCCCGGAGGGAGCGATCCTCCGGGGGATGCAGGCCTTCATCCTGGTTCTTATGCTTGTCCGGACTGTAGGGAGAGTCCATGCATTGGTCTTGGTGCCCCTGGGCCTGCACAACACTCCTGTCCCCAGCATCCCTGGGTATGCTAGCCGCCTGCTGGAGACCCTCATTGCCATCCTCACAGCAGAAAGCCGCTCGCTGCTCAGAGTTGTAAGAGGGGTACATCTCCACGTCTTCGCTGCAGCTGGAAGCGGGCGGCAGATCCCTTCGGCAAGAACCATGGCTCCGCCACTGCTCCGCATCCAAGGGCGGACCATCCATGCACCGGGTATCGTTCAGGACACCCGGGAGCAGGTTGGCACCCCTGATTTCCCGGAGATCAGGCAGCTGCCCTACTTTGCCCCCTACGCTGATTGAGGACGTGGAGGAGTTGGAGGACGAGTAGGCAGAGTCTGTGACATTGGGGTCACCTGGCGCCAGGGGAAGGAGGGTCCCAAAGCCTTGTTCCTGTCCCTGGAGCCCCGTGCCCGCCAGTCCCTCGGGGTCGTCGCCGGGTATGGCCGCAGCCCGCTGCGTGTTGGCTAGAAACTCGGCCTCGAAGCTGCGGATCAGGTCCTGCTCTCTTTGCGGGTCCAGCACCTGGAATCCGAAGCTGAAGCTCTGTCGGTCGTCTTCAGGCTCCGGCCACTGTGGGGCGCTGCGCCCGGCCCGGCGGGGGGTGTGCGAAGCCCTGGCTGGGCGCTGGCCGTGTGGATGGGTGGGCCGGGCCGAGGAGCTGGAGTAGCGATGCGCTGGGGAGGCTGACGGCTGGGAGTGGGGGGCGGGAGGCTTGTAGGCAGCCGTGGCCTTTTTACCGGGGCTGCCCAGCGCCCCCTTAGTTGGGGAATGGGAGTGACTGGATAGCTGCCTCCGCGAGAAGGCCCCGCTCTGCTTGGGGGAGGCGGGGGCTGCTGCTTTGCCCCGACTGTCCTCTCGTTTGTCGGTGTGGGGAGTCCGTGGGCCTGGACTGGCCTCACTAGCCCGGACGCGGGTGGACACCTTGCCCTGGCTTAGTGAGCGGGGGACCAGCAGTCTGCGAGCCCCCTCTGGCCCCAGAGAGCGCCCCCTCTCGGGTCGGGCCGGCCGTGACTCCTCAAGGACACCGCGAGGCGCGGTGGGCTTCAGCGAGGTCTCGGCGGGCCGCTCCCGGGACTGGCTGCGTGCACGGGCAGGGGGGGGGCGCAGAGACGTGGTCTGGCCTCCTCCCGGGGGCCTCTCAATGACGTGCTTGCCCTCGGTGCGGTTCACCAGCAGGACCACCTCCTCCCCTGGGCGCCGGGAGCCCCCAAGCGAGGCCCGGGCCGCCCCACTTCTGGGGGACATTATCAACGAGTCACTGTCCCCGGACATCCTGCGCGTTGCCGGGACAAACATGTCCTTGTTCCTGTGGGCGGGGGGAATAAAACAAAGCAAAACAAAAAGTGTCAACGAAAAATCCCAACACAACAAAAATATAAAGGGTGCTTGATTTGGGAAGGATCTGATTTGTGAAGACTAAATAAAAAAAAATAAAAATAAAAATAAAAAAAAACACAAATACTGAAAAATCACGGTTAGATACTGCAGAGTCAAAACTTCCATCCCAGTATAAACCCTGCCAAACACGGCATGGTGGCAAAAGGCCCGACCCACTGACACTGTACCCCGTGACGCAGTGCTGGGCGGCGACTAAGGATTACAGTATATAAGGATCAGCTGCATTACAGTGCACTGTATCAGGATTCGGGCTCAGTGCGCCCACTGTAGCCACACACTGTCCATCTTCCCTTCAAAATCGCTTTCAAAGCCAACCGATATCCAGCAATATCAGCTGTCAGGAATTTCAAAGCCAGAAGCAGAAAAATCAAGGTTGCAATGGCCTAGATTAGCTGATTGTATTTGAGTCCTGCCGCATTAACAGGCTTCAGATTAGCCTTTGATCCCCAGCTGGGACACCAAAGCAAAGGAGACTGAGGTCAAGCATGCTACCCCACACAGCCTGAGCTGGTCCGCACCTCTGGGAACACACACACACTTTCTGGCCTGGAGTCAAAATGAGGCAAATACTTTTAATCTGTTCAAATTGTGGGGCTGCCAAGTGCGGACAGATTGGGTGGTACTTTCCATGCATTGCACAACATCAAAGAAATAATTAGGATTTTTTTTGCACATCAAAGGGTCTTGCCAATACTGTAGTGACATGGAAATGAATAAGCAAAAGAAAATCCAATGTTTAATTAGTATAAACAACCAAGCATGTCTGAAGACAACTAATTGCAGTCCAGGTTCACTTAGACACCCACGGCACCAGGGGGCGCCGGAGCTGCCAGGGAATAAAAGCACTGAAGGTCCCTTGTCACATCAATATCAGTCGAGATTTCTGAACATTGATTACTGATAATTTCTGCACTATGTGATCATCTACGTGTGTGTGTGTGCGCGCATGTGTGTGAGGGCTGGCTTCTGGTTCTGGAGGAGCAGTGCTGGTCACTGCAGTGCTGATGCATGTGTCCCTTCATGTGTTCTTTCAGGTATGAGCAGTTAATGTCCTTATAGTAGAGTTCACTGCCCCACTGATACGTCACCCCTTACTGGCACCGTGAGAAAACATGCAGGCACTTCCTACTTCCCCGACACTCACACACACTCACAGACACACACACACACACACGTTTGTCATTGTGGGAACATCATAGACTCAACTTTAGTGTCTATTTAGAAGAATGCCTTTATTGTCATTGTACGGGAAGCAAGTACAACGATATTTCAGTCTTTGCCATGGTGTGATGGTGCCCTCCTGTGAGACAGGCTTCACCTTGTTTTTGGGGGAGGGCTAATGTGCCTACACACAAACAGACACACACAGAGAAACAGCCACCTGAGCGAGGAGGGGTGCCGAGGTTCGGAGCGGTCCCGGGCGGGGCGGGGCAGCAGGGTGCTGGGCCGGCCGCTGCTGCCGTCCAGCTCTGTGGGGAGGGATGGCCGGTGGGGGTGGGCAGTCCTGCACTGAGGGCTGGCAGCTGCAGGGGGAGGTTCCAGTGCCCGCCTGTCCGCTGTCTTGAAGGGAACAGCTCCCTCGTTGCGCCACTGTGGCCCGGGACTGGTGGAGCGCGAGGAGTGCGCACTGGAGGACTTGCTCTGTGAACCTCCTGCTTTGGACTGGTGGTACCGGTGAGCTGTGGGGGGGGGGGGGGGGGGGGGGGG
>JAODKL010000040.1:35087128-35099028 GCA_026780765.1 Petrocephalus schoutedeni
ACATCCGACACAAACAGACGAGATATCGCCGCTCCTTTGAAGTTAAAAGCGGGATTAACCCGCCGACACCAGCCCCGGCTATATGGGCACCGTCACGATCTGCCATTAACGCCGCCCCCCGGCTACGGAGACCGGCAGATAAACGCCACTGAGGAGGAGGAGGAGGAGGAGGAAGAGGAGGCGGCTTAACCCCGCCGAGGCTTCAGGGTCCGCCTGTGACAACTTGCGTGTGGATTTATGATCCAGGTGAAGTCGGCGGGCTGTATTTAACCGGCCGATTCCGCGGGGGTCAGAGTATAAGACTGTGGGTGGAATGTGTATGGATGCGCTAAATTATACCGGTAGGCCACCAATAACAGGACCGTCCGGTCTGTCAGCTACACTAACCGACCTATTTATCGGGCTTGTCAATGCACGGAATAGCAGGAGACATTTGGCACTTAATATAAACGCAAGCCAATTAAGCGACGTAGAAAATGCAGGTTTAATAATAAACATGACAAGTATGTGACGCAGGGCTACATCCCATGTCACGATGGACACGGGACGAGCCCGAAACATGAGGTCAGCGATCGTATCTCTGCAAATATGGACTTCATGCATTTCCCGAAAGCGAAAACGATCCGTTTTACGTAGTCGGGCTCCTCCTAGGGACTCTCCATACGAGCAGCGTGACATAAACGGACAAGTACCTACAATTATTTTACTTAGTAAAATTATACCCGATCGGTTACTTTAAGTACAAGCGCGTCCAGATCCGAGGTCTGATTTACAGCTGATATAAAAGGACGCGATGCCGGTGATCGCTTTAGAAACGGATAACGAGCAATAAAACCCACGGGGTCCTCCGTGTTTTACCTTGCGTGGTCCGGATGGGAATGCAGCCGGTACGGAAGCAGGAGTGTTAATGATCCCGGGTTAAAATGTATCCAGCCGCCACTTGTCGCTGATTCATCCCCGACCCCGTCAGCTTCATTCCCCCACGGGGAGTCCCGCGTCAGCAGCTGCGATCCCTTACATGCATTACACGTTCTTTCCCCCCCGTAGACCAGCTATACAATTATAATGTCCAATTTACTTAATTAAGGACGCATTTGAAATGTAGGCAGGCACCGTTTCCTGCTAATTTATCCCACGTTGTCCCGGTAATGCGGCGTCTCGGCGAAATCGGTGCTGGGTAATGGGTCGCCCCCCATCCCGCCGGTACCGCTTCAGTTCCCTCCTCGCTGTGGCGACTTCAGGCCGGCTGAAACGGGGCGGCCCTCGGAGCGATCGCCCGCTTCCCGGCCGGAGAGCGCTTCCTTACACCTACAAGTGCGCTTTGATGCGGTGCCTCGCCGGGAGGCGAAGGCTGTGATTCCGAATAAAGAGCCGGAGACCCGAGCGCATTTAGGAAGAAGAAAAAAGTGCCTCGACTTTGTCGCGTTGTTTCGACAGATTTATTTTTACAGACACAATGTTCATCATCCTCACCATGGGGGAAAAATTAAACGCACCCGTCACCAAAGTGGAAACCACTGGGGTTTTTTTCTCGTGGGAAATCGGGTTCCTTTTTTCGGAGCTTCTTAATGACTAGGCTTCTCGGAAACTGCGGGATAGTCAGATTTATGCCAATTAAACATATTCAAGTATCGGAGAATTAAAATGATCCAGGAGGGAACTTGGATGTCAGTTTACCTGCCTAGCTAATGGCACGACGTTTTGCTCACCGGACGCGACATTTAGAACCAGATTACACACACTATTAATAGTCATGTTGCGAGCTAAGTCTTGCCCGTAACTATTTAAGTGGGAAAAATCAGTCCGATATCGGATATACGACCATATTTTCAAATGAACGAAACTAATAACTAACACAATTTAAACCCTCGAGTTTAGTAGCCTAGGTTTCCCGCTAGAAAGGGCCATTTGAGCTGCGGTGCTTCGCATTTTTATACAGATTTCCCCGAAGTTTATACCGAAGCCCAGCAGGGCGTTCGGAATATGGCACATGGTTTTTTTGCTGTTTTGATTCGAAAAGCGCCAGTTGTTCCTTTAAGGAAGAGGCGGGGGGCTGGGATGAGGTCATTAGCTGTGAGAAGCCGGATGAATCAGCTTTTCTGCGGGACGCACTCGTGTGGCTCAGCCGGGCCTCCCCGCTCCGACAACGGGCCTCCCCGCTCCGACAACTGGCCCCATTCTGCTGTTAAAAAGTACCCGTGAAGTGCGGGCTCGGTTCGGGCATCCGAGCCCCGGCCGCCCGACTGCAGTGACCCAGACAAACCTACACCCACATACGCACTTACTTGTATGTAAAAGTCTTATTAGCCTGTATATAGGCTTTGCGCCCATCTTTATAATGGGATATTTGCCGTAAGATGATTCGGCAGCCCTGTAAGTAATGGTTAGAGAACTAAGTGATAGACATCTAGTACGAGCTCATAACGCCAGATAGCGGCAGCATTGCCAGGGAGGCGGACAGGACATTTCTAACATTGTGTGCATGTGTGTATTATATATCTATATAATATATATGCCTGTATAAGCCCACACTTTCCCTTCGGTCATGAATAGAGATGAAAAGCATGCAGCCAGTCTGCTTCGCAGATGTGTTAAGAAGTGGCTGTTCACCCATCTGAGATTGATTAATTGTGCTTTTAAAACGTATCCAAAAGGTTGTCGAACCAATAAAACATCTACTGAAGAGAAACAACAGAAACTGGAAGCGTTTCAAATAGACTTTTCCGGGGTACTAGTGGATCACCTCTGAAGGGGTCGCGAATTTAAATTTAATTCTTATATTCTGTCGATCGCTTTTCAAATGATGGGAAATCAGTTTAGATGGTTTCTTCGTTACTTGTAAACGCGCAAAGGATGCCGTCATTTGCTATGAGTGGTGAAATTTCAGCATCGTGGTGTTCTCGTGTTCTTGGTTATGAACGAGGAACATCCGAGGGAAACTGGATTAATCTCTACTGCGTTCAATCCTACGCATGCAATCTACAGTTTACCTGAAGCCATTTGGCTATTAAGGCCACCTGTATGAGTGATACTGTTTAATCTGAATTCTTCAGTTACATTAGCTTCAACGTATTCAAAATGTAGGGCCCGTAGCAGTCCCTGCTTCGTGGCGCCGCCTAGCGGTCAAAGAACAAGGCTGGTGCGTTCGAAACATCGCGAGTAACCATTACATTTTATTCGGTACTACAAGTGCGATAATCCTCACACTAAATAAAATGTGTTAATACATTAAAAAGTACTGACAAATTTACTTTCCACATTCATAGTCAGGAGAAGTCAACTACAAAATCATTCATCTCCTGCAGTTAAGTGTGAGTCAAAGCAGACATCTCACATTTGACAGGGGGAGTGAAAGGCGCTACATCGGGACCAGAACACGACATTTTTACTGCAGGATGACAGTTTGACACAAAACGCCTGTGAGCTTGGGGACAGTTCAATGTAAAATAAACATTCACAAAGCTGTCCAGCAGTATTAGGATGTAGTTGTCACACTACGACACTGCTCCGAAATACATGACACCAACAGATTTGGATTTTTTTTGCTTCCAAAGTAACTGGCCTGTTGTTGAAGCTTTTATTATTTTCCATAAAGGGACCAAGTGGTTTAAAGTAAAGCAATACAGTTTAAAAACAGGTTAACCGTCTTGGGACTGAACAACGCACCTTCCAAAGTACACAAAGACCAAACATGCCCTCCGAGTCGGCTGCATGGAAATAAAAAAAAAATTCAATACATTATCAAATAACTGAAAATTATTTTGCTTAACAGAAGAGTAATGAAAAGTATGCACTGACAATTCCCATAAGCTTTTTTGTTATTTGTTTGTTTAATATAAATATGGAAGTACAGTTATATAGTTTTAAAAAATAAACCCTTTACTAAATGGGAATTTCTGTACACACGGTACCCTAGTAAGGTCGGCCACGCCGCTCCTGACGGTGTTCCGCCCTGTGAAGGATTAAAGATTCGTCTTCAGTTACAAGCGATTACAACTGGACAATAAGGAAACAGGACGGGAGGGGGGGTTCCTTGAAATGAGTCACCCCAGCAAAAGCCGGGTGGGACAAAAACTGCACTTACTTCATATCAATCATCTTGCCGGGGGGTCCCACTCCTCTCCTGCCCCCCATCTGGTCCATGGGAGGGCCTCGGAAGCCACCCCGGTCCATGCCACGGCCGCCCCGGAATCCGCCTCCTCGCTCCCCACCACGGCCGCCGCGGAAGCCCCCTGGGCTGCCAAGACCGCCGCGGTCCAGGCCTCGGCCCCCACGCATTCCCGGACCCCCCCGACCCCTGTCACCCCCTGCGAGAGAGAGGAGGCGTTACTGACATGTCCTGGAACGACCAGGATACATTGTTCAAACACTAAACTCCTGTTTGTGGTTTAACCTCTAATCAGAAACTGCACCCGTCTCCCTGAGCCCGACGGTGAATTGAGAGGCCACTGCCTCTGGGCCTCTGATTAAGGCCTGAACACAGCCAATCAGCAGGATCTCCCTGCAGACCAGTCACCTGAGGGGCCGAACGGAGGGGGGCCAAATCCCTCTGGTTTTGGGGCCTTGCACTGGTTACACTCTGTCCTCCAGGCAAAGTTTTGGTTCCCGCAGCTCCTGCAGATGGCAGACACCGTGTTGGCAGGGTAGTGTCTGTATAAGTGGTAACGTGTAGAGTTGCGCACACTGTGGCGCTTCTCAGGACGGCACACTCACGGATTGGGGCACTGCCAGTCTCCGGCCCTTGGCTGCATGTTTGCCCCGGAGGGCCGGCCTTGACCCACTCCGCGGAGGCCTCCCCGAGGCATGAAGCCTCCCTGGTCACCGCCTCCTCGCCCCATCATACCTGCGGCAGCACAGGATGGCCGAGCGCTGAGGACAGCAGTCGCACCCCCCAGAGCAGCAGCCGCGGTAACGCCAATCTCCAAGCACTACGAGCTCCGCGCACGTACCTCCGCGGCCCATCATCCCGCGGCCATCCCGCATGGGCATCCCGCCACGCATGGGGACCATCATGGGCTTCCGGCGGGCCATGGACACCTTCAGCTTCTTACCCTGGAAGTCCTTCCCTGTGGCGGGATGGGATGGGACAGGACAGCATGGCAAGCGAGACTAAAGTAAACGGATGGTTCACATGCTGTAAGTATTTTAATAAACGTGACATGCACTTTGCTAATTTGATTGATTTTGTATCACATAAGTGCATTGTTATACCACGGCACAGCGGGGTGAAAGCCGGATGAATACGTTTAAAACTGTACATTAGAGTGACAAAAACAAAATTGTATAAACAGTGTAGGGAAGTCTTGCCAATGTGTAAGTGGCAGAGGTGGCGAGGACTTGCCGTCAAACCACTCGACTGCAGCCTTGGCGCAGGGCGGCTCCTCGTAGGACAGGGTGGCGTCCCCCTTTGGCTTCCCCGTGTCCTTGTCTGTGTAGATGTTGATGGCAGGCTGGCCCAAGCGCTTGTTAATCTGTAAAATGGGAGCAAGTCCACGCAATTCTGTCATACACTACTCAACTTGGAAATACAACTGCAGCACCGCACAAGGGAACAACACGGCT
This sequence comes from Petrocephalus schoutedeni, assembly GCA_026780765.1. NCBI lineage: Eukaryota > Metazoa > Chordata > Actinopteri > Osteoglossiformes > Mormyridae > Petrocephalus > Petrocephalus schoutedeni. The sequence continues at coordinate 35,092,691 of JAODKL010000040.1, forward strand.
AACAGAGGCAGCCTGCCACGCACAGCACCACACAAGAGAACAACACGGCTAACAGAGGCAGCCTGCCACCCACCCTGATGACTCCACAGTGCTTGAAGAAATCAGCCAGTTCCTCAATAGTGGCATTTTCTGTGAGTCCAGTGATATAAACGGTACTGTTCTCAGAGTCATCCTGCTCCTCCGGGCGCCCTGCGGATGCGCAAAGGTGCCTCATGTCAGGGAACGGGGTAGCCCGGCGAGGACCCCTCCCCCACTCACCCATGTGACCCCTCCCCCACTCACCCATGTCACGCTCCGGCCTCATGTCCATTGGGCCTGCTGTCCATCGAGAGGGAGAGAGAGAGGGGACTAGTCAGTGTTGCTACCAAGGGCCACCACCCAAGCATGATACTACTGTCCTTTTAAGATTCACCCAGGCACACATTCCTCAGAGCCTGCTCAGGCCATCTGGAAGAGAACCTGTTTTAAAATCCCCCACCATTTACACAGAGAAGCTAAAAGTAACACTTTTAACAAAACTCACCCTTATTTAAAAAAAGACCCAATTAAAAATGTGTGCCGTAAAGAATTTCCTAAAAACCTCCAAAAACCCAAATACCAGGGGTTCGAAATAGGACTTTTTTTTTTGTTTAAAGTCATACTTCATAACTAATACAGACCCATTTTTGAAAACACTAAATGCACCCTTCTTAAGGGGGTATGTTTAACTGATTTTCAACACGACATGATATACATTTCACTTTGATTTGACCCTGGTTGACCTTTACACACATGAAAAAACCCCTTAAGTCATTTTTTTCTGTTAAATACCATTTCACACTGGAACTTAGAACAGAACCCCTTAGATTCTCATACCCAAAGTAATCGCCGGCACTCTTCTGTTATCTATGAAATACACATGTACACCAATGCAAAGTGTGAGAAACACTCATGTTAATCTAATGAATGTTCTTATTTTTACTAGCCAGTTTAATGCTCATTAACTTACCACCAGGCTTAATGAAGCCACATCTGTCTCCAGCGATGCTGGGGAAATAAACGGAGATATGAAGCCGATTTCCATCTAAAGAGCCACTTCTGTACCTCAAGCCCAGCGAGCTTTGGGACTGGGAGCACTGGGTCGACACAGCTCTGACTAGCCCTTACATCCCCATAGTGACATTTTTTTTTTAACACAGTTTCTCTGGAACGTGTCCTGGGGGTGAGGGGGAGGGGCTTTCACGTTTTTTTTTTGGGCCGTACGTTTCTCTTTGCCACAACTATGGTGGCTACACAGCAAGGGGTTTACGTGTCAATCTTTATTACCCATCTTTGTATTGGTGGGGAGGGGGGGGCACCCCAGCATTTTGTACAGCAGAAGAAGAGATTAAATTATTCCAGACGCACCTCCTCTCGGAGCAGGCATACCCAATCGGGTATAGCAAATAGCACCACACTAGGGAGTGAGTAAAACTGCAGAACTGAATTCCCAGAACCCCATTTAAGGCAGCAAAACTACCAATCTGTCTCTAGGAGGACAGTAACTATTGGAAGAAATGCATCTGTAATAATTGCTTACAAATCATGCTGACGTAGCCAGCGTATCAAAGAAAAATACACGTTACACTTTGATTTACAAAGATTTGCTCAAATTACACAATTCTAAAGTACAAATGGTTCAGAACCTTGTTACAATATTAATAAAAAGGTACAAAAGTTACATTTCTTTTCTTTTTTTTTTTTAAAGAGACAGTTTCAGACATTTCACACTTGAGACATTTCCCATTAATACTGTAGACTCTGCTTTCTAAGTCTCCAGTGTTCATTATGCTGCCGGCTGAGTACTGAGTACTGGTACTTTTAAAGTATTGCTGTGTTTACATGGCTCTCACTTTGTAACCTGTAGCATATAAATGCGACATGTTAAGGAAAGTTTGCAAAAATAAAGTAAGTTTGAAAGACAGTCACAAAACATTTGCAATTCAACTACATTTCAAAACCCACACTCAAAGCTCATACACGTGCTGTGATAGAAGGTGAAAGCATGTCACCCGGACTCGGCCCGACCGGCTCCTTTCCATCACTAAGCCCTGCGCTGACCATGCTGCCACTAGGGGCGCTGCTCATTTCTGCTATGCTGGGGATGCACTTCTCCAAAATACCTAAGCAAGTCCACCACCTAACTGGCTCCCTCTGGTGGAAGCCAAGGTGAATATTAGAAAGAGAATGGTTCCCAGCCCAGTCCCCAGGCCTTCCCTCAGATAGCCCAGATTTTAATTCTATTCCAATACCTGAATTATTTTACTGGCTGACTGATTATCAAGTTCTTAATTATCCAGCTTAGATATGCCACTGATTGAACAGAAAAGGGCAACCCAGGGACTGGTTTGAGAACCACTAGTTGGGAGTTCTTTTGATTAACCTAAGTACCAAATACTTATGTATTGATTTTAAAAAATTTCTAGTGACAGTGCTTTCACCATTTAAAAACCAGAAATGACATTTCCCTTGATAGAGGTGAACCCCATAAAAATGACATTGTATCCCTTTTAGTAATGAAAATATCTGATAACTAGAACTGTGAGCACACAATCATTTATACTCATTTTGAATAAAAGGTAAGGAAATTCATCTACCTAGAGGGGTCTCACCAAATTTATTTTGTCCGCCAAATATTGAGAATGAGACATGACACCTTTAACTGATGCAGGATGCTACAGAAGGACTATCGATACCACAGGGTGAAAATAACTATGGGCCCAAGTCCACTTACCGTTTAAAGGAGCTGCAATGCCGTACAGCCAGCTGACGTGACACTTAAAAGGTACCAGCAGGTTTCAGAGAGAAACTGCCTTTGCTATACTCAAAGGAAATAGACCTTTTTCCCCCACCCTTTGCAAAGTATGTTCTCTAACCGCTTTGTCCTGTAGCATCCAGCATAATGGAAAGGCCCAGAGCAAACATCCGCAGGAAGAATACCAATACTGTCTGCAGTGCCAAACTGCTCCATGGTGACCAAAATGGCCACAAAACGTTCAGTGGAGTTGGAGCTCCTGTGACTGTTTATCAGTGGATGTTTGCGCCAGCTCTTTGACCTCTGACACAGCGACCTTCTTACCTTCGGCAGAACAGCAAAAGGGCTGGCAGAGCCACACCACCTGGGGCCATTTCAGAGCTGAGGGTGCTGGAGGCCGGGAGAAGCCCAGGCCTCAAACCAAAAGGGGAGGGGGGGCTTTATAGCATTATGGGGGCACCTCTCACTGGCACTGTGAGCCCAGCGGTGTGGCCTCCAGCCCTGTGCAGCTCACACCACGGCTCCTGCGCGTGGGAGGAAGCAGAGTAGTGAGCAATGAAGGTCAGGAGGCGAACTTACCCCATGCCCCCGCGGCTCATCCCCCCGCGAGGTCCCCCGCTGGGCACCATGCCACCTCTGTCAAAGCCTCCACGCCCCCGGCCCCGGCTCTCGCCCGGCCCTGGGAAGCCACCAGGCTCGCCCCCGGGGTAGCTGCTGCCCATGGGACTGGGGCGCTCCTGTCTGTAGGTACCTGCCGGCCACGCAGCAAAGCACATTTCATATATAATCACAATTCACTGAAATTAATTATATACTATTAATTATACATAAAAGGGGTTCTGAACCCCAGTGTAGTAACAGGGGGACAGGAACGAAAATGCCCTCCGTAGCCAGACACAGGCCCACAGAAACAGACCGACTGCACGGTGTCTGCTCTAATGACGAGCCGTACCTTCCCGCCTTAGGGGGACTTTACCCTGGAGTAAATGATTCGTTTGCAGGCGGCAAATGGTAAACAAAAGCTGGGAGGAAAAAAGACACAGCAAAACGACACCACACGGCTAGCTATTATTAGCATTATAACACATAAAATGGTAGCATAACTGAAGATACCAGATATTCCATTTATGATTTCGAATTGTATAAATAGCCAAGTGATCATAATCCTTGGCGCCACCTGGATCCATCTTGCAAATTCCCAGGACTGAAGAATTTTGACAGAGGCTCTGATAAGAGGCAAATGGAGCATTTCACAAGCAAGTTTATTTATGTCTCAGCCAACTAGCTGCTCACCGGTGACGGGCGGAGAGCAAAAGGCCCAGCAAGGTACGGAGCAGCAGGGGCGGGAACGGGCACTCACCGTACTGACTGGGGGGGTTGTAGGAGCTCTGCTGGCCATAGGGGCTGGCGGGGGGCGGCTGCCCGTAGGAGCTGGACGGCGGCGGGTAGCTGGAGGCGGCTGGCGGCTGGGCTTGCTGGGGAGGCTGTGGCTGCTGCTGCTGCTGCTGGTAGCCGCCCTGGTGGCTGTAGCTGCTCTGCTGGCTGTATCCGCCCGGCTGGCCCTGGTAGCCTCCCTGCTGCTGGCTCTGCTGGCCGTAGCTGCTGGGCTGGGAGTAGGAGTTCTGCTCATAGCTGGAGGGCTGGCCGGCACCACCGCTGGCTCCTCCATAGCTGCGGCAACAGGGGGGGGGGGCTCAGTTACGACCAAGCAGGGCCGCCAGTGTGCAAGCGGGAAGAGGACAGTGCATAACTCCTCCCAGCTTCAGCTGGTCTCCAACCTGCTTGGGAAAAGATTCTTAATTTTTTATTAATTAAAGAAAGAATTTAAAACAGGCAGGCCTGGGAGAGGTTGGAACCTACAATTTCAGGATTGGCCAAAAGAAAAAAAACTGAATTAAAAGGAATTAAGCTTTTCTAAAGGGGCACGTCCCGAGGAGATGACTGCATCAAAGTGAAATCCAGCCCAGAATCTAAGGACACTCCAAGTCCAATTGTGTGGACAGCAGAAAAACAGTGAAAACGGAGCTGCTGTCAGGCTCTCTCACCTGGGATAAACCGAGAGGGGGGCACAGTACATGGGGGAGTAATTACCTGGAGCTGGGGTAGGAAGGCTGGGGAGTGCCTGACTGCAGAGGGTAGGAGCCAGGCGCCAGGGAGTATGCGTAACTACTGTGCCCGTAGCCCTGGCTGTAGGCGGACAGGTTAGCCTGGGCCTGCGGGAGCTCCGGGGCCTTGCTCACTTCCTGCACTCTAAGGGGTTAATCGGCAGTCAGGTTACAGGCTCCACGCAGGAGGTCCAAACTAAAGACATGCAAATTTAGAAGCAGCAAAGTTATGCCGACTAGCTCCCCCAAAAAAAGTCAATTGACATGAGCCAAATGAATACTGGCAGAAGAGAGGAGCCGTGGTGAGTGGGACTAGGCCTTGGCACAGGCACAGGCTGGTTAGCCGGCACCGCCACTCTGAGGGTCAGGCGATGGGCGGAAAGCAGGGCCAGCTGTGGGCTAGGGCGATTACCTCGGGGGAGCGGCAGAGGCGGCCTGCTGGCCGTAGCCCGGGTAAGCAGACTGGGCCCCATAGCCCTGCTGCGCCCCATAGGACGTCTGGGAGGTGGGGGTGCTGGGGGGGGCGCTGTCGTAGCTGTTGGCCCCATAGCCTTGGCTAGGCTGGCTGTAACCCTGAGCACTCGCAGCAGGGGTGGAGGTGTATCCAGCTGGGGGGAAGAGAAAACACAAGACAGGTATCAGTAGGAGGGCAAAAGCCTCAGATCACACAGGTCAAAGACTACATGTTGCTCAAGAGAGAAATGTAAACTCTTTGCTTAAGCTAGTCTTTGCACGTCTTACCCTGCGGAAATCCAGGGGGGAAAAAAAGATTTTTTCTGATCCAAAATTTTAAGTTCACATCCCCAAATACATGACGTCATCTTAAAGCCCTCATTGTCCTTTTTAAGGAATAGGACCAGGTGACATATAGCAAGAGAGATGTGAGCAAAACATTATGTCCTCTACAGAGGGGAAAATGAATTTCATGCAGGACGTTGAGTGTGCTTTTCTGATAAGGTAACAGGACTGCTCATACCCAGTAATACACGATTTTCCCTTTATTAAATTAAGTTTTGCAGCACCTCAAAGCCTGGAATATTTTCATTCATTACAATCAATTTTTAGGTAACTGTATAAGCAATTAATAAATATTTGCACTTTAAAGTACAAGGTGTGAACCCACAAAGAGGGATTTTATCTGAAGTGCCCACATGTGGACACTGACACTACAGATGGAGAGACATCTGCCACGATTAATAATGAACCCTGTCAAGATAAATGCCATTAAGCCACCCTCAGTAACATCAGCTACACAGGTACAAAATCTCAGATGCACGGAAAGCCATCTGGAGGTGTTAGCTCCCCGTCACAAACGCTCTGAGATGGAATAAGATGCATGCAAACGACACTTTGCCCAAACCTGCAGTCGTCCCTTCTCCCCAGGGAAGGCAGTAACAAAGAGGCAATGAGTAAAATTAACACCAAACTGATTAATCGAAGCCCAAAGAACACATGACTGC
>JAODKL010000040.1:35111522-35126463 GCA_026780765.1 Petrocephalus schoutedeni
TCTAAACGGGCGGCCCAAGGACCAACTGGGACAAAAAGAGCATCAACAGAGATCAAAAGAGCTTTCGACACCATTTGCGGGCAAACTAAACTGCACGTGGCGTCATTAAGACTGCACATTCAAGCAAGCGTGAAGCGATGTACACCAGTATGGAGATGTCACACGGAATAGATGGAGATACATTAGAAACACGTACACAAGGAACATCTGACTAGATCTACTGTTCATTTGGATCTAATCATCATGTGACTCGGTTATATTGTCAATAACAGTTTTAACCCAATATGTGTAAAAAATGTCAACAGACATTTTAATACTCCGCTGAGTATCAAGCCAGAATCTTTTCAATATTACAGCCCCTATTGTAAAAGTCACTGAGGCACAGAAACACAACAAAAGCTGCATATTCATCACCACGAATGTCAATCTGCCTTGTTAAAATCTTAGAGAGAAACGGACGGATACAACATTTTTAGTTTTTCATTCACTGGCAAGCCGGCATGTGGCCATCCGGGCAGATGTTCTGCTCGTCCTTACCGGGAGGCCCTTCTCTCCGGGTTCTCCTTTGGCTCCAGGTTCGCCCTGCAGGCAGCACACAGCACCGAGAAACATGGCACCATTTTAACCTCGAGACACCACGATGTCGGGCAATCTTAAGACTATGGACTGGACCTGTTTGGGTACTATAAACTCTGAATTAACAACGCTCTCTTCCCTGTGACACTAGCATTGGTACAGATTGTGCTTTAATATATCAAAGCATGTAAATGTCAACCAAATTTAAAAGTACAAATGAACAGGGGTTTCAAACAATCCCAAAGAATGACTTCACCGTTTGGTAACTGGTGATAGGGGTTAATACAGATGATACTGGGGTACTTGGCTACCTTTATATCCCTGAATAACTTCAATCAAGCGTGTCACCTGTTCCTGAACTTATTTATAAAGCAACACAGAGCTGTAACAGGATGGACTTATTCAACACTTTATTTATGACGAGCAATTCACTTTATGCACTAAAATCGTGACTCTGAAGCTATACTTGGAGGCCTGAACCTCCGAGACCTCAGACATGCAGGGGAGGGCGAAATCTTACCGCTTCTCCTTTAAGTCCCCTGTCCCCCTGCTGGCCCACGGGCCCCTGGAATAAGACCAGGTTTTAATGGGCATTACACATTCCTGGATTAGGACGGAATGCTGTGTGCTCCGGGTCCAGGACACCTACCCTCTCCCCTCGATCGCCCTTAGGCCCCTCCGGACCTTGAAGCCCCGGGGGTCCCGGTCTACCCTGGGGGGAGAGGCATGAAAACATGGATGCAGGGTTGGGGTATTTACATGACCATGGCTGCCTTCGGTAATCCTTTCTGCGCAAACAGGAAACCATTAAGATATAATAATAACAAAGTAATCTTGATACCAGCTAAGTTCAAATTTCAATGGCGCCAATTTTATGATTAGCTCCCAATGGCTACCCATGTTCGATTAAAAGGTGCTGCTAGAGTATCTGGTGACAGATGTGTGGCAGGAAGTCCTCTGTCTCTCGTGCTTTACTTACATTCTGCCCTGGAGGGCCAGATGGTCCGACAGGACCCTCAGGACCAGGTGGACCTGGAGGACATGAAAGCAGCTCTGATAAAAAAGTCCAACAGGGCAGAGATGACAACAATTTACTGACTTTATTCCATTGTGGTTCCTATTGGCTACCTGTCATGATCTTTGACCATCTCAATACAACTAAAACAATGAAACAAACTTCAATCTGGGAGGGAGATCAAAATCTGGATTTTACAGGGTGGACTGACCCACAGGCCCGGGGTGTCCAGGGGGACCCTCTGGTCCTGGCACTGGTGGCCTGTCTGAGTCCAGGAAGGAGTTTGAGAAGATTGAGTCCTGGTGCTGACCTGGGAAAAGAGGCACAGGGATAAAAATCTCTGATATCCTAATTCCTGCCCTAAATTTGCCCATCTCACAGCCCCCTGTGTCCATCTGCATGGTCCTACATCATTCTGCATATTCCGATTGCACCACCATCCAATCTTAAGTGCTCTAAACCACAGCCTGTTGTAACACAATGGAAGCCAATAAAATGTAAGACTTAAGCTAAATAGTGATTGTCACTTCATTGGCATTGATAGATTTTCCTTTGCACAACCAATAATTTATGTTGTGCTTGTAATTACATATTCTGACAACAGGCTACTGTGAATCCACCATTCACCAGCAGGGGGCGCAATCACTGCTTCCTCACCATTGACCTCAAGTAGAGGCAACAAAGCAGAGCTGGAAACCAGGGCTGGACTAGGATTACTCGCCGGCACTGAACTTTCGGGTCCCCCTGGTTAGCCCAAACTTTTCCTACAATGGGAATGGCTGGCCCACCAGGTAAATGCCGTGTATTCTAGGCAGTCCAGGCAATTGCCCCAGCCAGGGGCCAGGCAGTCTTCTCTTGTAGGCAGGATGCAGTGCCCCCCCCCAGGGCAGTCATGCTTCAGCATTCGCCCGCAGAAACCGCAATACACAGCTTGCCCTTTCCCCTCGCTTTTGGCTTCTTCCAGGTGCAAGCTGGCCATTGGGAAATTTGGAAATTTTCTGAGGGCTGATTTTCCTTCCCCACCCCTGGAATTATACAGCTTACACACCATACGATCGGCAAAATATACCAGACGAGTCCAGAGTATGTACCCACTCTCCTTGATGCAAACAAACATCCACTTCTTGTTCACAAAACTCAAACTCACATGTCTACTTCTTTCCCTTCATATTACAGGTACAAATAAATGCGCTGGAAACCGCTGGCAATCTGGGTCTGTAATACATGTTTTTGTCACCTTATGTTCCCGTAAACTTAAAATATCTTGCAGCGTTAATATTTTTATAGTTGCACTTACAAAACTCCACCACCAGATGTCAGCGTTGTCAAATATATGTCCGCGCTGCCCTGCAACCGCTGTCCTCCAAACTAAAAACAGCAACCTTAAACTTCAAAAATGTGATAAATGCACCAACAACGAAAAAGTTAAGTTAAAATGAATGAGAATATAACTATTGCTGTCATCGATTATTTTTCTTTGGCTCTCTCTTCAAATTTTTCAGTAAAAGAAACTGAATGTTGCGAGATATTAATGCGAAACAGAACTGACTATATTGCTGTCTGCAATTCGATTGTTCTCGTGTTTATATACAGCAGCTTTGATTAGTGCTGGAAGGAAGAGAGAGAGAGAGAGAGAGTGCCACAGAAAAAGAGAAATGTTTATGTCTGCCCTCTAATCCTATCTGTGCTCTGGCAGAATCATGCCATGCCTATTAAGGGATTTGAATTAGAATTTGACTGGAGGGGATGAAAGTGGGATGCGAATGGTTTTTCTGGCTGTGTGGAGCTGCCAGGGAGCTCTGTGCAGAAGATGATATTATGGTGATGGAGAGTCTCGGTGGAAGGAGGCTGGGAGATAAGGCCTGTCGACAGGAACGTGTCCTCTAGCTGCCAGGGGCCACCCTGACCCAGCACATACGCTGCTAACAATATCCCCGTGGGGACGATCGCATTTAAATACTCGCTTGCTCTCTGCTTCCCTTCTGTCTCTGCCGCTCTCTCTCACTCTCGCTCTCTCTCTCTCTCGCCTCCTCTGTCTCCTTTCTGCCTCCCTCTCTTTCATTGCCTCTTGAAATGATATTCTCTTTGCAGAAGACCCGCCATAGAAAATGGCCCAAAAAAGACCACGCTGCACATTCCTGCTACTTTTATATCTGATCTTAAGCCATTCTCACCTGCCCTTGACTCAAGCCGCCCAAGTGATGGACACCTCACAGATAGGTTTCCCAGCACAGCAGGTGTCAGATCTCTTCAGGCGAACACTCTTACGCCATTGCTGCTGCACCCTGGCCCCAAGCACTCTGACAAACACTTTGTCTTTATAATGGTCATATTATCCTCTCAAACAATTTTTCGCATGAGAGAGAAGTACTCCTAAAATGCATTGCATTCCCAAAACAAGCGCCAGAATGACTTACTGAAGCCAATTGTCAGTCAAACTGTCACCAGGCTACATAACATAGGTCTGCTGGGCCCATGTGTCCCCCACGCCCACCGGAAGAGAATTCACTTTCTCTTTTTAACTGCACCATTATGGCTCTAACTATAACGATCATTTTATTTGCCCACTGGCTGTGGTGAAGAGTTGTGCTTCACTTGACCCAAGACGCCAAGGCCAAGAGGCTCATGAACGGAACCTGGTAGCACTGGCTCTGTGGCTATAAAGGGCAAATGGGGACAGAAATTCATGAACATAAGAGGCGTGGGAAGTGGCTGGGTACTTATTGTGGTCAGAGGACAGAGAGTGCAGCCCGTTGGAGGAGCTGAGGGATATGGGGGTGTGGCTTGGGGCAAAGGGGGGTGGTTCACAAGGGATTAAGGTTTAGGGTGAAAGGGCAGGGTTACTAAGCAGGACTTGTGCTCTTGATTTCTTATGCTACATTGACTAGTTCCTAGAAAATCTAAGCTGGGAAACATGGATTTGATTATTTCATCATGGCAGTTTCTTAACCCCTCGTCTGTCTGAATAGGCTTCCGGGGTAGGAGTCATGCTCCCACGTCCGTGCTGTCCTTGGTGGTCGTTATCTTGCCATGTAAGCTGTTTGACGGCTGTACCCGTGACTGACAAGCATGCCTAATAACCGCAATCCAAACACATTCACAAAAACCAGCTCGCCCCAGGCAGACCGATGCGGTCAGATTTCCAAACCTCCTCACAGCTCTCCTGTTCAAGGGGGAGGGAGCGACCGGCACCACCTCTCCACAGGGAACCTCTGCCCCCAGACGGGAAAACCAATGTTTTCCCAAGGAAGCTGGCGGCAGACCCCTCATTGTGGTTTTGGGGTTGGGATGTTCAAAACAAATGGTTCCCGGACCACCTTCCCCAAGCTGACCTTGTCTGCCCAGGCACCTGCCAATGTTCCCCCCTCTTCAGAGAAATCTGTCGTCCTGCTGAGTCACCCAGCATGCATCCTGGCCACCCCCCCCCACCCCCCATGCCCATCCAGCACATCTGGTAACGGTCGAGTGATGTCAGGGACTTGGTTGGCGGACAGGTTGTTTTTCATTGACTCTGCTTTGATCCTGCAAACTCCGCCCCCTCTTCCCCCTGACACGGGCAGACCACAGCCTGGCTGTGAGTGTTCATCAGATAGCGACTCGGCTCTGCCTCGTCCCTTTCATGGACACCCCATAATCACTCACAGCCAGACCATCCCCTGGTCTTCAGAACTACACTTCTGCCCCACCTCCCACCTCCCTGCAGAAAGGGTAAAACAAAACCAGCCTCAGAAACCCCCCCCCGCCATGGGCACATAAACATAGTATTCATTGTTTTTTGGTTAAACTACTGCTTTGGTTATACACAGCACCATATGGTCTTAGTTACTTGTGTAAAGACAAAGATTGAGAGGGCATTGCAATTTTCCTGCTAAGGCTTTTAATGGAACAAGCATTCTTCGTGAGCATGAAAGGAGGGGGGGCACACTGTCTCTGGCGGATGTCACAATAACCACCTTGTAGACCCGGGGTGAAAAGTCAAGTACTGAACGCAAATGTGAGTGCATGTCTGTCTTTGTGGGGACTTTCCACTGACTCTCACTGTAATGCGATTAATGATTTCGAGCCCCATCCTGACAGAACTCAGAAACAGATGACAGTTGTTTATAGCTGTAAAAAAAAGCTTTGTTTTGCATGGCTGTCTCCACAACATCTGTCCTCCAGTCTCCGCAAAGATATGACCGCCCAAAGCTATAGAGACCTGTACACATCACACACACACACACACACACACACACACAAACACACACACACGCGCACATTAACCTCCCCAAAACCTCCGCCTGTGTGATGCCCGCTTCTCGCAGAGTGAAGTCATCCGTTCCACTCCAGCTCAGACGAAGAGGCCACCTGTGCAGAGAGCAGTGCAGCCCGACAAGGACGGAGGATTCACGTGGAGAACTTCTGCTGGAAAGGTGCAAAAACACCACTAAGTTGTCCCAAGTGTGGGAGTGGGAGAGAGAAAGGGATATCTATAGCTCAGTCTGGCCTTGGGGAGGATGGGCTAGCCATAGCTCAGTCTGGGTGGGGGGTGGGATAGCCATAGCTCAGGAGGATAAGATAGCCATAGCTCAGTCTGGGTTGGGGGAGAGGATGGGATAGCCATAGCTCAGTCTGGGTTGGGGGAGAGGATGGGATAACCATAGCTCAGTCTCGGTGGATGAGGAGCGGGGATAGCTATAGATCAGGAGGATAGGATAGCCATAGCTCAGTCTAGGTCAGGAGAGAGAATGGGATAGCCACAGCTCAGCCTTCGTGGGGAGGGGGGAAGATTGGATAGCCATAGCTCAGGAGTTTGGCATAGCCAAAGCTCAGTTTGCATAGCCCTAGCACAGTGTAGGTTGGGTGGGGGGGATGGGATAGCCATAGCTCAGGACTTTGGCATAACCAAAGCTCAGTTTGCATGGGGGGAGGGGTAGCCATAGTTCAGTCTGAGTGGGAGGTGTGGGGTGGAGGTGACTGTCCTGTGATATGATTTACAGCCTGAAATTCAGTGAGGTGTATCTCTTACACCTGAATTGGAAATTCAAGCACTCAATTATTCACATGCTCTCTCAATCTCTCTCTCTCTCTCACACACTCTCCTACACACACACAAACACACGTTTGTATTCCTTCTTAGTGAGTTCTATGGGAAAAGCCCTAATCCCAGTCACGACACCCTTAACCCCTACCCAGCCCGAACCTTAACCACAAGTAACCAAACAAATTACAAGACTTTTGGCATTTTTTCTTTTGTGACTGCATTCACAGATTTTTTTTAAATGAAGTTTTGAGTAGAGTGGACCAGCCTCTACTTTACTTACCACGTTGCAGAGGACCTCCCAGCTCCGGCATCCAGGCAGGGACAGGGGCCCCTGGTGGCCCAGGGGGGCCGGGGGGACCTGGAAGCCCCCTTTCTCCTGGCAGTCCTGGTGGACCTTGGGGCCCTACAGGAGGAGGGCCACAGATCAGAGAGCAATAACTGTGACACAGACTCCGCGTCAATGATGACAGGCCAGCGAGGTTTAGAGCTCAGATTAAGGCAAAAGTCAGAAGCGAATTCAAAAACAAATCCAGCTTTTGTTTGAATCTGGTATCTGAAGGCAAGTGGTAAAGAGAAACGGTAAACTGAAGGTTGATGGTTCTGTAGACAGAAGGAGAATCCTCTCATGCATCATAGAGAAAGGAACCTAACTTGAGCTGTTCGAGTGAAATGCAAGAGACTTTGTAAAAGGGTCAGCTGAGCGATTAAACCCAGATCTCGAATGTCACTCCTGGTGGGGCGACGTCTGATAACCGTGTTTTTTTTTTTCACTCTCACTCGGCAATAATCGGTGCTTTGGGTGGTGCGGCTCGGTGAGGGGATGCTGGGCTTAAGCAGAGCGTGCAGCGGGTGTTGGGTTACGCGCTGTGCTCCCCAGCACGCCAGGCTTTAACGAGGCAGGCATGGAAAAACCCAGATGGCTGAGGGCCGGCGCTGGAAACAGCAGTAATGAAGGAGAGACGAGTGGGAGAGCGAGAGAAAAGAAAAGGGGAGATATTCAGTTTCATGTCTTGGACGTTGTCTGGGGGGTTTCTAACATCGGCAGGGAGCGGGGATCGGGAGCCGGGCGACTTCTGTTCTGGTGTAATTAACGGGGGGTGGGGGCCTTCATGGTACGTGTGGTCTCAGCTCAGAGAGGGAGCTGGGAGAACTCAAAGCAATGTTTTAAACGACAGGACAGATTAGCACTGCCATCAGGTCGCAAATAAAACCCTTTAAAAGTGGGGATCCAATCACATCCTGATCAGCCCCAATACCGACTAATGAACTAACCAATTAGAAGTCGGATTTAAATCAGACCCAAACACTGATAACCACTGATAAACTCCGCCAGGTTACAAAGCCTTTACGCTTATTCTGTTATGATATACATGTTATCTTAACTGCTTCTCATATATTGCTTTAGACAACAAGTAGTGGTTTGTTACCATAGATCTAAATGGCCCCATTAAGGTATCCAGCCATGTAATTTCTAGATATTGTATAGTCTAGATATTATAAATATTTAAAATATTATCAGCTTAGGCACAAAAAATTCTGAAAGAGTCATCTTAATTTCTCCTAATAACTATTTCCTTAAAACCATAGTGCATTTAGTAGATTTCTTACTACAGAATTTTAAAAATTCACAATACACTGCCTGGCCGAAAAAAAATTTGCACACATTAATATTTCATCGGACCACCCTTAGTTTTGATTATGGCGCACATTTGCCGTGGCGTTGTTTCCACGTGCTTACACAACAGTCCTGATGCGCCCTGAGCCACTATCTCACTACTCACGCCTGATGACTCATGGCATTCTCATCCTGGAACGTGCCCATGCCATCAGGGAAGAAAAAGTCCATCGATGGGATCACCTGGCCATTCAGTAGTTTCAGGTACCCAGCTGACTTCACTTTATTGCTGCATTGCGTTGCTGAGCTGTAATAATGATCCAATCATTGGCTCTTAAGTACTTGCTGATTGAAATTCGAACAGTGACTTTTTTTGGCCAGGCAGCGCAGCTTGTAGGTAACAGGTAGCGGATTGAACAGGTCCCCTCGACCATGACCAGTATAAGCAGTCATGCTGGGTTTTCACTGGTACTCTATGCTGACTGTGTATTGCAAATCGGGCTAATTAAGAAGACTAGAGTAACTGCTGCGCTTCAACCCCCATGACGTCACACCTCTTCCGCAGTTAAAGGGGTGAAAGGCCTTTATGTCAGGTACGGTACACTGTCGACTGCACAGCTTTTGGCTGAGCTTTGACTTTGGGATACTAGTATTCATTCAGAATCCCATCAGGTCCTATTGCAGGCCCGGACAGCTATATTATCAGCAAAGAGTAGGCAAGTTCGATCCTTAATTACAACAAGAAATCTCTGAATGAAATTGCTTTACAATTATAAGGTATAAGGTTTTTTTAAGGTACAACAGCACTGAAAACATCTTGTCCTTGGGGACTCGATTTAGCTGCCGCTGCGGTCAGTATGCCAAACGCGTGTGGCGGTCCTGTGTGTATTTTTGCCCCAGTGACATGGGGGGGGGGGCCCTGGGCAGAGTGCTGTTTGGGGAAAAGGAAGCAGCCTGGTTTCCCTGTTCAGGAAACGGGCGTCTCCTCGCTTTGCTGGCTCAGGAAAGGCAGCGTGGCCAGCGGCCCGTCTCTCGCCTCCCGAAATGTCCGATGTAGAAGGATGCGGCTCGGGCCCCCGCCCCTCCCCGCGGCGTTTTTATGGCCCACTTTCGGGGCCGCGTCTGTTTTGCTTCTCCGCATCTCATCAGAGTCTCCGGTTGGATCTTCGGCCACATCAGACAGATGCGGCTTTGTTTCACATCACAAGATGTTTGGGCAAGATGAAGAAATCCACTTTTTTTTTTGTTTGCTTTTCCCTTAAAGAACGGTGGGGGGAGGAAAAAAAACAACAGTGGTGTAGAATCGCCTTTGCTGGTTCACCAAAGACTAAAAAAAAAAGATTAAAGATGAATACATATGGAAGAAATAAGGTCCTGTGTACGTAGCTTATGTTCGGCTCAGATTGAATTCACATGCTATCCACTGAAAATGACAGCCCTAAATTTGATTTACCCTACAACAGCACCCCTGCTGAACATCTAGGCCATGAAGGTCACACTACGTGCTCTACTATAATAAAGTGTAGCTAGCTTTAACCCTGGGGAACTCATGGGGTCATATTTGACCCTACCTTTTATTCAACCCACTCATTAAAGTAAAGTAAATACTTTTTTTGCTTTACGGCCTAGTGTACCATATGCGACCCAAAAACAAAAGTAAAATCTGTACTTTGACGAGTTGGTTAAATGTAAGGCAGAAATAAAAGGTGGGGTCAATTATGACCCCGCGGGTTCCCCAGGGTTACGGTACGCCACTATATTAGGAGACTTACAGGGATTTCATGACGGAGATCAGTGTCAGTCTCCATTCAAAGTGGGTTTGACAACACCATTTAATATCTGATTTCAAAAATCTACATCAAAATGAAAAAAAAAAATTTTAAAATGACACTGTTGTTGTAAAATGTGCTCTTTACATCTTTGCAGCATGTGGGTGGGCCCGAGTGGAACTGTGCATTTTGTATAAAAATCCTCCTACGTCCGTGTGGGGAAAACAGGACACAGAGCAGCTTTCTTTATGGCCACAAGTCCAGAGACCTCCTTTCTGTTGGGGTGATGGGAAAATCAGGGCTGGTGGTGCTTTCTCATATCTGTGATGCAGACTGTACACCCTCACACACACATATCTGTTTGATAAGGCTGTGCATTGGTTGGCACTCAGACACCCAGTTACCTAGAAGTATTCATCTACTGTCTTCTCGTTTTCCCGCTGACTTTGGTTGTCCGCTGATGTCTGCCACTACCTCAGGTGACTGTAACTACCTATAAGGCTGAAGAGAGTAGTGGATCCTTACCTGCTGGACCTGGAGTCCCCTTCGAACCCGGAGCCCCGATGGGTCCCCTGACCCCCAGCTCTCCCCTGGGACCCCTAGGGCCACTGGGACCTGGCAGACCCCGGGATCCTGGTTTCCCTAGTGGGAGATCATGTCCTTATTGCTTTGTCATTCATCAGTATGCTAGTCCATGTTAAAACGGGTGGTTTTTTGATGAATCTATCTCCTGTACCTCCATTAGCTACTCTTGAAGCTGGTGAATTAGGTATAGATGGTATGCACATGACAGTAGGCAGAACTGCGGTTACACACACTGAGGGGCAAAATGACTGGCAGCATTAGCATTCAGCATGAATGCAACGGAAACAGATCTAAAACGGGAAAGAGTTGTGTGTGTCTCCGCATGTGACCAATCTGTTCTTCAGGTACCTGGAGCTACCTTTCCAAAAACTGCTGAAAACTCAAGAACGGAGGAGCAAGTGAATCGCTGCAACCTGCAGAAACAACCGGAAATCCAGGCTCCGAAACGCGAATTTGCGGCTGTCGTGTCATGCTGGATTTTTGGGTAAGATTGTACCTTAAGTTATATACTGTATTAACTACTCATATATTAAATATTTAGTATCATTCATTATATTCTCTGTAACTGTAATGTTTTTGTTGGGGGGGGGGGGGTAGTTAGACAGTGTTAGCTAGCTAAGATAAACCCAATATCCCTTAAAAGGAGCTACTCCACAAAAAAAAAAAAATGTTTAAACAGTTAGTTCCTACAAAATATACTGTCAGGAAACTTGATTCCTGGCAAAATGTCCATGTCCATGCTCCACTGATCCTTTGATTAGTTGTACGAATTCCTGTCGGGTCCATCTGCCTTTAATTTAAGCAGATAGTGTTTTTTTTGTGATTTCCCTGAGTAAAATCAGCCACGCTACGGCATGTTTTGCCACTCAGTGCAACGTGTGCCCTCCATGATCAGCCCTCTTATGCTCCTGACATTTATTAGAATGCCTCTCATGAAGACCTCGGGTCTCAGAAGATCAGTTCACAGCTCACCATCCTGCCCAGCGGTGCCGTCCTTGCCCCTTTCACCCTGTGGCCCTGTGAGAAACACAGAT
The DNA here is from genome assembly GCA_026780765.1 of Petrocephalus schoutedeni. Taxonomy (NCBI): domain Eukaryota; kingdom Metazoa; phylum Chordata; class Actinopteri; order Osteoglossiformes; family Mormyridae; genus Petrocephalus; species Petrocephalus schoutedeni. The sequence continues at coordinate 35,123,140 of JAODKL010000040.1, forward strand.
TTCAGGCTAGGATCAGACAACCCTCTCCCAGCAGAGCTCCAGCAGGAACTGAGACAAACTGTTTTCAAAACGGGAAAAGAAAAAAATCCTGTGCTGCCATATTAATTACTGCCAGGACACAGACAAAAAGTCCACTTACCCACCACGGACCCTGTCCTCGCACTGTTTATATTACAAAGTATGACAGCTTACTTTAATGTTTACTCTAATTTTTAATTGCAAGGATAGTATGGCGCAAGCAGTCGATTAGGTAAAACCACCGTTCCATTTGACGTGATTAATTGTGGAAAATAGCCAGTATAATCATTCATTCAGACTAACCTGAGCCAAGCCTTTAATTTCACTTGTCAGCATAACATGTGACTGAGTGACCCAGCAGTAACGGCTGTCCTGCAAGCCTCCTCTCTGGACAACGCCCATCGCTTGAACAGTATCTTTATGGATGCTGGGCCGTTTAACACACACCGTTTGGAGGAGGCGAATGCTACTCCTATCCAGCAGTACTGCACGCAAATGATCTCATCCATCAGACTAGCCAGGCATCAAGAGAAAGGTGGCAACTCATGGAAAATTCTAGCTGAGGCTCCAGGTCTGACTTAAAGGGTTCTTGTGGCTTCACTACTTGCAGTAGTGTCACCTTACACAGGCATGCAGCTGTCTGGAGACAGACGCCCCTTGGATTGCTTCAGATACCCATTTCCGGTTGGGTTTGGCTGACGTCCTTGCCTGAGTGGAACGGATTAAGGCTCTGAGTGATGGTTTTGCCGTATAGCGTCTTCTCCTGGCCTTGGCTGGCTATCACTCCTGGCACTGTGACTCAAACGCAATGACCGCTGATTTGCATCACAAATGGGTTGCCTTGATGATATGGTGGCCAAGATAACAAATGGACATCCATGGGCCTAAATCACCCCTATAATTTTGATCTCTCCTTTCCCCATACTTCCTGTTGACTCTCTTTATCAAGGAACACCAGTTCTTGTTTGTGCATGCCGGGAAACACACTACTAATGCGTTGGCAGCACATTTCCATAGCAGTTGCTACTGAGTCAACTAACAGTTCTTTCTTGTGCAGTAGAATAATGATTCTGCGAGCTGCAAATGCTTGCACTGAGGCCAATTAAGTCCGGAAGCCTTACCTACTAGTTGTAGGTCTTTAGCATGTATGAACATAAGTCAGAATATGCAAGACTTGCTGTGCAGTTAAGTACGCATGATACGTTTGTTAGTGGCACTTGTGAGTGCACACTGCTGAAAGGCAGAAGGCTCTCATTTCAAACACAATCCCGAGCTCAGCTCCAGAAGACTTTGATTTGGGACTTGGTTGCTTTCAGAGACTCGCACTACTTTGCCCATTTGCCAACTGTTTGTGGCTTGTAGAGGAGAAGAAAAGAGAGATGAGGACAGGTAGTGGGAGGGTGAGGAGGTCTAACTGTGAATGGAGGTTTGAGGAACGCAGTAAGAAAGGATTCCTTTGTTCTTCTGTCAAAAGGACCTGCCCTGCTCAGAAGTCTGCATGTGCCCAAGCACTTTGATATAATACTGTGCGGTGTAAACCGGGAGAAATGTGTACCTACCCACAGGCCCCTGAGCTCCAGGAGCACCTTTAGCTGGTAACGCCCCCATCAGCGATGATCCTGCTGCTATACCCCCGTTGCCCTGTAGGGGGTGATGAGCTGTGCCACTAGGACGGGCCAGCAGTTGGACCTGGAAGACCCAGAAGGTATATAATTACACATGAGGATAATAATACATGCTATGAATATGTCATATAAATCTTTGATGAGACCCATGTTAATATTTTCTTATGTTACATCCCCTAGTTTTTATTTTGTAATTTATTTTCGCTGCTGGTCTAGGAGGAACGGTATTTCATCCTTGATTGTATGAAAGTGCGTGATAAGAAGACAATGAAGACACCTAATCTAATCTAGTCAGACGTGCATGGACAAGGAAATGAGGTACCTTTGCTTCCAGTGAGCTGAGTCGATTTGTCAGGGCTACAATCCGACTGCAGTTCAAACAGCCTTGCGGCAGGCAGCAGGATGGGCGAGGGAGAGGAACACAGGGGAGGGTTCGGTTACAAAGGGATGTTGATGTTGGGGAGCTAAGCATCTTTGTGTGTCCTTTGGATAGTAGCAGATTATAGGCAAACCACATAAATGTGGTCTCTGCCATCATACTCTCAACATCAGTGATCATGGAACAGCTGAAGGCACACATAAACATACAGTGCCTGTCAAAACTTTGGACACACCTACCCATAAAAAGGTTTATTTGTACTATTGTCTACTTTTTACTGTTTTAAAATAATTATAAAGTCTTCAAAACTATAAAATAACATATGGAATTATACACTGACCAAAAAAAAATATTAAACAAAAAGTAATTAATTTCTTGGGGGGCAGTTATATGGGTCGGGACTCAGAAGGCTGCCGGTTCAAATTCCTGGAGGTCCCACATATATGCTGAGCACATATCCTTCACTTTCTGATCAAACTCCTCCAAAACCTACTGTGTTTAGGTCAGGTGGCCAGGTCACGTGATGCGACACTGTATCACCCTCCCTTGTTGGCAGATTTTGTGTCCAAACCGTTGAGTGGCACTGTACCTTAAGGGCTCAGGTGAAGGTAATAACAAAGAGGCTGGACAAACAGTTTGAGTTCCCAGCTAGGTTCTGGTTATGGGGAAATTCTTGAAAGATGTGTTTTCTGTATCTTTCAGGTATGCTCCATTTGGGTAACATCCTGCATAAGTGCTCATCACATTGTAGAAGTAAACAGAGAAGACCTATAGAGACCGGTACTGTTCCTTTAGTTATTTTAAATTCCCCACAGAAGTGTTCTTACACAACAGTAGCAAAACATTCTAGAAACACGAGATGATACATTTCATTTCAGAATAAACTTTCCTTGCTTAGGTTGGTTTTAGGCTGCCAAATAAGAGTCCCTAAAGTGCTGGGATTGTGTCCCATTAGCTGGGACTTGGACGTGGAGCTAAACCCTCTAAGCGAGCGGATGCAGTCCCGGGCCTTACTGGAGAGGGGCTCCCCCGAGTGGCCGGGAGAGTGACGCAGGGTGGCTTGCTTCCCTGTGGCCTCTTGGGCCACGAGCTTGTTGCCAGTTTCTGAAAAGTTCCAAGAAGCTGAGTTAGACATGTAGGTGGTGATCCTCTCCTTCCCTCCTTCAGACACTCATATCTCCACTAAGATATCTGCATGTCTAGCAGACATCTCATCCTGGATGTACGCTCACCAACTGAAACTCAACCCTAGTAAAACAGAACTGCTTTACATCCCGGCTGACTCATCCCCCCTCCTGGACC
>JAODKL010000040.1:35143779-35154374 GCA_026780765.1 Petrocephalus schoutedeni
CCAAGCCTCACTCATCCTGTCATCTGTGAGCGACTGGCGACACAGAGGACGACTGGCAACGTGACCTGGCCCTGAGCGAAGCACGCTACACGCAGCGCCCGCTTTGACGCTCCTTCCAAGCCTCACTCATCCTGTCATCTGTGAGCGACTGGCGACACAGAGGACGACTGGCAACGTGACCTGGCCCTGAGCTAAGCACGCTACACGCAGCGCCCGCTTTGACGCTCCTTCCAAGCCTCACTCATCTTGTCATCTGTGAGCGACTGGCGACACAGAGGACGACTGGCAACGTGACCTGGCCCTGAGCGAAGCACGCTACACGCAGCGCCCGCTTTGACGCTCCTTCCAAGCCTCACTCATCCTGTCATCTGTGAGCGACTGGCGACACAGAGGACGACTGGCAACGTGACCTGGCCCTGAGCTAAGCACGCTACACGCAGCGCCCGCTTTGACGCTCAGGCTGTCCATCAGACCCCCTTCTCCAAATGTCGCATTCCGGCGGCGCTTAATAAAATTAGCCAACCTATATAATTCCGGCACGACGAAGTACAATCCATTCATTCATTTTAGTTGCTTATCAGGCAGTTTCATCTAAACTTAAAGAGCTTATAGTTTTATCGCGTGTTGAATTATAGCACTGCGGGTTTCTGAAGTAACCGCGGCTTCTCAGGTCTGGTTTTGACATTGGTGGGGACCTAATCACCCCCGAAGCCCCCTGTCCCTGTCGCCAATACCCAAATCTACGCCTGTGATTCAGATACGTCTAAAAGCTGCTCTTCCTGCGATATTCGCACACTTCCCATTTGATTTCCCTTCAGCTGTTTCCGTCCTTCCTCCAGCGTCCTCTTTCCGGCCCTTCCTTCCTGTTTCCTTTGCCATAACTTTGTTTCCTCCTCCGATTCATTGCCTGCTGTCACCCATATAAACATATAAACACGCACACACGCTCGGACTGAAGCATCTCTGCTGTTCTGAACGCACACCCTGCCCAAGAAAAATCAATTATGCGAAAAAAAATTACAGTTTTTACAAAAGAAGGGACCAATACTGTTGATTAAATATGTCATCTGTCTAATGGCAGCATTTCTAACATCTCAGCACAGTTTCATTTCACAGACCTGCCCTCCCTGAGCCTATTAGATGACCCCAGTTTGGTTCCTGCAGGTAGAATGGGGCCTTTCTGGCCCAGCTTAGTGCAGACAGTCATGCAGTGCCCCTGTGCCCATGTGGCTCCTGAACAATAGCCCACCTTTGCTGGCCCCCTTCTCAGATTACCCCTCTCTTGTCTGGCCGCACCCCCCTGTCAGCACCGTCCCGCCTCCTGCAGGCTGCTTTGGATGTGACGGGGCCTCACAAAGCCTGATGTTCCGCACAGCTTCTGCCGTATCAGGGCTGCGCTCCCCATAAATAGTTTGCTCTTTCAGATTCCTTCCCAGGAGCACTGGGCGGGTCATTCATGAATGTGCTGGAAGTTTCCACTGTCTACCTAAACTCCTGGATAATCTCCTCTTGGTGTAATGTTACCAGGGTTTTTACAGAGAGCATTTACATGGAGTTTATGCAATTTCAGATCATTACTCATATTGTACTGAATGTTAATTGCCTGAGTATATGAGGTATTGCTTTACTAAAATAATTTACTACCTGTAATTCTGTTGCTATATCCTGTTAAACCTTTTGGAAAGACACTATATACTGCTACACTTTATATATAATCCTCAGTGTGCTGATTGTGGGAAATGTGCTGAATACCCCATCCATCCATCCATCCGTCCATCCGTCCATCCATCCATCCATCCATCCATCCATCTATCCATCCATCCATCCAGTCACCCCATCCTCCCCCCTTCCACCTGAATTGTGACTGTCACACCCCTCCACCCACTTTAACGACTCTGAAACCACTTCCCTGCCTGCCTGATTTATGGCAGGGTTCAAGCAAGGTGGGACCAAGACAACTGACTAGTTAGTCCGACATCTGACACACGATCTGATTGAACCAATCATTTTTTTGTTCTGCCCTCAGAACATTTGTGTAAGTAAAACTCCCATGAGCAATGCAACAGGTATGCTTGAGTGTGCCAACAGTTGCCTTTTAAACAGAATCTCCATCTTCATATTTTGGAGCCATGTGCTGCTCTAAAGCATGTTCTTACTAATGTGATGGCATCCATCCATTTTCATGAACTTTGCACCTTTTTGAAGGTGAAATAATACACCACAAACCCCCACAGACATAGTGACAAAGCAAAAACCCTCAATGTTTCAGAAGCAACAAAGACACGATTTCTCCTTGCTCATCCTTAAGCCACCAAGGCTTACATTTCCACGTGCATGAGCCTGTTGTTCAGCACCAAATGTTCAAATTAATTTTCAAGAGCGCGCCCCTGTTGTGGACACATGCACTGTCTGCTGACACTCTATGATCTTTTTGACCACATGCAGACACACAGCTGAATCGGCAGTACAGACCAGGGTGGGAATTCATGTGAGAGTTTGCCAGCCAACCCTGGGGTGTGTGGAAGGGATCTCTGCCTTTGTGCCATTTCTTTATGGGGTGAGGAGTAGCAGGGGGTCAGCAGGAGGAGTGTAGAAGGAGCCTCTGGCCTTCACCGGAGACGGAACACACCACCAGGGAGGTGGCTGAGGAAGGGGAGCCAATGAGATACGGGAGACCCTAGTCGTCTGATCAAACATTAGCAGGACAAGAGGGGAAACTGAAGAGGAATTGGTGTAAGAAAGTAGGAATCAAGGCAACAGAGGGGAGGGAGAAACAAAGAGAGTTACTAAGCAGGGGGGCTGGAGACTGAGAGCATTTAAATGGTTGGAAGGGGAGGGGGTTAAAATGTTAGAATAATAATGCATGGGGGTAGGGTGATTTGGAGTCGAGTGGGCTGTGCTTGGGACCAGAAGGAACAAGTGCAGGGAAAGAAGAATGGAGGGGGGTTTAGACGTAAGGGTTATGGGGGTGACGGAGATAAATCACATAGGCAGACAGACACTCACACAGGATGTACTGATCCCAAGCAGGAAGCTCTGAAAATGATAGAAGCCGCCAAAAACATCCCTACATCATGCCTTCCCCTTGTCCACCCAGACAGACCCACCAGCAAAGTCCAGGTCAGGCATAAAGAACACAGAGAGGTAATAACAGAGTAATCAGACCATGGGGGTTTGTCACAATGCAGGCCAGTTCAAAATAAGAGCAAGGGTAAAGTGAAGACGGCTCTCAATGGTGGTCAGTACTACAGGTTCCCATTAAGGGCAATTCTGCAGCATAACCCGGTCCCTGGACCACCATGTCCATCTGAGCAGCGTACGCTCCAGCACCAAACCCAAACCCTTCAGCCATGCCTCAGTCTAGACATAGAGTATCTAGAAGAACTAGCAAACTGGCAAGCAGACTAGCAAGAAGGTAGGGAATCTAACATTTGGGAATGTCATGTTTCCCAGCCGGACACACACTCGCTTGCCCGGTACCGCATCTGGCCGCTCAAAGAGAGTCTTGGTGCGGGATGAGGATTCATAGCTCTGGCAGATGCTGGTTTATAGGCAGCCCTGAGCCAGTGCTTCCTGTCCATGTCTGACTGACCTCCTGCGTGACACGTCAAGGCCATGGGGTTCAACCTCAGTCACGATTTCCAGACCTGAGGATGTCAAACAAGCACAACCATAAAGAACCTCTGCCCACACATACGTGGATAAAGATGCACACAATGCACGGCTATAGAAGATGCAAAGAGAGGTTCTTCACCCTGAGAAACCCTGAGCATCTCAAATGTCAAAAGTAAACCAAAAAGCCCACCGTGGACGAGCTGTCTTCCCAGAGGGCACCTGGGCTTGGAAAAAGACTTTCCAGAAATAACGCACCCATAGACTAGAGCCAGACAATACCTGTATGTTATCAGCCTACCTGGACAGGGGTTTTGTGAGGATAAGCACCTCACTCAGGACATGTTTTTGTATGCTGACAGTGCAGCATTAAGTCTACGATCATGCCAGATCACTCTCCAAAGAATATACAATCCCCCCTCCCCAGAAAATGACATGAATATATGTGATTGTTTGTAAGACTCCCTCCTCCTGTGATAGCCCGAGGCTCAGTCACTCCACTCGGAGCTGCCCGCCGGCCTCTAAGTTGGACAGTCGGCAACAAAATGACGCCTCATGAACCATTTGCTGTATTTTTTGACCCCTCTAGGTGGCGCTCTTGCTTTGCTTTAGGGCATGCTTTGCGCCTTTTTTTAATGGAGAGCACCATCTAGTGAGGGTCAGAAAATACAGCGAATGGTTCATGGGATGTCATTTTGTCCATTACTAGTGGATAGACGTACTATAGCTTTTTATGATGGCTTTTTTCAAGAGGGGATGAAGACAACCCAGAGCACTGCCTAAAGCTGTGTGGCTCTCTGAAGGATGGCCTGGTGGTGGGAGGACAATCTGCATTTTCCCAAGGTGTCCGTTATTTCCATCAGTCTCTCCTTTCATTTAGCGCTGATGACGAGTTAATATGTTATCACAGAGATTTTGGAAAATTACTTTAAAAGCTTTAGCAGTTATATTCAAATGATTGCCGGTAAATTACGTAGCTCCTCGTTCACCACCCCTAACCACAGCATCATGCTGCAATGCTGACAACTCCTAAGTATAGGGAGTCTGTCTTTTTAAAGCATTTAGCAAGATCAGTGTTAGTAGTTTTGTTATGGGGCGTGAGTTTTGTTCAAAGCATGCAGCGGAGGGGAAATAAAATGAATAACACCTCCTTGACATCACCGATGGCACCGAGTACAGTGGTTTGTGATGCTGGAGAAGGTGCCCATTCAGGTCCAGGCAGTGGTTTGCTGTTATACCCCTGAGGGAAGCATTTAACCCGAGTTTCTACAGTAAACAAAACAAGAAGTGCAGCTGTGTAACCGGATAAAATGCACAGCACTGCAGGCTATGCAACTCACCCACAATGAAAGTGTCAATAAGTAAAGAAAACAGAGGATCATTAGCTAAGGGCCTAATCAAAAACATTGCCTTACGCCACAGCTGTCCCAACCGGGCCAGTCTCCACCCTGGAATCACAGCGCATCCCTCGTAAATGCTGATTTACTGCCCAGCGCCTGGAAACCTGCTGCTGCAACTCTGCGTGTGAGTCCATATATCTACGTGCACATCATTCTGTTTGTGTCTCTCTCCATATATCTACGTGCACATCATTCTGTTTGTGTCAGTCTCTCCATATATCTACGTGCACATCATTCTCTTTGTCTTTTTCTGTGGGTATCTTTGTGAGTTTGTCTCTCCATACATCTACGTGCATATCTTTGTATATATGTGTCTGTCCATATATCTATTTACATATGGGTGTGTTTCTCTGTGACTGTTTATGTGTGTGTAACTTTAAGCACCTGTGTGTCTGCCCATATATGCATGTATATATGTGGGTGTGTTTCTGTGCTCGTGTGTTTATGTGTGTGGGACAGAAAGTCGGCATATGGCTCCAACCATAAAGTAAACCTAGCAGGGCCATAAACACCTGGGGCAGAGAAGATCCACCATCTCCGCTGTTTGCTTACGGTCCTAGCGGACTAACATGGTTGAAAGGGGCGCTTTCAGCTTTGAGGATAGTGGGGGTCCAACAATAACATTATGATCACTCCCATCCCCAGCCTCATGTCCCAGATCAGTGGGATCGCAGCCCAGATTGGGGTCTGGGGTAAATTCTGCGGTTAATAAACTCACTCTATGGGGCAACTGGGCACACAGCCATGACTCAGCGTGGGTGGAGAAGCACGAGCATGAGCACGGACCCCCCCACCACCCCATCTCGCTCTTGGACTTTGCTTGGGCATTTCAGCCAGCCACCTGAATCTGCTTGGCTGATGCAAGCACTGCTGTCAGCCAATCAGGTGGCTCCAAATCCCAGTTGTGCATCCCAGTATTACCCAATCAGAAAGAAGCAGGAAGCAATTGTCCAAAAAACAAATGTACATTGTTAAATGTGGCTTGTGCATTTCTAGACACCCGCCTCGCTATAACAGAATTAACATGGAAACATAGGTGAGTCTTTGAAAACGGCCTCATTTACACATTAGCTCTGATTTATTTACCTTGGAGACACATGTACTGAGCAGGAGGTGTAAGTTATGGAACACTATCCTTAAATGGACATGGTGAATTCCAGAATAATACACAATATATCAATGGTAGATAGGCAGTTTAGATTAAATTTAAGGAACTGGACTCGTGCTAATAAGCCGTGTCTGTGTCCTTATACACATAAGCAATACTGTGTTTCTGTTGGGTGCTACAGCAATTGAACCCTGGCAGCAGAACCCTGATCACCACCAGGAACAGAAGTGATAGAGCACCAAAACTGGGTCAGATCTGTGCCGGTTTATGCCAATTGAAGCCTCCTTTTTCTGCTGAGTAACTTCTCTGCATTTTTAAGGAAGTGCAAGAACACCCCTTGGCCAGGTTTCAGAATTGTGGTCCTGGTGGCATTTGTGCCCTGTGCCCATTCCCTGTGCAGAATGTGCCTCGCGTTAGACAGAGAGCAGGCGCATCCAAGTCCTGGCCCAGAGCTAACGAGAACCAACCAGTTTCTTTGACCCTTTTCAGCCGCACTTGCAGCTGGAACTGCAATCAGACCTCACATCTCCGGCTCCCCCGTGGGTTTGCAGCCACATATTTGTCAAGGAGCTGCACCCCAAATGCCGTGGGACAGCTAGCCGACAATGAGACTAGTTGCAAGTCTTGGTGCTACTTGCCGGCTCTGGTGAGACTGAATTTAGGACACCCATCCTGAAAGTGAAAGGTGATCAATTGTCATTGTTGACACACAGCAACAAAATGCGCCCTCTGCATTTAACCCATGTGACACAGAAGCGGGCAGCTAATTCAGCACCCAGGGGCAGTACCTTGCTCAGGGTACTGCAAAGGTACTTGCGGGCTGGGGACTCAAACCGGCAATCTTTTGATTACACAGCCACTTCCCTAACCATTACGGCACCACTGTCCCCTGAACTAGTTGAGGAGATACAGCAGCTGGTGGCCGGCAGATTTCATTTTTAATTATATGAGATTCACAGAAGCGACAAACATGCGGTATTACCAAGGATGCTATTTATTAACTGCAGCAGATCCAGTCGAGGACTGATACCTAAAGGGCTTTTGGTACTATGTCCAGTAAAGGCTTAGCTGTTAAGTTCTCAAGATCAGCTACAGTTCGCAAGTATTGAGAATAAGAAATACTAATAGTCCCAGGACAGCGGCACACCCAGGTGTCGGTCACACTTCATCTACGGCGTGAGCGGTGTGCCTCGCGGCTCTCATCCGGGCTCCTCTCACATCTGGATGCAGCCTGGGGAAGGCAGTGTTTTTGTTTGATTTTGGCTGTGTCCAGCATCCACAGCTGCCGTGGCATCCTGAACAATAACACAGGGGATGGGCTGGAGCAGCTCGCCCCGGTTTGGCCAGACGCCAGGCCTGCGGCGACATGATACCGCTTGACAGGGCGGGTGGGGGGGGGGGGAATTTGGTCCAGGGGTCTGCCAGACAAATTGCTATGCTGCCTGTCCTCCGTGCAGGGCCTGGGGGACGGGTGGCGGGGTGTGCGTCTATTACAGTGACCTTGAAACTGGGGCAGCAGAACACATGACCTGCACCCCCCTGTACCACACGCCACACCTGTCTGTGACAAAAGAGACTGTTATATACCAGCAGCGTTGATTAGATGTAAGAGCCCGCCAGCAACATCAACATAACCTGCCATTACAGTGATTGCACATAATTTGATCTTATCTCCTGTCAGATGCCTATATAGTTGGAACATTTCATTACCGTTTTCTGATTCTCTCTAAAAGATCTTCAGACACTGCAGGCTGTAAACTCTCATATGCTTCAGTTCATAGAAAAGCAGCCTGGGGACCCTAACACTACGCCGGACACTGAGTAACTCACTGCCTATTGCACATATGGGATAAGTTGGTGATTGATCAGGAATAAAAAGGGTGATTTTCATTTGCCCCCCCCCCCAATCTGCCTTCACCCTGCTGTCCTTCATCCTGCAAACCCCCCCCCCCCACTAAACTGTTTTTCTTTTCCACACTTTGCTGCCCCACGCCTGTAATCCATCCCCAGTGTTTGTTTATAAAGCACAGACATGCATATGGGCCAGATCAGAGCAGTAATATTCTGGGGAGGGGGTGGGGGGGGTGTTGGGAGGCTGGCGGCGAGCACCCCAGCAGTTCACCCCTCCCTGTATCCCCTGCCGAGCACTGACGCAAATTTCGGGCAGATATGATTCCGGGCGAGGGAGAAGAGGAAAATTAAGCCTTTGGGGTGGGGGGGGCGATTGGGGGCGAGACCCGAAAACCAGGGAGGTACATAAGTGCACGCCCAATATAAATACAGTATGAAAAGTTGGGTGTTGAAAGGAGCTCTGATGAGGGGATGCAGGCCGCGTGCCACAGGGGACCCTCACCCCCATTACCTCCCTTAATGAGAGACCCGCTAGCATGATGTGGCCACGTACTAATGAGGGGTACAAATGGTACCCAGGAGGACGGGAAAGTCATCTAGGGCTTGGACACCCCCCCAGGCAGGTGTATTTATAGCCCCCTGGGATACAATTGATGTTCTAGTGGGGCCAGGTTGGCCTGAGCAAGCAGCAGCCAAGACCGGCCATTAAGTCCCAGACCAATTACGGGACTCGCAGCCACTCGCATCTTGTGCTTAATCGCCATTTGTCCGCACGGTGAGCATTTGCACGCTCGCACACCTGCCTGGAACATCTGCACCATTCAGCGTGCAAATCCTCCCCCGCCTTCTCCAATCCCCGTGAATAATGGCGACTGGCGGAGGGCCGCCTCTCGCCCGCCGGCTGGCCCGAGCTCGCATGCCTGCGCCGATAAGCCGCGCCGAGTTCTGAAAACGCAGATTACGCTTCGGCTGCGCCAGTGCCGCCTCTTCCTCCCGCGGTAATAATGGCCGAAAGCGCAGATGCTGCTGGAATCTGGCGCAAGGAAAAGAAATCGCTTTATCGCGAAGCCCCGATGCTGCTATCTGACAGCCGTGGTAATTTCCTAATCCATGAAATGCTGCCGCCGCTTTCCTGCAGCACTCGCACTGATACATTTTCTCGATTTCGCCTGTTAAACTGGAGCTGCTCAGCCCCAGACATCGACAGCCATCCAGCTCGACTGGGTACCTTTAAATTGACATCCAAATGTTCCGGTTACCCACTATCCATTACTTCAGTTAAGCACCTACAAGATTAAAAAAAACTTGGTAGTATTCCAGCCTACTGGGGGGAGGGGGTCAATATTAAACTGTCAGGCCAGAGCTCTGTCTGCTTTTGTCAGTCTGGTTACTCCAATAAGCGTTACACCTGGGAAAGCTAATGCAATAACAAACCCAGTAAAGGAAGCACTGTAGGGGAGTTATGGTGATGGCCATCACAGTGATCAAGGTCAGTAGTGTCTCACGACACTGTGGTTGGTGAAAACACGTTTCTACAGGAGGACATAAATTCCGGCATCTGGGAAAGTGCCTCCATGTGTAAACACTTGGGCCTTTTTTCTGCAAATGAGAGCTCAAAGCATTTTGCATTTCAGGTCCTTTGGGGGGGATACCTGTCCAGACTGTGCCAACCTAACCCCATAATTATGGCACCAATGGGATATTTCTGCTAGTGACGGGGAGAGGGAATGGGGTTCGGGGACACGTGGGTCAGATATGTGAGGTAGCTGACAAAGGCCTGGAGATTTTCGATCCACAAGCCCGTTGTTCAGGTATGGGAGCTGTTTTCGAACCGTTTGATGGAGATATAGTTACACTTCAGAGGTGATGTCATGTTTAGCTTGGGGTGCTGCAGACAGCACATGGCTCTAATTCAGCCAACCAACACCCCTCCGTCAGCGCTGTGGCCAGTAAGTCCACAGAAAGTGAAGAAATCCTGAAGCGAGGACCCCACACTGGAAAGACACGCGTGGCCTTGGGGCGATTACAGGCGGTTTGAAGGGGGGACTGTAGATGTCAGTGCAACGAGCCACCAGACAGACCTCCAGCTGACTAAGGCCAAAGCCATTTGTTTTTTTACAAAAAGGGGAATTTGGACACATTCACCAAGAGCAAATCAATAACTATCTTACCAAGCAATCATTTTACTGAGACAGGGACACAGTGCAAGAACATTTCCAGAAGGTTTGAATGGGAAAACTAAATCCACACTACCAGAAAGGGAGGCTGACTCAGCCCAGGATAAGAATACAACCCCAGATGGGCCTGTCCTGTGTTGCTGCCAGATGAAATGACATCATTCTACAGAAATTGCATTGCAATGCGTTGTGAGAAATCACATCCATTGATCATGTATCTGATTATGTTATTGTCACTGCTTGTGCTCAAGCTTGCATAACTGGCTTGCAATGTTGCTACTTTCTACAGCTGGATTTTTCTTAACTGAAGCAGTTCAGGTTATGTCACTTAGTCAAAGACACGGTGAGGACCATCTTGGAATGTGAGCTGATGAACATAAGAACATAAGAAATTTACAAACGAGAGGAGGCCATTCGGCCCATCAAGCTCGTTTGGGGAGAACTTAA
>JAODKL010000040.1:35165086-35178311 GCA_026780765.1 Petrocephalus schoutedeni
AGCAAACACTCTGCATGTTTTGCAGGAGAAGCAAGGAAGGTCTGTAACTTTGAGGACAGTTAGAAAAATAGTTTCTCAGACTTAGTGGGCAATAAATAAATAGGACAGGTAATTAAGGCAACGCCAGGCAGGTCCCTAACCGTAACAGAAAGGTGGGGGTGGTACCTGTAAGGGGCTCTCATGCACACTTTAGAACCTGCACATTAAGTTTACATATTAGTCAAGGGTCTGATCCAAATTGGCACAGAAATGGATGAAAGACAATATTTGCATTTTTGCATTGCATGCATGACAGCTGACCAGATAAAAAAAACACACATTAGTTAGGCACAGTCAGGTCTCAGTGCAAAGCCAGGGGCCAGCCACACCCACACGGACCTGCTTGGGGCTGATCGAGGCCAACGGAAATGGCCGAGAGGGGAGCTGGACAGGTATGTGGCACGGTCATTTATATTTTTTTTCAGGGCACCCACCCCCCCGAGCTTCTCTGCACCGCCATGCGACCAGTGCCAAGCAGGAACTGGGAGTTTAGGGTTAACGTAAATGCCTCCGATCTTGCGCAGCTGAAAATAATCTTCATCTCCGAGGGGGGGGGGTTGCATTCGTTTTAGAGTTTCTGGCTGCTTGTAGTTCTTTTCTTTCTTCGCAGCTGAACACATGTAACCCAATTTTCCTTCAATTGGGTTGCATTTATGCACCCTGACGCCCCTTTAAGAAATCTGCTGTGCAGTCATAAAAATACCCAGGATCCTCTTCTGCGTTTCCCATTGATGAGTTCTGGGTGCGTCCCCGGCAGACCATCCCGTGCCCCGGCACCGGCCCTTTCTCTGAGGCCTAATTCGGGGCTACCGTGCGGGGATCTTATCTGCCGATTTGCGAAGCTCGCAAGTAAGCATTTTACAAGAGACTGGCTGCCTTCCTCGGCATTTATTGCAGCGGCGTTAACGAAGCAAGACAGTTAACTAAAGCATTTACAGCCACTCAGACTTGCGAGGCTATTTATCCACCTGGGCAGCACGTGAAGGGAGAACAGTGGCAGATATTAATGCTTATCTTTGGCCCAGGTCTGTTTCACTGCAATCCCCGACGCCTATGAAATCATCATGCCTCAAGAATGCCTCTGAATTACGTTAAACTCAGGAAAATTTAATGCGAGGCATGCATTTATAGAGTAAAAAAAACTTTATAATATTAAATGAAATGTAGTGTATCGTTGAAGTAAACATATGGGGATTGAATCTGAAATATCTTACCTAAAGAATATATTACATGTCCATGTGCATGGAATATATATAAAAAGAGCGTGCAGTCTGAATGGAATTTCCTATGGCTGAGCCTCAACCCCAAAATAGTCCCAAGTGTATTAGCTCTATATAGGGGAGGAAATGGATGGAGAAGAAATATTACCTGGAGAGGCAAGGTAAGGATTTTCCCAAAATTAATACAAAGCAGACTTCTTTGCCTAAACCCACACCCCCACCTCACAGGGTGAGGTAACATATAGCCGCAGAATTTAACATAACCATTGTCCCAAATATAATGGTAAATGTGACCCGAAGCCTGGCTCAATTCCTAATACCAATCCTGAGCGTAACCCTAATGCTAAGCCTAACCCTAACCCTAAAGGTTACACCAGCCCTATCCAGATGTGTAACTATAATCCTAGCCCACATACAACTGTAACCCTACTAACAGCCCTAATGCCAAACCAGAATCTAGCCATAATCATAATGGTAATAACCCAAACCCTCGTGGTAACTGTAAAGCTAGCCGTAATCCTAGGCCTAAGTCCAATGCCAAGTGTAATGCAGCACAAATTTTATATTTAATATGGCAGTTATTAACATTATTCCTTGAAGCTGTATTGCTTATCGATTAATCGAAAAACCAGCTTCCAGCCAAGATGCAGAGCCCCAGTTTTCCCGGACATCTTCAACTTCTCAGCCCGAGTCCACTGTCCCACTGTCCCAGGCCGCTGGGCCATGGCTGAAAATATCAGAGGTGTCATGTTTGAATGACTACCGGCAGGGGTGTTGCTAGACATTTTGGGCCCCTTGAATGTATATCATGTTGTGCTACCAATCCAGACTGATCCTATTACATTCCAAATTTTTAAGGGCCTCTTCAGTCAGGGACCTATACAGTGCCCCTGCCTACTGGTGGCATGAGCCTCACTGGTCGTGAGTTGCATAGATAGACTGGTCATGGGGCCCATCAGTGGCATTGTCCCAGATTCTCTGGATGGCACTGTCTGTCTGACTGTCCTTCACATCACCCCTGAACACCAGTACAAGGGGAACACAATCTATCATGTTATTTGCTGACGTCAGTTTGGCAAATTTTAACTCCATCGCGCCAACAGGATGGTGGAAAATGTCAGGAAACGGGGCCTCAGGCAGCTGGGCCCTGAGCTTCCTGGCAGACAGACCCCAGGTGGTGAAAACTCATCCCCAGTGCTCATCAGCATGGGGACTCCTCGAGGCCGCTACCTGAGCCCAAAGCTGTACTCCCTCTTTAGCCATGACTTTAAGAACCTACATGATCGAGTTTGCAAATGAGTCCACAGTACTGGGTGGGGGGAGGGGCAGAGCTGCTGGAGGGGAGCCAAGCAGGCAACAGTCTCTCCCCATAAGCCATCTTCATCATCAATAGCTAAATATGTCCAACCGCAATATTACTCGCACTATGTGTGAGTTGTAATGTGTTATTTACTCCACAGTTGGATGTCTGTTATCTATTTATTCGTATACTATAATTCTTTGTAGTCCGTGTGGCTGAACAAATGAGAATTCTGTTGCAGATGGCCAATAAATCATCTTGAATCTATTGTATTGTTCCAGTTCCTAGGAAAATATTTCGATTTAAATTCTTAACTGACTTTATGCATGTTTCAGGACATTGGGTTTTTCAATATAATGGTATCGCTAACCCTAACACTAGCCAAAGCTGTAATTCCAACCCTAAGCCTAGCCATGATGCCAATGTTAACATTTTCCATATTCCTAATTGAAACCCTAACCAACCCCAACCCTAACGCAAACGTTAAGTCTAGCCCTACCTGTAATGCCAGCACAAAGCATCAACAGCCATAAAGGCAAAAGTAGTTTAACAGAATGATCTGTCTTTAGAAATTAAAAATGGGGTTAGAAGGGACCAGGATGGCTTTGACATCCCCTGGCCTTACTCCAGAGTGGCCGGGGAATAGCTGTCCTTCCTAGGCATGGCTGCCTTGATTGGACGGCTGCTATTTTGCTGCCACCTATTGGCCGGGAAGTATGCTTAGTGAAGATGAAGTAGCGTTGTTGAGATGTTGAGTCATTGGATGTTTTACTGCAGACATTTGGGTTAATACCTTTTTCAGCGGATAATCCTAAGTGTACTTTACCCACTACTATACCTGTCACAGCACTGGAATTCAAAGGACCCTTTGGCACATAAACAGGAATGTCTACCCCAGTGCTGGTAATGCCATTAGGCCGGCCCGGAGTAGCCAATTGGGAGCCTTGGGAGTATTCTCCGTGGGCCTCTTAGCTGTTGTGCCAGTCAGAAAAAAAACAACGTGACAAGTTTAAAACAGAGCTAGCTGGGAACAAAATTATTTTACAACTTTAAAAATTCTACAACAATGCTTCAGAATGTTAACCAGCCAGTTTTCTCATGCACAGACACAAACACAAGAAGCGCGCAGATATGTGGCTCATGCATCAGTGTGATTGCTTGTCATTTAGTACATAGTGAGCACAGTTGCAGAGGTGCCACAACGAATCACTTGCTATTGCTAATCATTGGAATTAACACAAATGATAGAAAGCGTCCAGGCGGGACTGAAAAAGCCAGACTGCTTGAACAGTTCAATATGCTATTTTTTATTTTCTTCTTGAAATGTCAGCAATAAAATGATAAGGATAATAAGACTTGAACTGTGGCATCACTTATCGAAGTTCCCCCAGAATGAAGACAAAATGGGCACAAAACTCCCAGACTGAAAATTTGTCCCACTTTGTGCCTGAATATTTTCCAAATCTTTTTAAAATCACTACTGAAAGAATGAACTGAGAATCAAAAAGTAACTATGTTAGTTTAAATTCTTATTATTATATGTGATAGTACATATTAAATCTACAAAAATCCACAAAAAGCTGCATTTAATATCCAAAACCTATACATTCCACACATATTCCACATAAGTCCGCACATATTAGGAAAGCCTGCGATTTAACTGAAGTGCAGATAAATTAACATTATTACATACCAGGATACTGATACAGAGACAGACTGTACAGACTATCCTCATTCAGTGCTGAGCCACCAAAAAGATGAGACACAATAGGTGCCACAGCATTAAAGCATGGACAGATGATCCGACAGACAGGCCTTCAGACACTATAAACAGATCCTCAGTCAGCATTAAGACAAGATCAGTCAGGAAGACTGAAAGTCTTTCAGCGCCCATTAAGGCAACGACTGATGGAACGACAGACAGGTCTTCAGTCGGCATTAAGGCAGAGACAGACCCCCTGCAGCACCCAGTGGGAGATGTGCTTCGTGGTAAAGAGGTCTGCCTCAAACACCAGGCCTACCCCCATGGCGTTCCTCCTCATGGAGGTGGTGTACACAGGGGTCCGCAGCGTGTTCTGCACAGGAAATAGACACAGTTTAAAGTTTAAGAAAATTCACGCAAAACCAGTAAGACCTTAGAAGTATAAGAAGCTCATTAAAATGATCAAAGTTAATACTACTAGGCTTAGTACAGCCAAAGAAAGGACAGTTATCAGGGGCTAGCGTATAGCACTCTGGGTTAAGATTTGTAACAGTCTGCTAAATAGGGTGCTCACATTAAGAGAAAGATGACACACTGCCCCCTACCTGTAGCTTAAGGCGGTGCGCTTCAATGGGGATGACTTTGAGAATAGGCAATTGGACCACAAGTGCTTTAGGCTTGCTACGCACCAGACACGCGCTTTCCACATCCCAGTCAGCACCTTCCAAGTACAGGCCTGACACAAAACAGCCTGGGAGATAATGGGGCAGGGCTGTCAATCCATTCCTAACCGCACAAGGCACTAAAACCACAGACATGGGTGTGTGAAAGTGACTCGAATATTAGGATAGATATGTGTATATACATTTCCTATATTATACACACTAAAAAAATCACTTCTGGTCCTAATCACTTGTGTGTTGCTGAAACCAATATTTCCATTTCCAGATGGAACCATAATTTTTACGCAGTAAGCTCACCCTGCCCCGGGCGTTCGGTGACCTCCTCGTCAGATCTGTACTGGGTCACCTGTGTGTAGAGTGTGGAGCGGTCCAGGGGCCAGCCGTTTTTGCGGCAGGTGGCCTGAACCAAAGCCGTGAGGTATGACTCCGGGATGTGCAGGCCTGACAGCCACATCACTATGGGCTCTCCGTCCTCGATCTGTGTGACCGCACCCAGACAGAGACACACAGACACCATAAAGATGGTCTGCACAGCACAGCTGTTCTTTAAGTGGACTTCGAATTACACTACTCTTCCCTGGAGATGCTGAAGTCTCTGGAGCGGTGGAGACTCACCCATGAGCTGTACTGATCAAACCTCCTTCGGAAGTGGAGCATCCAGTTTCCTAGGGCCTTGAGGGTGTCAGGAGCCAGCCTCCTCCAGATGGAGGGGATCTGTCCATTAAAGAGGGCACGACCCACCTCATCCAGCTCGCTGCTCATGCCCACCTCACCAGCCAGGGCCTGGGGCACGTAGGAGAATCCACCGAAACAAATGAATGGGTTTAAAAGGCCATTTAATCCAATCGGGGTCTCACTTAAGGGCTCATGACAGCTCGGAGGTGGCTGCAAACCAGCACATGCCCCCTATGACACATTTGTTTTTGCTCTACGGGCTCTTGCAATGTACAAAACGATAAGAGCCACTCACTCAGTCCTGCCTATAGCCCCGTAGGTGTCCACCCTAAACACACCATCAGACTCTCACTTGATCACTACTCCCCCACCAGCCAAACTCACCTTCTGCAGCTCTGCCAGCGATCGGCCCATTCGCAACACCAGTCGGCTGAAGCGTTCCAGCTCCTGCAGCAGCACGACCGAGGTGGGGGACACGTCAGGGCCCAGGCCTTTGCGAATCACATCCAGGTCGAAGGCCTTGGGCAGCTTGTTCTGGATATCACGCGCCACCTGGCTGATGTACTCATCCCGGCTGATGCCCCCGCCAGTCTCACCTGGAGGGGGATGATCATTGTAGGATTTATCAAAGCCTATATTCAATCCCAGTAACCGGTAGACAGAATTCTTAATCAATTTGATCTATCACGTATGCTTGGTGTGAGCGGAACAGATATGATTTGTGGGTGTAGTTTACAAGCCTTGGCGGTATACAGGATGCTGTTTAAGAAGGTGCGGGTAGGAGTGTGGGTTGCATGGTTACTTGTCTGGGGTTGTAGTTCAATGAGGTGAGCCCACATGTCACGTGCAGACTGTGTGTAGTAGCCGATCTCAGCATTGGGGTGCAGCCCGAACACTTCTGGGGTGTTGGCCAGTGGTAGGAGCTCAATCTCCTCTGGATGACACACAGCATCTTTCAGGCCATGGCATGTGCTGAAACATGACTTCCAATATTTCTTTACTTTGACTTTACTTTCTTTTACTTTTTCACATAAGGTAAATAGGTAAGAGATTGGGTATATTTTTGCACAACAACTAAATGTTGAACCACACCTCTGTTAAGCAATGGCTAAGGGTTGATAAGGACTACATCAACTGGTAAAGACTGCAACACACCAACATAGGCCTCCTTGAGCCCATCCGGTGGAATCCTGTAGTCCACCTCGCCATTGTGGAAGAAGTGAAAGGGCTGGAAGGTGTCAAAGATGAAGTCTCCAAAGTATTCGTCCATGTAGACAGTGAGGATCCTCCGGTCGAAGCTGTCAATGGCCCGGCCCCCATACATCACCTGGGCATGGGGGGGGGGGGCAGGTCATTGGGGGCAGAAACACAGCTAACATCTCTTGGTGAAAGATTTATAGGTGTCTGGGAGGCAGATATGGTAGAACGAGGGAAGCAATGTGGGAAATTATGCATTCCATTAAACATTCCATCTACTAGAAGGCTACATAAACTGAGGAGCCAAGGAGTGATCACCTGGTCAATAGGCATGTTTTTTTTTGTTTAGTACATCTCTCAGTCAGTTCAAGGTGTGATGAACTTTTAATTGGTCAGACTCACCTCCCCAATGAGGTACTTCAGGCTCCCCCATGGGATTCGGTCATCCCCTTGAGCATGTGCTTTGGTCAGGTACGTGTCCAGGATTTCCATGCACACCTGAGAAACCAGGATTCACAATAGATCAGTGAATCCGGAAGGTCACATCCTCACCATTATTTGATCATTTTAACTGGACTTTTGCTACAAAAGCTTTTGAAATCTTATGGAGAACAGCAGAAGATCTGGTGAACCCACCTGGAAGTCTGATTCGTTGAAATCGTAGGGGACATTCCAGCCAATCTTGCCATACTTACGGCGCTCCTGCACCACGCCATGGAAGAAGGCCAGGACATACACTAGGCTACGGTAGGCTGGATTGGGGCACTTCATCAGCGTTTCGTTGGAAATTTTAAAGTAGGTGGCCCTCATGTTCAGTTTTAGCCCATTGGGTGGCTCTGTAACCACCTGTGTTAGGGGAGAAGACCAGGAAACCACACTGCTGTTTAATTCCCATCTGACTGAAAGAAAAGTGAATTGCCAAGGGGGACCTATCGGCAGGGCTTCCAGACACCTCATGAAGTTTCTTTTAGGCTATGGACCTGCTTCAAGGTAACATGCAGGAGTTCCTTGAAGTACCTTGAGGGACTTCTGCAGGATGCCAATAGGAAAGTCCTTGATAGGGTCAGTGGTGAGCCACAGTCGGAAGTCAGGGTGGGGCTTTGTGATCCTCTCCAGGGCTTTTTCCAGCTCCTTTAGCCACTTCACCAACAGGTGGCAGTTCTGCAACATCAACCACTGTCCCCGTGACACAGCTGTCTCCAGCAACTGCAGCGCCACCTGATGGATACATGTAAACATATACCCACACTGCAATTTTAAGAGCAGTCATTTCTATATCTTCAAAGCGGTAGGGTCAGGTAAGGCCCACAATACTGTCATCTGAACCATGCCCCAATCAAAATCCTGCCCCATACCTTCTCCTGTCCCTGCCCCATAGCCAGGAACCGGAGTCGGCTATCCCCAAATCCTGACTTTTCAGCCAGTTTTATGAGATCACTGGCAGGGTCTGAGCCAGGGCTTAGGATGAAGATGATTGGGGAGTTTGGACTGCTCTGCTCAAAGATTGCCTCAAAACTTATCACTGGTGGTTGCACATACCTATGGGGCCACAGAAAAGAGTGAAAACATGGAGGAGATTCAAACTTAGCTTCGAAGCCGGTAAATTATAAATTTAACCATCAAACATATTCAATGAGTGGATGAATAAGCATCTAACTGTTTCTACTCACTTCTCTCCCATGGTAATTGTAACATAGTCAGCAACGGCACGATAAGCTCGATCCACACGGAAACAACGCAGTAAGAGGAGTCTCTGGAAGGCGGTCAGCTTGTCTTGGTACGTCGTTGGAAAAGGAGCTTGCTCCAGAGCATCCAGGTCATACCACTGCAAAAAAAGAACAATTAAGGGAACATCATAATAGATCACAAGAGAAGACCTACCAGCCGGCCAGACCCACCGACTTCCATTGATCTGCATGCTTCTCCACATCATCAGGCAAGGTGCCAAATTGAGCTGGGAAAAGCTCAGAGAGCCGAACAATGTCCTCCCAGCCCTGGTCTGACAGCCACAGGCATGGCTTCTTTCGCTTACTTTTCTCAAGTGACATGTTTCCTATTCAGGCATGGGACACAGGAAGATACATCAAGGAAACCTGACAAGCTTGTAAGGAATCAAGTAAAGCTTTGAGCGTATTCTGAGCTGCTGTGCTCTTCTTAAGCCGTTTCCAGCACATTTTAGGTTTCCTCTACCCTGTTTTATTTCCTAGCAACCTTAATGTCCATGTGGTCTACCAGGACAACCACGTTCTGCGAGTGTGTCAGAGAGACCATGTGACATGTCGTGCGGTTCTCGAGAATGGTCACCCTTCAGAAAGAAGTCCAGCTCTTCCTGTGGTGCTCGGCCTTCAAGTTGCTCGATCTTGATGGTCATGTTGAACGAGAATAGAAGCTTATGTCTCTCAAACAGTCCTGGGTGGTGAGAAACAAGCAGCAGTTAACGGACCTCTAACCTGAAGGTTACTTGTTCAATTCCTCTTCAGCAACATACTCAAAATGTGCACTCATGTTATCAGTGGGCATTACAGTTTATGACACATGCCAGATATACAGTGCCCTATGTCCCCCATTTTTACCAGTACAGCCGTAGTTGTAGATGTTGTGCGTGAGGGTATTCATGATGTTCTTCAGCCTTTTGGGTAGTGAGGAGTCGGGCAGGGACTTGCGCAGAGAAAAGTCGAACACCTCCAGGAAGGAGGCCAGCGAGTACTGGTACATGCTGTTCACCAGGGCCATCTCCGCCAGCACAAAAAAGAGGATGGCGCCCCGCTTGGCCGCTGGCCGGTAGCCGTCCCGTAGCTTGTCAATATCTGCTGAGGTTGTCTCTGCAAGCTTCAGTTTCTCAAACACCTGCCCATTCGATAGATAGGTTAATAAAGGCTGTGGGGATTCCAATGGGTGAGCTGAGTAAGCTTTCACTTGTTAGATTTACTCTGTATCATTTGGTTTAAGTCCATCGAAGCATTTAAATACACCCAAACGTATGGAAGTGCTTCCCATAATGTAGTGCAGTTGTGACTTGGTTGCTCCAAACATTCAGGGCTGTGTGTTTGAATCCCACTCCCAGCTCGGTGTTTGTGGAGGTTGTACAGTATGGTCTCCCTGTCTGTCTGTTTGGGGTTCTTGCAAGTAAATCAGCAAATCAATGTTTCTAAATTGTCCATAGTCTTTGTGTGCTGTTAAAAAAGAAGAGTTTGCACTTTGCATAATAGGTTCTATTAACCAATGTGTCTGTGCAGAGACGTTGGTTAATAAATCATATTATGTGCGACCTCTTCTTTTGTTACTCGATTTACTTTCTTCTGTGGTCCAGCACTCTGAAAGGTTAAAATGATGAGGAGTGAAGCCCGTTTTCTTGTATTTTATCATTTGTGTGCTCCTATCCTATTCAAGCCATTCCTCATCTTAAGCTTCCTCTAGGCTGCAACCTCACTATGATCCTGTACTGGGTAAATGATCATAGAAGACGGATGTTTCCTTCTTCCCGCTTTCCAGGAAGATATTATCATTAACATCTCAGACAGGCCCTTCTGAGCTCCTCACCTCATTGGCTTTGGCCTTGGTCTCCTCTAACATATGCACCAGCTCCATGTTGTCCAGCATGTTGCCGGTGGAGGTGGCCAACTCGCGCAACAATGAGTCCTCCAAGTCCTTCAGCAGATGCTTGTTTTCACTGGTCTCCTGGATCAGCCGCTCCCTCTGCTCCTCCAGCTCCTTACGCTCAAAGCCCACG
The DNA here is from genome assembly GCA_026780765.1 of Petrocephalus schoutedeni. Lineage (NCBI taxonomy): Eukaryota > Metazoa > Chordata > Actinopteri > Osteoglossiformes > Mormyridae > Petrocephalus > Petrocephalus schoutedeni. The sequence goes on from JAODKL010000040.1 coordinate 35,175,633, forward strand.
ATCACACTCAGCAGCTGGTCCTCCAGCCCCTTCAGAGTGACTGATGAAAAGAAACACATGCATTTCTGGGTTCTGCTCTGATGGAGAAAACTATACACCTCATGAACCTATATTAAAATAATCAATTTCCTACCTGTGTAATTGATGACCATTGCCTTCCCAAAAACGGAAGGTGAATATTTGGGATTTGCTAACTTTGTGTTGAGGTAAAGTTTGAAGTTGGGGTCATAGTCCACCTCCTTGTCCCCGAGCACAATGACCTGCCGCCCATGTGGCCCCTTAATGTTCTTCTCGAGGACGTTGTCTATGACTGGGTCAATGTATTCATCTACATCCTGGAACAGGAAAGGAAAGCCATACTTGATGGCCATCTCGAGCTGCTTCAGGAAGTCTGGATCATTGAAAGAGGAGACCTATGAAAAAATGCACATACAGCCCACAGTTAGAAATGACCATGAATATTGCTGTAACACTGCTGTTTCTGTAGATCCAAATCAGTAAAATAAGCAGGAAATGAAACTACTCACAAGAAGGCAGAATTTGAATGAGCTCAGCTAATGTTCTGTAATGGGATCATAAACCCAGCTGAGAAGCAGAGATGGTTGTCATGAAGATGATTTAGTACCTTTAGGTTGTTCTTCTCCTCCTTCTTCTTGATCCACCTAAGTGCTTGCTGCTGGGGGTCGATGCACATTGGGAAGCGGCTGGCTCTGGTGGTCAGGATCCCATTCTGCACCGACAGCTCGTCTGGGGGCAGCCCCTCCGAGCCCCACCTGGGGGAGAGTCATGCAGTTAGCAGCCCAGGCACAGGCACGCACACCCGTACCCCCCCTCCCCGACCACGCCAACCTGCTGATCTCCACCTCATCGGTCAGCAGGCTCTCCACACGGAAGGGCTGGCTGAGCGGGATGCCTCGCTCCCGCACATTCCGCTGCCAAACCTCGTAGACCATCTCACTACGGAAGTCCCAGCTAAAGGCGCCCTCGTAGCTCAGGAAGGCGGCGCATATCAGGCAGTCACCCAGGAGCCGGACGCGACGCTGCTTCAGCTCCTCCAAGTCATCTGTCCAGCTGGGAGGGCAGGGAGGAGGGGCAGGACATCGAAACTCAGCGGCCGGCTCAGGAGACCTGTCCTCACTCAACATCACTACACCACCACATGACATGTAGCTGACACAGAACATTCATGAGATCTGGGTTTTGCAAGCAGAATGCTTTCTGCAAGCAGAAACTTACTTTAAACTGCTAAGAGCCTCCGGCTTGAGCCCTACTGAGGCCCTCTTGTGTTCTTAATATGTAATGTTAGTTAGTATGACATTCTATACTGTATGTGATACGGGTCTTGGGGGCTAGAAGGGGACCCCAGTATAAAGTCAGGAATAAGCCTCCTGCTCACCGCTGGTTTTCGGAGCCCAGGCCGGAGATGAGCTTGTCGGCCGCGATCAACCTTCTCTCCATGACCTCGGCCTCGTCCTGTAGCAGCTGCTTCTCCTCTCTGGCGGCTGTGTACTTCTCCCCCAGTGCCTGTAGCTCCCTCTGGATGGCGCTCAGCTCATTCTGGATCCGCTCCAGCTCTTGTTTGCTCTGGAAGAAATTCCTCTCCAGCCGTGCAACCTGCAGAAAGAAGGTCTGTGGGGCTGCTGTATTTTGCAGACTCGTCTGGTCGGTTCTCCTGAGGGCACATAGGATGATACTGACCTTATCTCGCTTAGGCTTGATCTCCTTGGCAACATCACAGTAGCCCATCACGGCCTCCACGAACTTCAGCATTCCCGAACCGGCCTTGCTGATGCCCTGCATTTCCTCAAAGCTGGTGTTGAGGGTCTTCAAGAAGCCTGACAGAGTCACATGGACATTCAGGCCATTACACTTGCTGAGTGTTTAGACAAAGGATGCTGCTATGAAGACTCAAAAAGGCAATACATGAAATTTACACATGGGGGCGCCCACACAAAAAAATCAAATTGGTGACATTTGATCGGTTCACGATCTATGACATTCTATCGCTCATGTGCACCTCACACCAATGATATCATGTTAACCCTGTTGTAGTGGGCGCCCTGATGCTACTTTGTGGGCTGGGCAGGCTGCCACTCAGAGGTTCACGACCGGGACAGTGTTCAGTTTTCATCATAGATGAAGTTACTACCCCATCCCGGCTGTATTGGACTATTCTACTTTGAGACTTTTGAGGCTTTCTTTTAACACTGGAGTCTAGTGGTAGGGTACCAGTTATTCACTGCCAAGCAAACGGCACAAATTAGCATAACAGAGGAAGAAAACGACACAAAGATACTAGACTAACATCACCTGTCCCTTGTTTTTGATACTATCCCACTAGAGTTACAGACAAACTGTGAACAAACGTAGAGAGAACACAATTAAACGAGCGTATGAAATGACTCAAGAGTAACCTAAGCAAAAGAGGGAATGGTTAAACGTCCAAGGGAAGAGAAGCCACGGCGTGGTACCTTTGACTGTCTTAACCTGACTGGAAGCAATAGAGTCACAGTCCATGTCCATTAGGGATCGCAGGAAGTTGGCCTCTGACATCATGCCCTTTGCTGCCTTCCAGCTGATCTCCTTATAACCGCGCATCACCAAGATGCACTCGCACACGACCTGTACCTGCTTGGGCGGCTTGGCGAATGACCTGCGGGGACCCGGGGGTGGGGGAGC
>JAODKL010000040.1:35195665-35211604 GCA_026780765.1 Petrocephalus schoutedeni
AGGAGGGCAAGGAGGGACACGCTAAGTACCTGCACGCATCCTTGTGCAAATAGCGAATGCATCATCGTTACATTTCATCACGTCATCACCTTCTCGATACTCAGCTCCTTGACAGCAGAGGTGACAATGTCGCTGATGACACCAGCGTGTTTGTGCAGCTCCATGGCAAACATGTTCTCCAGGGTGAAGGTGTCACGGTTCATCTCAAAGCTTGTACCCGTTCGCTCCATCAGTTCTCTCCAGTGCCTGAGTGGGAAAAGTAGGCCCCAAAAACCCTGAATGTAGGGTTAGGATGAAACATGCAACATGCCCCCTAAGATTACATATTACACAGCAGGAGAAAAACCACTGAAGGTTAGAAAAACAACCTAATTTGTCGGTTAAAAGGATTATCTGGAGGCGGACCTGTCCCGTAACGCCTCATTCTTCAGGTCGAGAAGCAGGGGCAGAGACTCCCTGAACTCCCTCAAACGACCCTCCAGGAAGAAGGCCGGCGGAAGGACTCGCACATCCTTGGGAAGCGTGCGGAGGCTTTTGTAGAAGCCCTCTATGCCTTCCTGTAGCAGACCGATGTTCAGGTTCGCCCACAGCATCTGAGACCACTTCATCTTGGCTGCCTGGAAGACACACAAAATGAAGAACTAAGAAGCCATGCAATCCTCTGGGTGCAGAGAAGGTGCTGGACCATCATGATGTACAGCAAACGAATGTGAAGTTACACTCAGGGTAACTAGGAGAATGGCCTGGTGGGAGAAAAGAGCCTTTTTCACCGTGGCTCTGTGGGGGTGGCTCGCTGTGTGTGGCATGTTGTGCACCATGACTTGTGTATACGCAACTTCAATTAATTTTCACATACGTCGGGAATTGTTGCTGATGCTCTACTAACTACCTCACAACAGACTGTTGCCACATGGATGCTAAGCAGACTTCTGAGTGCGTGCATACCCGCTGTTGTGAACTTTAGGAAAAATCAATTACATAGGGAAGGGGGCATGTGACTTTTGAGGTTTGATCAATAACATAGTGAAGAATACGTTTGGCTCATAATCTTAAATCATCATAAACTGACATTATAAAAAATAGTAATAAAATTAAAATATAAAAAACTCAAGATATCAAAAATCTGAGTAGGCAGGTGCATGATGCCACAGACCTCCTGGCAATTGCAGAAGGAGGTACAGAGGAAATTGGGAAATTTCAGAAGCCTCAGGTATGTTTGAAGATTTTCATTAGATTACGCATTATATACAAATATTTAATTACATTTAAATTTAATTTAATTCACCTTTATTAAACCCCATGAGGAAATTCTCTTCCCACCTCCCCCAACCTTGCTCTCCTAACATTGGCCGTATTATGCAGTTATAATGCAGTTCATTAGATTAGATTAGAGGTATGAAGGAAGAAACACTGCAAGGGAACTGAGCCATGAGGACCTTTATTTTGAAATCTTATTGCAACCACCACTGTGACACAGCCACCATGACAGAGTCTCCCGTTCTACACGGGGCATTAGGGAAATTTGTGGCCTACACTTGATACTGCTGTCGGCTTACCTTTTGGGCCTTGTAGATTTCATATATCTGCTGCAGGCCCCTTATCTCCTTCTGCACGTCAAGCAGCTCTGGGTACATGGTGAAGGGCAGGTCGAAGAGCTTTTCCGCATTGCTTAGCTCCTGGCGGCTGGTCTCTATGCGTACGAGCTCCACCTCATACAGTTTCAGCACAGTCACTCCTGACAGTGGAGAGGAGCACCCAGGTCAGCTCTGCAGTGTTTGGAGTCGACAAGGTGCTGGGCTGTTGGGGTGGAGACTCACCTTTCTCCATGTCGTCCCCCGCTGCACCCGGGCCGCGGATGCTGAAGTTCTCTGCAAATGCAGAGAGCTCCTGCTTGAATGTCTGAATCTGCTCCTTTGTGATCTGGGGAAACGCAAAAAAAAGGCCAGGAGTGAGTTTATGTGGAATCATGAGACGTATTGTACAATGGCTACATTTCTAACTGAACACACTTATAATAATACAAACGACGTCTATCTCATATAAAAATGTGGACAGTGGGTGGGGTTACTCACCTCGGTGAACTTCTTCTTGACCCGACCCAGGCTACGGTCCACTTGCCGTGACTCGGCTAGCAAGTCATTCCACAGCTGCCCGATGTTCCCCACAAGTGCCACCTCCTCCTCTGTCACCTTGGTGACAAGGAAACAACAAAACCATGAAATTCTCAGCTCTGAAGAAGAATAAGAAGAATCCTCTCCGTTCCTTAATAGGAAGACACTCCCACCAGCGGCAGTGGCTCTTGGGATGCATGTATTAGGGAGGCTCACCGCCACTCTGTACATGCGCAGGGTCCTGTATCTCTCCTGAATGTCGATGATCTGCGTCTCTACCGACAGCGACATGTCTCTTACGTCAGCGATTGTGCCGAGCACAAACTTCAGGTCCTGCAGCGTGTCTGGGCTCTTCTTCAGACAATCTGATAGCCACTGGACGGCAGACATGCCGAAACGCACAGACAAATACAAGAGCACATAGACACACGAAAACCACACCCAGGTTCATCCGCGTTCTCTACATTTCACATATCAGCAGAGGTTATCCTGTTCATCCAGCTTGGAAAACATTCCAACTGATTCAGTATTCATTTCTTGGGGTGATGGGGAAATTAGAGAGCCACTCTGATTTCTATGAAAAGCACAAGGTCATGTATTAGACCCCTCTTTGACAGGCAGGCCCCAATTAAAGGTACAGTACCTGCAGCCTGTCGCGCAGGTTGAAGAGGTCATCCTGGGCAGACTGGTTGAGCAGATGTCCTAGGGAGCTGAGCCAGGCTTGGATGTTCTCCTGTACACTGCGGGCCAGGGGCTCCAAGTTGAGTCGGATTATGTGCTCATCCCTCAAAAGGGGCTGCGCTGCCACCTCCTGGCTCACCCGAGCATAGAACTGAAGCTTCTCATCATAGGCGACACAGGTGGGTTTCTTGGCTGCGAATTTCTCCATGACGATGGCCTTATCTAGCTTCCATAGGGGCCTGTATCGCTTCCAGCGGCCAAGGTAGCGACCCACTGCACTCAGCAGGCGCTGGGCATTCTGGGAGATGGCCAGGGCCTGCTCATTGACTTCTGGGTGCTGGCACACGTCGGTGTAGAAACTGAACACCACTGGTTCATCTTCGCCGTCAACACGTTGAGGGGGGCATTCTATACAGGTACCATGCATCCAGCGAACAAACCGCTGGCAAGGTAAAAAGACAAAGTACATTCATAAATTTTCGAGTACTATATGTAACATTTATTTCATGTAAAGACTGGCATTCCATCCAGGGTGCATCCCTGCCACATGTCCTATACTACATAGGCGTTTGGATCAGTTTTTTTGTTTGGTGTTTGTAGGTCTTTGAGTTATTTGCATGTTAGTCTGCCAGGCTCACCCTGGTGCTCTCCACGCAGTCTCGGACACTCTGCATTATAAGCTTGTACACTTCACTGCTTTTTGGATGCAGCACGATTTCTGGGGCAGAGAGGATCGTCTCGATCTTAAAGAGAGCGACGTTGCCCATCAGGGCTGCATTGAAACCCTGAAAGTTTCTGTTGACAAAGAGAAGATGTTAGAGGACAAAACAAACCCCGTCGGGGCCAAGCTACTAACCGTGGGGCAACCCACCTTAGCAACATTTTGATGAGGGCATCATAGACCTTGCGTTCCCAGTGGCCATAATATGGGGCCATTCGCTTGGCTTTACCGCTGTTGGTCTGCATAAGGCTTATGAGGCTCTCCATTTTGGTTAGCAGGGGGCCAATGGCGTTGTACTTCCTGCACAGAAGGTTAACATCTTTGGCTCTCTCCTGTTCAATCAGCTCACAGAACTCCTTCACTCCTGAAGAGAGATGAACAAGAGAGCTATGAAGAAGAGAGCAGATGCTGTCACCTTGGATAGCTAGATAGTAGAGCACATCCTAGGCCCAGAATGAGAAGGATTTGGTGCGTATGTGATGTCATAATATAGAATATGTGATTCATTCATTCATTCTCCAAAGCTTATCTGGGGCCGGATCATGGGGACAGCAGTCTAAGCAGGGATGCCCAGACCTCCCTCTCCCTAGCCACCTCCTGCAGTTCCTCAGGGGGAATACTAAGGCGTTTACAAGCCTGCCAAGAGATATAAACTCTCCAGTGTGTCCTGGGTTTACTGTGATGTCTTCCAGGAGGCATCCTAGACAGATGACTGAACCACCTTAACTAGTTTCCTACAATGTGGAGGTGCAGCGGTTTTACTTTGAGCCCCTCCCGAATGTCTGAGCTCCTCACCTTCCATCTAAGGCTGAGCCCAGACAATCTGTGAAAGAACCTAATTTCTGCCACTTGTATCCGTGACCTCATTCTTACAGTCACTACCCAAAGCTCGTGACCACAGATGAGAGTAGGAACGTAGAGCGACTGGTAAATCAAAAGCTTTGCATTCCACTCAGCTCTCACTTTACCATAACAAAACAGTGCAGCCTTTGCATTACTACCAATGCTGCACCGATCCGCCTGTTGATCTCCCTTCTTGTTCACTTGTGAACAAGACCCCGAGATAATTAAACTACGCTTAAGGCAGTAACTCATCACCAACCAGGACAGGGCAATTGACCCTTTTCTGGTGGTGAACCATGACCTCAGGCTTAGAGGTGCCGATCCTCATCCTGGTGCTTGCTGTGGGTCACAGCCTGACGACACCAACAGGACCACATCATCTGCAAAAAGCAGAGACGTGATCCTGAGGCCACTGGTGTGGGCCATCTCCACCTCTTGGCTGCATCTAGAAATTCTGTGCATAAAAGCCATGAACAGAATCGGTGACAAAGGGTATCCCTGACAGACTACATCACCTTTTAGGAACAAGTTCCCATGTGCAAACATACAATGTCTATAAAGAGTATTCACCCCCTTGGATGTTTTACGCTTTTATAAATCATGATCAACATAATTCGGCTTTTTTGACAACAAAAAAATTGCTAAGAAAACCCTCTTTAATGCCAAAGTGAAAACTGATTTCTACAAAATAATGACAATAAAATAAAAATATGCAACATAAAATAAGTGATTGCATAAATATTCACCCCCTTTAAAGTGACTGACCTAATTCAACAGAGGTCCAGCCAATTGGTGCTAGTAGTCTCACAGTTAGTGGAAAGGAGATCATAGTTTCAAGACTATGTCTGAAAGGTCCATTCACTGGGTAACCAGTATTCCTGGCTACCATTACAGCATGAAGACAAAAGAACACTCCAAGCAAATCAGAGAAAAGGTTATTGAAAAGTATAAGTCAGGGGATGGATGCAAAAAAAGCCAAATTAAGTTGATCATGATTGATTTATAAAAGCAATAAAAGGGTAAAACTTCCAAGGGGGTGAATACTTTTTATAGGCACTGTATGGGAATTGATAAGTACACTTGGCCCCAGTTCAATGATCGATTTTTCAATCGTAACATTGGATCTGTGACTGCATGTTTTGGATGCGGGGGTGAAGAGAGGAGCTGACCACCACCTGGTGGTAAATTGGATCAGATGGTGGGGGAAGATGCCAGATAGACCTGGTAGACCTAAAAGTATAGTTAGCATCTGGCAGGAGCCCCACTGTGGGAGATCTTCGACTCACATCTCCGTGTGTATAATACAGTGAAATGTGAGCACAACTTAAGAGTCCCAATATAATAAAAATTGTTGATATTAGCAAAATGCAAATATTAACCCAATATTCTGTAAACAAAACAGAGGACTGTGGAATATGCTTCTTACTGATGTGCCCTGAGGGATAATCCGTGCATCAGCCTGAACGGAAAAATCAGCCTGAACTGAAGAAAAGCACAGTGTCACACCTGGTAGCCCCTCCACTCTGTCAGGGGTTGGGAACTTGAACAGGTTTGCAGATTCGATGGATTGCAATTTGACTTCAATGTCTCTCTCGTTCTTCTTAATTTGGTTAATTAGTGACTCAAACTTAGAGATGGCCAGGGCACATCGACTGATGAACTCAGAGATACCTGCAGGGAACAAACACACACATATAACAGAGAACACAGAAAGCCACCACAATAACGAGACACCCCTACCAAAGTAGTTGGGGTTAAGCAGCTGGCTCAAGGGCCCAACACTGAAATGGTTATTCTGCTGGACACAGAATGAGTCCTGACCCACAGAGCCACACACAGCATTTTGAGATGCATGGAATGTTTTTCTTGTACCCATGCTTTGCTTGTAGGCATAATTTTTCCTAAGACAAATCTCAAATCTCTTATAATCTCTTATAATCTTACAGTTTTTAAGATGAAGCCTTCTGCAGCACTTCTCAACTTGGATCTAAGTATTAACTATGAATCAGGTCAGCAGAACTTCTTGCCTCTTCCGGTTCTTGGTAATGATAAGCACAATGTGCAGAACATCACTTGGTGTGAAAGTGCTGAAGTGACAGATTGCGGGCCATGGGTTACCGAGGGCATTCCAGTTGAGCCGGCTGTGCCCAGCACGTATCACCCTCCTCAGCTCGTGGATTTGCTCAGCCAGCAGGAGACACTCGGCGTCGTCCAGGGAATCTACCAGGGTCTGGTGGCGGTTCACCAGGTTCTTCAGCCCATCGACGGACCTTCGAGCAAGATGGTTGGGCACAAGCCGCATGGCGTGTATTTCAGACTGTGTGGATATTGAATTTGGACCTGCGATGCTGCTATACCTACATGCTGCGTTTTGGCGTTAGAGCGTTTAGACACCTACCTAATGAACCTCTCCTCCTGCAATGCGACGTTACGTGCAAGGTCAGGCACAGGGAATCCCAGTTGTTCCATATACTTGGTCTCTGAGATAATCTCCTTCAGCTCAAGTGGAAAGTTTACCAAAAACCTAACTTCCCTCTCCACATCCTTGTCCCCCACAGGCATAATCTGAACGAGAAAGACCCAGTACCATTTTAAATACACCTGAAAGAAACTATTTGTTGAGTGCGGCCAAAGTGTGTGAGAGGTTATGAGATGACTTCACCAGTTCGGGGACGGCTGGGTCTCTAGCGCCAGTTTCTGAGCTGTTGCAGGGGATTAATATGGTTCTTTTCATCAGCAAGGGGAGGATCTGCTTTGTCTCCTCTTGCCAACGCTCATGCTTCTTCACCTCATATTCCTTCATTTTCATCCCCACTTCCAAGTACTTCTGCTTGGCCTACATCAGATGATAAGTTACATTGAAATGCTCATTCAAATCTTCAACTGAACACTTAACCCAAGTCTAACCTGTCAAATACTTGCAGCGTTATGTCAGAACCACAGGGCATCATGAATGGAAACCTCTAATTAATGAAGTACCGTTTTGCCCGGCTCTCCTTCTAACATCTCGGGTACTTTGAGGAAACGGATGATGGTGTGCTTGATGCGATGGAAGAGTGAGCGCGCCCAGTAGATGCTTCCAGCTACAGGCGGCTGGTGTTTGTTCAGCGGAGGACTGTCCTTGTCTTGCTCAAATAGCCTGTTGATGGCATCCACCTACCACCAGAAAAAAGCAAATAGTAAGGAGAGCCAAAGCAAAAAAGGGAGGAGGAACATTAATGGAGGAAGACTAGAAACAACAAGATAATTAATAGAAAAACAACCTAGAATAATAATAATAATAATACATTTAAACATCATAAGATGCATGGAAGATCATGTTGAAAAACAATAAATTGATTATTTCTGAAGGTTTATATAGCACTTCCAGGTGAGATTTATTGCTTATGCTTTATCTATTTATGCTTTATTAGAGTTTTATGGCATTATGTAGCAGTTTGCTATAGTGAGCACTTACTCACATTTATTATAAGTGCTGTACAATTTGTAGGGCTTATAAATGCAGAAGCCATTTGTAGTTTGAAGACATAATACATTGTCTATGTAGGTCATAATGCACTAACAAAGCTACTATGTTGAAAAGGTGAAGAGGATAAGAGTCATAGTGCAGGAATATTACATAAATGGATGTCAATTATATAATTACATTATACGGAGAGTTGAAGAGTGATGCACCTCTTTGCAATATTGTGCCAGGATGTCATTGAATTTCTTCATCATCTGGGTGTTAATGGTGTCCCTGGAGCGAATGTGCTTGAACCTCAGCAGCATGTCGAAGGCCGTCTCTGCTGACCGCAGTGTCTTGAAAGACTGGTTTATGAATCTGATGGCTACTCCCTCTATGGTCTTTGCAGATGGTGAAGCGGGTCAGTGGAATGGGGAGGGGGGATAGTTAGCAACAGCCAGGACCAAATGGAAGACGGTGACATGCTGGAGGGCCTCTTCAAAAGTTCTTGTGCTCACCTGTACTTTAGTCCTGAAGTCCTGCATGACCAGCTTCCAGCTGCTCGCACTATCGATGCTGAACGGGTCCAAGCTGAGCTCTTCGATTGGTAGCACCAGGTCATCCACCTGGCTGAGCACCTCGTCGATCCGTTTGGGTTCGCCTGTCACCGCCTTCAGCTCCGGGCCAAAAATATTGCAGAACTCCTCTCGAATCTGCAAACCACAGCACAGCCTTTACACACACATAAATTTCCACTGAAAAGATGAGGCATTATTTCGATTAACTCATTTAAACATACTATAGGTGTATACTATGTATACTATAGGAATCTTGCAATCAAAAACAGCTTTATCCAATTAGGAAAACTCCCCAGGTAAGAAGGCAAATAATTAAATACATGATGAGTATGATTATACATGAGTATGATGAGTATATTTATTTTAACGTAAGACAATGGCTCTCAAAATTCTCCTCTCAAGGAACCCCAGCTGTATTTTTTGGGTTCCACCACACAAGCTTAATAACATCTTTGCTACTCAAGTACTTTTGTCACCTCCAATCAGTTTGGGAACCATTAATCTAGAACGTCAGCAAACTAATGGGCCAGCACCCGGCTTCCATCACCGTGTGGCCAGGCTCCTCACTACGCAGAAAGACAGCCCGGCTATGCTATGTAACGGAGGACGGGCTCAGGTGACCTGCAGTATGTCGTAAATATCCTGGCAGATGGTGGCCATATAGTCCGTCCGTTCAAACAGCTTCTTGCGGTCAAATTCCCAGCGCGAATCCCGTCCTGACATCTCGATCTTTGCGCGCACATCCATGTAGCAGCTTCTCCACAGCTCCAGCACCCGCGTCCCGTCGTGGGCTTTGGCCTTCGCCACATCTCGCCTGTCTCTGCCCATGGTTAGTCATCAGAAAACAAATGAAGACAATAACCTAGCCACCAATTGCTGTTTATAATCAGAAGACATACAAGATGTGTTGGGTACCATCCACCAAGCTGATACTCTTTTCAAAGGTAACTTCCAAGACTGTATATTAGGGTGGTCCACGGTAGTATGTATATAAAAATATCAGCCTTGTCAAATCTTGTATCCAGAAGGCTTATTTTTGTCCACATGGTATATCTCTTTTCCACGTGTCAAATTTCAGATTGATTAGACAATATTTAGAGGTCACCCCAGCATGCGTTGTTTGCTCTTCTGTTGTGTATGTAGGACTGTAGATGATTGCTGATAATTAGTTTGTATGGTGTCTAATTTAATTTGTGATCTGCACCTGAAAACTGGTTCTTTGGTAAGTCTGCCTGTTAGCTGTCAACTGCAATACTGCCACACAGACGGGATGCTCTTCAGCTGAAGAAGGAAAACCTTCAGCAGAAAGCTGTAAGTTGGCATGTGAGTCAGCAATGGCTGTATGGGATCAAGCCAGGATATCAACATGCATAGACTCTTGCATTAAGAAATTACACCTAAATGCTGATGAAACTCACCAACAAGACGGTGATAGACGGAATGAAGACATATTTAAATAGGAACCCCAATGCTTGTTTGATATTTCAAATAAAGGTTTCATAATTGAACTTAAAAATTAAGAAGATCAAGGATTCCTGCAAAATCAAAGGCAGAGCATGTTTTCATGCAGTATGACTAGAGTTGACCTTAAAGAACAGCCAAAGAAAGCAGGAGGCAGCAAGGAGCAGAAAATCATGACGAAAACAAAGTATGAGGAAAGAGAGACCAAAGCAGTTAGAGGTATAACATCCGAATTCTCATCATCTTGTCGGTCTAAAAGCGAAAATGAATGTTAGCCTATGAAATCAGTGTCTACTGAAAACACCTAAGAAGATCATCGCATCTCCCGTAGTTGCTGGTGCTGTAGATCATGTTGATCTCACCGATCAGAGTGCTGTGCTTGTTGCCGGAACCGTTGCTCAGGCCCTCGGTCATGACATTATGAATGGAACACTCTCTAGAAGTTCAATCAGATGACAACTTTTCAGGAGAAAACTTGTAGCAGCCAAAGAGAAAGATTTTTTAAGGTCCTCTTCTTTGCACTGGGATCAGAAAATGATACCTGATATTGATAGATCCAAGATAAGTGTAGGTGTAAATACTATTATTGTAACTGAGAATGGCCAGGAAACACTAGGCATTCCAAAGATAGAGAATGCAGCAGGAGGGTCAAAAGAAAAGGCTTGATATCCAGAAATGGAACTTTAGTTCCAAAATTAGAGGATTTGTCTTTGATATGACAGCAAGTCATACTGGACTTCACAAAGGAGAGTGTATCTGAATCAAAGAAGCTTTTTTAGCCAGACTAAGCTGCATTGCCTGTTAATATCATGTTATGGAAATCATTTTGTCTAACTTTTTCTCTTGCTAGTTTGACCCAACTGAAGGTCCACAAACTGAACTTTTCAAGTGACTTCAGAAGCAGTGGCCATCAATAAATCTGGCTGATTTTGCAGTTGCGAGTGATGATCTCTGAAATGCTTGACTATTTAGCCCAAGGCCTTGAAACACAACAACCGTGGGATGACTATCAAGAAGTATTGCACGTATCTCTCTTGTTCGTTGGTGGATGACGTCCAGGTAGTGCAATTAGGGTACCGGGGCCTACACAGCACATGAGATGGATAGGGAGAGGAATTCACACACTGAAGTTATTCCTATTCAGAGCACAGTTTTAGGTGACAGCAGAAAAATGCAGCAACGTAACTTGGCTTTGTTTGTCAGTCATGTGTACAGTGGAGTGAAGCACCAATGGGATTTAGAGCTCCATACAATGATGCTGAACTGCTATCTACTCTCGACACATATCTGAATAAAACTATTGCAGACAAGGCACTCGCAGCTGTTTCCAGACATCTGTGGTTTCTGCCCGAGCACCTAGCAGCACGTGCCTTTGCTGATGACAGAATCACACCCGCAACAGAGCTACGGAAGATGCAAAAGTTACAGCATCAACCATTGCCCGACATTCCAAGACGTTTCATGCGTATGGATGAAATGGAAGCTGTGATCTTTGAAGGTCTTGTAACACAGGGAACTGTCATTTTTCTGATCTGTTGATTGAAGGAGGATCAGTAAGTGTGAAAATATTCCTGAAGAAACATCCCATAGAGTGACAAACATTTCAAGGAAGTCGGGTAGAGGTGGGCATCCAAACTGACTGTTGTTAGTCACGCAGCAGAATGACAGATAAGTCTAATTGAAAAATACAACGATACCTTGATAAAAAATAATGAACAGAAGCAATTTTTTGGTCGGTGGTAAGCCACTGGAAGAAGTTTCTGTCTGCATCAAAGGCGGCTCTTATGTCAGAGATCAATGATTATTTGTCAAGTATTACATTTGTAAGTATTTGACAAAGTATTATTGTTAAGCTTAATGGTAATTTTAAAAAACTGTGAGCTGGGGCAACCCCTAAGCTATGTTTGTTTTCCGTGAAATTTTTGCACTTTTCATTTATATATATAAAGGAATAAAATTAGCCTTGTGGACATGTGTCAATAATTTTTTTGTACCACCATAATGTATATGCAGAATGTCATACACTAGACAGAACATCCATTATTGAACATATTATGTCAGTAGCCATGTACAACTCCATGTACTAAGTCAGTGGTTATGGAATATGGATGGACAGGGTTGAAGTCTATGCTTTGCTTTTGCTCTTTTTAGCAGAAAGATAAATGTGGACAGTTATTCAGTGAATAGCTGGGGAAGCTGAGCGTGGAGCTCACTTGAAGATGGAGCGGACGTTGACCACCCTTGCCACCCGCTCCGCCAACTCCCAGGCAATACGCTCCATCAGTGGCACCAGCCGCTCATCCTTGTTGTAGTGGCTGGAGATGATCCACACCATGCGGATGCCGTTCATCATCACCGGGATGGTCTCCAGGACCACGCGAAAGTCTGTCCCTGTGGCCAGGTTCTGGGGAAGAACATTATGATCAGTGCCCATGAGCCTGTACATTTTTCATTAACTGATCCAGAAAACATAAGCAATTAGGCAGATGCACTGGTCTATAGGACATGACCCATAAAGACACACTAATATTCACAGTCAACTAGTGTCAATTTGCAGCCTTGGCTTCACCGGTTTGGAATGAGGAGAACATGCAATCTCCACACACAGAGCACCAAACCAACAACAGCAGAGCCTTAGAGTGAGCAACAGCACTGGCTGAACCAAAATTAATTAATAATTTTATACAGGCCGTAAATATAGAATGAAGGGTCACATATAAACATAAACCACGGACATGCTACAGCTAACATAAAGCATGATCTCTTCATGCCTTCAAACCTTGAAGTGCCTCTCCAATGTGTTGAGGAAGCGCACATTCTCCACTGCTTCTACATGCAACTTGGCAAGATCCAGCATGGTCAGTTCCAGGTTCTGCATGAGGACTGGGTTGGCAAGGTTCACTGCATCCAAGACCTTCCTCACAACAGGCATCTTCAGCAGCTCATTTAAGGCACTCAAGACAGCAGCACGTTCTCGCCAGAAGTCTATCTCTGCCATGGGGCCTGGGGCCTGTAGGCAACGGCATAATTATAAGCAAAGCATCCATAGAAACTTAACTTTATTAACACTGGAGGCATATTGACCTCACCTGTGGTTTTTTCATCTGCTGTTCCTCAATAACTATGAAGATCTGAGCCTGCCAATTTATCACACATTGTTCCAGTTTCTCCACAACCTCTGGCATGGAAGCCAACACATCTGCCTCCTGGGACAGATCCATCTCAGGAATAAAGAGCGTGATCTCACCTGTGGAACCAGACCGCCACCACTAAACCAGCATGTCTGAAATTACATACTTAACTTATGTACTGGGACAGCCACGCATGCTACTAAACGTCTTCCTGCAGAAGCAAACATTAGCAAATGTGCACAGACACCTTCCAGCTGCTGGAGAGTTCTATCGATGTGGCTCAGGAACTTGTAGAGGCTGTTCAGAAGCTCATCCTGGATCGTGAGCACACTGTGTGATTCCAGGGATCTCTGTTCGGTGGATCCCTCTGCTTCAGACCTGTGTTGCAGGTCCTCGGCTATCTGCTGCGCCTGGTGGTAGCCACCACTAGAGGCATTTAGCTGGTTGATGGTGACCTGTGGTATACATACCTATAAAAGGGACAATTAAATAGTTGACTCCTGTGTGTTAGCAGACTACCCACATAAACCCTCAAGGTTTCAGACTCAAACATCTGGGCCTGGTACTACATACGTGACTGAGAATATTCTTTAGCATCAGCAAGGAGTGTCCGTTCAGCATTCCTGTCTCCAGCAACCGTGGCATCAGGTTGTTGGCTTCATTTATGTCCAGTGGCTCAACGATGGTCTCTATAATGCATCCAGGGCGGAAGTCATCCTTCCGCTAATTTACATAACTGCTCACGTTACATTATGTTCATGAAAAAGCTGCAGCCTATTAAGCTGAGTGTGTGAGGCTGGACACATATTAACATGCAAACAACAGGCAAGTCGGGACCACCAATCCGCCTGGAGATTAGAAGCAAACCAAGAGGTATCCCTTATAAACATGAGGAGAATATGCAACCTCAACACACAGAACTAGCAGGAGAATCAGACCCACAACTCTGGTGGTACGAGTATAAATATTAATTTATGTAATTAAAAAAAAAAGTATTAATCATAACATATTTAAGCTAAATAGTTAACAGGCAAATAAGTTACATATTTAAGGTAAATAGTTTACAGCCAGCCTTGCCTAACCATATGGCATAGTATACTTTATTGGTGATAATTTTCTTTCAGAGATCTGGGTATATGTGGCACAATATATTCACACACTATGCTTCCAAAATAAAGTACAGAACAGTGTAATAAATACAAAAGATACTCACAAATGTACAAATTTTACAACAGACATGATTAACCTATATCAAACAGAACTCAGGCAGCTGGCAGAATAGGAGCCCACGTGTTTACATACAATTCCCCGAGTTCCTCACCTTTGGTGTTTCTAAGGAAGTAGAAGATGCTGGACTTTGCGAACGCCTGCGGGACAGTATTGACGGCCACGTGCAGCTCTGTGTGATACACAGTCTGGACCTCAATCCTCTGCAAAGTAAAAGCATAAGGCTGACTGGCTCCTTTCAGCCCTGACTGGGAGCCAATTTTTAAGGCAGCTACAGCAGGGCTCAACAATCCTACAGTATGCCCAGAAACAGCAGGAACCACAGAAATGAGCACAGAGCCAAAACTACTTGGAAAATTTGGTGACCGTGGCCATCTTACAGTGAGACTTTTCTTGTGTTCAGCGTCTGGAAATGCACCAAATCCGGGTGTGACACTGTGAGAGTCGCCCACAGGGGTCAGGGTGTTTTCTGCAATCCCACCAAAGAAAAATGAGAAATTTAGTTAATGTGATATATTAATACTGTTGTCCATGAATTTCCAAACACGGGTTCTATCATTTTTGGAGCATCTTCATTAATAAAAGCCTGAATTATATACGTGTTCTTCTAAACAAAAACTTTGTACCTGAGATTTTCAAAAGCCTTGTGCAGATGCAAGTGTTTATTTTACTTCCATCGTCTCTTCAGACCAGTATTTTCAGTCCAGATGAATCTCCAGTTAAGAACTAAATAGAGTGTGCTCGCTATTTGGTCTGAGTGCTTTCTGTTTTGGAGTTAATTAGTAGATCATGGATTCTTCCCTGTGCAGAATTATTAAGCAAACTACTATTTCTGCTAAAATAGGCAAGAAAGGACTTTGCAGAGAGAGGGATACAAAACAATCTAAACCTTTAAACTTTTAAAATGTGATCAATGTACAATCAAACATTTAGAGGCCAAAGAGGATGTAAGAAGAGAGTAGAGAGAAGAAGCAAAGTAACTACTAAAGATGTGCATCAAATTAAACAGAAAATCTTCAGCATTAAATGGCACCATTTTTCAGAGCTGCAATCTGAACAGAATCTCCGGAAGTACTATGTGCAGTGTGCTACATGACATTGCTAAGGACACAAAGACTCAAACACATCTCAAGACTGATTTCACAAAGGTTTTGTGGCTCTTGATAGAGCAGATGGATGGACCCATAGATGGACACCTTCTTAAAGCACCAAAAAGGTGGCAAGGAAGTGATGCAATGGGCAGTAATTATCATGGATTAACTTCTCTGACCTTTCAGACTAGCAGAAGTAAAAATGAACTCTAAGATCTACACCAAATTTCTAGAAGATATCTTCTTCAAACACTGGTGAGACGATGTCAGCAGCTTTCAAAAAGGTTATGATATTCATACAGGACAATGCCCCTATCCATAAATTAAAGTATTTCATAGATTGGCCAAGAAAAAGACTTGAAAGGTGATCGAATTATGGCCTGGCTCCTATCATCGCCTGACTGAAATTCCATTGAGATTAACGACGGTGACAAGCAATACACTTCTCAGAGCAGCATCTGGGAGGCGGTCCCTGCTACCTCGGGGTGTTATCGAATCAAAAACTTGACTGGTTCTATGGACAACAGGATAATGATGGTCATTGAAAAGAAAGGTGGCTATACAGGACATTAAACTTCATAAAGTTGACGCTATAGAACAACTGAAAGTTTGTTATTCCTTATATACACTGAATAACAAAAACTGTTTCT
>JAODKL010000040.1:35212511-35222597 GCA_026780765.1 Petrocephalus schoutedeni
ACTTGCCAAATAATTGTGCACACAGTGTATATGACACAGAGCAGACAGAAAAGGCCCTCCATAAATTACAAACATCCTTCTGTACAACTCTATCCAGTGTCTCTGCACAGTGTCTCCTGACGTACCTCTTAGACTCTCAGGGTTGGTGGACTCGCACAGGATGGCTTGACCTTCCATCTCCGTGGCACCATCCCCATTTACAAAATCCTCTGCAGCATCAGGAACGAATTTCACATACGATGTTTAAACTCGGGGTTTTAATTGTGAAATCTTTCAGCCACGTTTTTTTTTAGCTTATTTCCTGCATGAGAATTAAAATATCCAGCAAATTAAATAGCAGCGAACCAAACTCCCGTCCTCACCTCGGACCGGCACATCCTCTCCGATCTCCTCCCCCCGCACCGTTTTGGAGAAGAGCAGCATGGATGTGGACTCCTCGGCCGTGACCTGGTTCAGAAAGCGGGCGATCTTCTGCTCCTCCGCGCCGTCGCCTCTGCCCAGCAGCTCCCCGAAGCAGCCCACCTCCGGCAGGTGGAAAGCGGCGCACACGCGGTCCCGGATCCACTCCAGGCGGGGGTCGTCGATCTCCATCTTCCCGTCCCAGTCGGCAGACAAACTAGCGAAACCGCCGGCGTGAGTTAGCCCGAAGCATCGGGACCCGTCGGTGCCCCAAGTTGGAAAGTTTGGTGTTTCTATAGCAACCCTGTCGCTTCACTTCCTCTTGATTGTAGTTCCTGTTCCTCGGACATTCATTTTTGGCATCTTTTAATCCAGGTAGTGCAAAACCAAAAATAAACACAACATTATATATCATAATGCAATAATATACAATATATAGTGTAAGATACAGTGTAATATATGTATTACACTTAATCACTGAACACTTTCATCCTTATCAGTTGTACTGTCGAGAAAGAACTGTAAGAGAGTCTCTGCCCTAAGGTGAAACCACTCTGCTGGTGACAGAAATGACAGGATTGCTTGTTTTATTTTGATGTTTAAAATATGTTCTGGTTTTAAAAACTGGTTATATACATCAGTCATATTTTTTCTGGATGGGTCTATCTCATATTTTGATTATTATTCATCTTCTAACCACTGGGTCATAAGGAGGTACTGCAGCCCATCTCATGGAGGCATCTGGCACACCCTGGACATTACTCTCCACTACATGCAAACACAGCCAAAGTGGGATTCAAACCCCAACCCTGGGAGATTTTCTCTAGTCTGTACTGTTAAATATATTTCTTTAAGATAATTGAGGTAATACAATATAATGACAATATATAATGATTTTAAACTGAGTTACAAATCTTCATAAGGTATTGCACATAAACAGTGGTTCTCTATCAGACATGACTTCTAAGACAAACAGGTCATCTTATGGAAATCATTTGAAAGTTTAAAAGATGAAGCCTGTCTAGCTGGGATGGTACTTATTTTGTGAACTCATCTTCATCTTGATTAAAGACACTTTGCATTTCTATTTTCCCAAAACATACTTTTACAATATTCATGACATTATGTCAATAAGTTAATTAAATGTGGGGTGGGGTGGGCATTGGGTTTCTTCCACTTCTAAGGGGGAAATTCAGAACAGGTTTGAGAGCCACTGATATAAAAGAATAAACCAGCATACATGGCAGTGTATAATCCAGTCATCCGCTTTATTAGTTTTTATTAGTCTTTTTTCTTGTGGATTTTGAAAATGTGCAAATCAGACATTCACCGTCAGGGAATGTATGAAGTAATGGCAAGTCAACAACTTTTTAATGAAAAAAATCAAAAGCATTGTTGGTTTACAATAACAAGGGGTTATGATAATTACACATTCATTAAAATTAATACAATTAGATCAAAGATGGGAGCGCAACAGGGAAAAAGAATTTCACCCCCTTGGGAAACCATGACGACATGTATGTCATCCAGTTTCCCCCCCCCCCCCCCCCCCCATTCACCCAATTGGCTTCTCACTCGCATATCAACACATTCAACAAGGGAAGCACATTTGCGTCACCTGCTATTTATTTTTTAAAAGATACAGGTCGGTCATTTCAAGGTCACTTGTACCTGTCCTCGGTATGGACAAGTGCATTTTGTTTTTAAAAAAGGTGACAGTTAAAACTGTCATCCAAAGAAGAACTGTGCTTTCCATTTTCTTAGCATGAATCACGATACTGGCTGGACTGTACCACACCACGCCTAACCCGGCCCAGCACAGACGGCAGCTGGAGGCTACCTTCACTTAATACCGTCAATCTCCACCCCTGGGATGGAAGCACCCAGCAAACTGCATTGTACACACTTCCAACATCTAACAAGAAAGGTGCCTTCAGTATGTTAAGCTAACAATGGAAAAGAAAAGAAAAAAAAAACCCTGGAGCGTTTTTTTAGCAGGAATTTGAGCATCTTTCATGCATCATTCCTTGGGCGTGTTTAAATGAGGTTCCTGCCCATGTCAAAAATCAAATCCTCCAAGCTTTCTGAAACCTATAAGATGAAAGAGTCCCATTTGGACATAAAGCACACAAAAGAACCAAAAATCATTTAAATAGGGAAGATTTGTTTACAACAAAATATGATCTGATGATATTTGGTTGCAATAGTATAAGGCATCCAGTGCAACAAAGGTTCTATTAAAATAATAATAATAATAAAGAAGAAATAAGAGTTGTTCAGCGATGAGGCTCATTGTCACTGAATCCAAGTCAAGTCCGCAATCCCAGGGTGCGATTCCGATTGTGGGGTTCACAGTAGGCCATAGAGTTCGAAACTGGAGGGGAGGAGGGAAAAGGCAAAGGGTGCAAACTTGACACCCGTCCCACTGTAGAATTTATTCTGGAACTCCACCCTACACAGCAGAGGGAACAAGAACACAGGTCTGAACATACCACGGTCTACAAGAGCAAGCGGAGACATTTGGGACAAGACGGCGAGCGGAATGGGAATACTGACCAGTGCAGGCGGATGGCATGCAGAAAGGCGGACAGGCCCTCCATCACCAGCAGGATGAAGACAGTGAGCACGGCGAAGAGGCTGAACACAGGCACCAGGAAGATGATGCCCACGCTGGTGTCGACCCGCAGGCCCACCCGCATCACCATGGCCCACAGCACCTCCGACAGCTCTGGCAGAGCACACGGGCAAGGAGGTTACCCAGCTCACGTGGACGGTCAGATAACTCAGGGCCGTGGGACTGGCTCCCAAATTCAAGTGCTGCTTATGACTGGGCAGATGCTAAATACTTAGCATATTAAAGGACAACGACAGATCTAATTTCAGTTCATCGGTGTTCAAAACCGAATTATACTGAAGTTTGCTGGCCAATAAAAAAGCACTATTACTATATTTTACTATATCATTAAATTAAATTAAAAAATGAAATGCAGATTGTATACTTTAAAATAAGTCATGTCCTTGAATGACAGCTTGTTATTTGGAAAAATATTTATCGGGGTGTGACAAAAATACTAATGAAAACTCAAAACATGCCGAAATTACGGAACAGATCAATTAGCAGAAAAAACTTCCCGAGCAGAAATGAAAAAGCAATAAAAAGTCTTTCATAACAATGAAGCATTGTCTACATGTGATATCTGCAAAATATCATATCTACAGGACGGTGAGTGCTGGCAATACTCACGGGCGTGAGCCAGGCTCAAAGCCCACAGCCTCAGGTAGGAGGCCGTGTTGGAGACGCAGCTCAGGCAGTACTCGATGGTGTGGATGGCCTGGTGCACGAACACCTCTGCAAAGTCGAACTGGTACACGGGAGAAGACACCACCATGTCGGTCTTACAGCTTTTAGAACTTTTGTGGTAGGCAACCATACAGAAGCATGTGTATAAACATCCCCAACCTTGTTCTCTTTCTGTTTGTATCCGATGCGGCTTAAACTAAGACGTCCTACGTACCGAACATGCACAACACAAGGACTGGCAAAAAGGGAAAATAAAACTGCCTATTTTATCAGGACTGATGAGATATCATTTACATATTCATTGTAATTCTCCTACCTCCTCCGTCAGATCCTCTCTGCTGGAGGAGTGGCTGGCATGACTACCACCCTCTTCCATATCCTGGTCCCGCAGGAGACACAGCTCCTCATCGCTGCTACGCCGTACGCGCTCGTAACCCTGGGCGACAGAGCGAGATTGGGCAGATCGAGGTTGGAGGACAGTCATGCGAAGTTCTCACTGACAATGCTCACAGACAGAAGAAAGGTGACAGAAGGTGATTCACGCATAATGAAACCGCGGAACAACCCTGCACCCCCAACCCCCTCCATACTCACCCTGTACATTCCCAGCCCTCTGGCCCCATGGTGCAGCCAGTAGAGGTAGATTGGTTTTCCCAGCAACAGCACTGGTACGGACAGCAATGCGATCACCAGCAGGAACACCTGGAAACCTGCCTGTTGGGGCCACACCAAAGGAAAGTTACTCATACAGATTATTGCACACACACGATCAGTCCTGAGCTGCCAGGAAATGACAGGTAAAAACTAACAAAGTAATAAAACACTCATCCACTAGTGTGAGATATCTAACTCACATTTATTTATGCCCACAATCCACTCCTCCATCATTTTAAAACAAACTGGCTTAATACGATTTCAAAACTGCCTGCTACTCGTATTTCAGTGTTGTGCGTTTAAGGTCAAGCATCTAAACCCAAAGTTAAATGTGCGCTCCATACCACTTACACAAAGCAGAGCACAGCACGCATCTCTTATACGGCCTGCCATCCTCGGCTAAAATGCAAGCATGAGCACCACCGCCTCATCAGGAACCTACCTGCCCGGGGTACAGTGGCGTCACGCCGGCCCCCTGCATGAGGAACATGTTGATGAAGTGGATGAGGATGCTGGGAGCCAGACGCGAGTCCAGCGAAGAGAAGGCCAGCCACTTGTAGAAGATCATGAAGACCAGGTAGCCGAAGAGGCACATCAGGAAGAGCAGCTCCGGCAGGAAGACCAGGTACAGGCTGAACTTTTTCTTGAAGTGCCTTGGGAATGTGGAGTTGGACCAGGGGAAAAGTGGCAGGGTAGAAGCACACATTAGGGATTCTGGGAGGAACTTCACGGTTGAAGCATCTGCACTCTCCCAAGTCACAAAATGCTATCAGAAGTCAACCACAAAACATTGCAATGCAATATTTATAATGAAGTACCAACTAATTCAAGATTATTCCTTTAACCCCAGAAAATAAAGCGACTCCCCTTTAACAAGCAGAATTCAGAACACACTAGCATCACCAAGATTCACTACCTTTTCCACTGCATCCCCTAATTTGAATCAGAAATCCAAAAGCCCACCCAGCCCCTAAGAAGGATACTTACAGGTGATTGAAGACACTTAGAACAACTCCAAAGCTCATGTGAATGATGCCCAGGATCACAGACATCTTCATCTTGTAGGAGTTTAGGAAGGAGAGACGGTTTGTTGCCATGTTCCAAACCTGCAAAAAAAAAAGAAAAAAAACATTTTTCTCCAACAGAGCAAAACTCAACAGAAGACTTATTGTTTGTAGTTTGTAGTATGGTTTCCAGAATGCTTTTGCACTTTGAAGCTTTGCAAATAAGACCAGAACTGACCGGGTCTATGCCCAGGGGGTAGGGTCCTCCAAAAACCCCTGGGACACTGGGGTCGAGGCTTAGCAAGGCATTTGAGTGCAAGGTTTCATTCCTATTAATGGTGCAAAACAAAGAGACCAGTTAAAATACGACTTGTCTCCAAAAATGCTGCTCACACAATGTTTCAATGTTTGAAAAATATTCCCTAGCTGGATGCCCTCTCGACTTACGTCCACTGTTTCTGGGAGAACATGGCCTTAATGCTCCAGCCTGAGCCGAAGATGTTGAGAGACTTGGAGAAGCAGTCATTGTAGATCAGTCCAGTATAGATGGAGAAGAGGCCCATCATCAAGATGATGTAGCGGCCCTCAAAGAACGTGGTCAAGAACTGCAGAAGATGTTGGACCCTGATTATAGGCGTGTCACAGTAGAGCAGTAGAGAAGGACCACGGCATGGGCCTGGATGGTGCCCGTTCCCACCTCGTTACGCGTCCGCCTCAGCTTTCGGTTGTCCTCAAATAGTACCATCCACCAGGCAAAAAGGGCCATGATGATGCCATGCCCAAGGTCACCAAACATCACCGCAAACAGAAATGGGAAGGTGATGATGGTGTAAGGAGCTGAAAGGAAAAGGGAAACAGAAAATCAGGGCGGCACAAACAGCAGGTGGCAAACAAAGATAAAAAGACTGGCACCCCAACTTGGGTGGTCACATGCCTTATTCTTCCTGGGATAGGCTCCACCCTGCTTGGGATAAGCAGTTCTATGCTAGACGGAAGGTTGTCCTTACCAGGGTTGACTTCTCTGTAGTTCCCCACTCCATAGGCCTCGACAATGTTCTGGAAGCCTGAGGTGAATTTATTGGTCCTTATAAGGGTGGGCGGTGGGTCCTTGGTCGGGATGCGGTTCACAAATGAAGGAACAGTAGCACCACTTTTTCTCTAGAGGATATGACAGGAAAGTCACTTTGCCCGTGCTGGTGGCCAGAGAAACATGGAAACACTAATTACTGATTCACTGCCCCCTTGCTAGATTATCCATACAATCAACAACGACTAACCAAAGCACTTATTAAGTGGTCTATCACCATAATTATCGTGTCTGGCACACCAGGACTCTAGATGGTAAAGAACAATGGTTTAGGCCAAGGACTAGTAGGCAGCTATTGAGATTCAGACGTACACTTCACTAACTTATCAGTTCCAATACCACAGCAAAAAGCTCCGTAGCTAAATGATCAATGTAGTAACTGTATGATAATTAACACAATAGAAGTTGATGAAGGATTTCATTAGCAACCAATCTGAAGCTGGAAGGATCAACATGCTGACAGGGGCTACATCCCATACTTCCATACTAAACAGTACACAAGACATAACAGTGTGTCTGAAACAATAGTGCACATCTCTTAGTACACAAAAAGGTCCAGGCTGGAACCATACATCTGGTCAAAATCCGAGGCATGCAAATACTGTACACTATGAAATCCCACAACCTTAGACACGACTTCTTAGGAAGTTACGGCCATACACAACATCAGTCATAAAAGGTCAGAGATCCACAGATCAACAGCAATCCAGGGCATCCAGAAAGTTACGAAGTTTTGTGCTCACGCATTAAGTGACCGTCGCTATAGTATGTACTTCTCCCTCACTAAAGTACATCATTCGTATTGTGTAACTTGGGATGCAGCCATGGACTGAAGGGAAGTACCAGCTTTTTTTCAGGATTTTCTATAAAGGTCAGCAGTGACTCACCGAGCCCTCCTCTAGCGCCCTCCGCAGGGCAGGCAGGTCATTGACCGGGCACCACACCTCAGCAATGAGACACTTGTTGGTGACATCGAAGCTGCACAGGTTTAGAATGTGGTAGATGGCCTTCATCTTCTTGACCTGAACCACCCACGTGTAGACAGACTCCGAAGCCTTGTTCAGTACCTGCTTCAAGTATTCCTCTGTCCTATGAAGGACCTGGTACCATAGCATAAACCATAACCAAGAAAGAAAGAAATAAAACAAAAAATGCTGTTAAATACACTGTATGGCAGGGGTGGGCAGAAAGGGGTTTTCGATGCAACTGAGTGACCAAAGAGTCCCCACACCTGGATTTGGACAGCTAATCTAAAGCTTAGCCCAAAAACCTGCGTGCACACCGGCCCTTTGCAGATTGCCCTCCCCTGCTCTATAGACTGTCACACATCTCATAATCATTGAATTCAGATGTTTCATTCAGCCCCACTGCCACAGGTGTATAAAATCAGCCATGCAGTCAGGTTTACAAACATTTTTGAAAGGACAGGTTCTGAAGAAGCCTGTGTGGTACTGTCATAAGATGCAATAAGTCAGTTCAAGAAATGTTTTCCCTGTTAAATACTCCACAGCCAACTGTAGCTGGTATTATTATTAAGTGGAAGTGCTTAGGAACAACAGGAACTCTGCCATGAAGTGGCAGACCATGTAAAACAACAGAACAGGGCTGCAGAATGCTGAGTGTCTAAAAGTCGCCAACTCTAACTCTCTGTGTACTCAATAACTGCAGAGTTCCAGACTTCCGCTAGTATTAACCCCAACACATGAAATGAGCACAAGGAGCTTCATGGAATGGGCTTCAGTGACTGGGCAGCTGCATGCTTGCCTCACATCACTAGTGTTTGGTTTTTTTGCACTTGCCCTTGACCGGAATAACCCGCCCATGGCAAGACGGCAAGCTTAATTTATAACCCTGGATACCTAAGTGTCTGGTTTTATTTAGAGGTTTTCAAGGCATTCAAAATGACCTCTGCAGATCATTTGCTCACACGCTGGCGGAGTCAGCAGATTACCAACATGGAAAGCATTCTGTCCGACAATTCTTTGGCGTGACATCCAGAAAACTCACGATGTTCAGGTCTTGGATACGAGTCCTGAGGCCTTCTACTACCTCCCTCCTCTCTTCGTTGCTGTTCGGGTAAGGGTACAGGTGACAGTGGTAGCTGCAGGAAAAGGAGAATAGAATGGGAAGTCATGGATACCCGCGGACATTCATAATACCAGACAGGAGAAGGATTCAGTTACCAGTCACAGATCTTCTTCACTTTCTGCCCGATTTGGTCTCCCCAGAAGGAGATAAGGAAGACAACACTTTTGGTGTGTTCACCCTGCAAAGACAAGGGACAGCATGAACCACTGCAGCTCAGCCGAGGGCCTGTCTGTGTTCCACACATTATTAAAGCCTCTCAGTGACATTGAACATAGAAGCCAGTTAAAACTGCCTAGTGTGAGCAACAGCACATCATCAAAAAGCCAACACAAAGCATACACTCATCAAGCCATTCCAACTCATAAATGCCTTAAATCTCCACACCAGGCTTCGCCAACCCGGTCCTCGGGGACCAGGGAACAGTCCATGTTTTTGCTCTCTGCCAGACAGTCTGCGTTTTTGCTCCATCACAGCTCCTGGGAGAGATCAAAACCTGGATTGTCTGGTGGTCCCTGTGGACCGGGTTGGGGAACACTGCTCCACAGCCACACGATTCCATGCACCATCTCCAATCACGTCGTGCCTGGCTCAGGCACGCACTCGTCAAGCTAAACACTGCTCGCACCGTGTCTGGGTCCTCCAGGTACTCATCGATCTCCGAGTAGCTAAGGATAGTGTAGCCTTTGCAGACCCTCCACAGCATCCGCTCAAAAGCCTCGATCTTCGCCCGGTGGATGAGGCCCGAGATGAACCTGCACCCAGGACACCAAAGGCTGTTAAGGCACATTTTCTCCTTGCATGACCTTCGAGGTAAATTTCAATGCTTTAAATTTTCTGCAGAAATAATTTTTTAAGGCTGTGTCTGGTCTTCAGGGGCTGAAGTCATTAATAACCTCTGAGCTGCAACACCATAAAAATAAAAAAATAAAAAATGGTTCAAGTGCTTAAAAAAAAAAACCCCACCGGGGGTGCGATTATTTGTGAACCATCGTCGCCAACAGGAATCAGTAAGTGGGCTGAACCTGTCAGTAACAGACAGTACATGATAAAGTAGGAAATGAGGCCTGCTGTCTCCCAGCCCATTAGGATACACACCCAAGTTTGGCTCCCAGCCTCTGCATGCTGGTGTAGTCCATGACGGAGTCCTTCTCCAGGAAGGGGAACTCCTCATACTGCGCCTGCACTGGCTCGCGCTGGACATGGGGGACACAACGCAGCCATGACGGAACAGCATGCAGGCGGTGCAGCCAGCGCCACTCAGAACCATTTAAGGTGCCACCGCGAACCAACCAACCAGCAAAGCAAGCCACTCACAGGTCTAACCAAACCCTTAACTGATATCACTTTATAAGGTAAATACGTCCAGTAATAGGTACAATGAACGTGGGGGGGTGGGGCGTGATTTGATGATATTACATCGTACACAATTACAGTATCTCCATGATCTGCCTTTACGGAGTGATTGCTAGCATCATGCTACAGTGCACATTCTATCAGTTGCAGTTCTAAGGATCACTCGCGCATCTGAAGTTGTGTTGTCAGCCAAATCCTTT
>JAODKL010000040.1:35237066-35249499 GCA_026780765.1 Petrocephalus schoutedeni
CTTATACATGTATTATTTCGATCAACCTAGTGGGATGGAAAGTATCGTGTACGTGTGAATCACCATATTGTGTGTCTTTGTAGAGCACTTTGAATTGACTTGAGTCTGAATTGTGCTATATAAATAAACGTGCCTTGCCTTACTGTGGTTTCCATGTGCAGGAGCGATGTGAAGCGACGTAAGGAGAGAAGCCTGGAAGAAGCTTTCCAGTTGCTCAGGAAAATACCGAAGAATCAGCTGGAGTCCATAGAGACAAAGTACATGCTGCCTCTAATACAGCTAATCGTCTCCATGCAGCTGGGATCTCTGCAGGTCTCCGCAGTCTTCCGTAAACTGGACCAGGTTGGTGTCCCTTCTGTCTGGGCTAAATATATCAGAAGAAGTGAATATGTTTTAACGATTCCTTTTTGTTTTTTCAAACCACCCCCAATAACAGATAATGCAACAGTTTTCAGAAGTCAACCATTCTCTCGTTTTTAAAGAGGTCCAAAAGTGTTTGAATGCTGTAATGGATTCGAATCAGGTACTGTGTCATTAATTTAGCTAGTTGGTTTATTAAGTGTACTTCTGATAATAGTTGTATCGTTTAACCAGTTTATGTAATCTGTGCTCGCTGTCCAATAGATGTTGGTGGCGAAGGGACTGCAGACAGGTGAGTTTGACACCAACAGCTAACATCTGTTGTAAAATGCACTGTTATTGGGGGTTTTCAGTAACATCCGCGGTGTGTGTGTGACTGTGGGCTCTCCACAGTTTGCATGTTCCTGGAGGACAGCACAGTGGGCCGAGAAGTCGTGAGACAGGCTTCCCCCTCATTGCTCCACAAAGTAGACCAGGCATTTTCCAGCATCGTGGAGCAGGAGGCCTTGAGAAACGGAGACGCATGTTATGCTGCTGTCAAGGTCGGTCAGGTGGTCTGTGAAGCCAGTGTCAGATGTTTAGAGTGGCTGCTATAGGGGCCTGCATGAATGGGACTTACCCTGGAATTCCTGTATTCACAGGTGTGTCTGCAGATGTTCCAGCTGCTGCCTGAAGAGGTGACCCCTCTTGTGTGGAAGGACGGGGGCACTGTCTCACCTCTGGCAAACATTTTGAAGTACCTGATGGCTATTATCCTAGGAGAGGTATCAATAATGGGCTTTTACTCATAATTTATATTACACTATAATTACTATATCAGTATAATATTGCTATTTTGGAATGTGTAGTTATTGCATAAATATTATTTCATTGGTAAAATGTACGTAATGTTTTAATGCATTATGTGTAACAGGGTTCTTTAGTTACATAAGACATATCTGGTGATGTAAGAAGTTGAATTTGAAATGTCATTTTATGGGGGCGTAATTGCATGTGTTTCCCTTGTTTGGTCCCTGTGTCCAGAGCTCCAGCAGGGACACCCGGCTCCTGGCGGGTACAGCCATGGTCATGCTGATCAACACCTCCCTGACAGCTGAGGGTGGAGCCACAGCTGCATGGAGCATGCTAGAGGTCACATGCCAAGGTGAGTCTGGTCAACAGCCTGACTGATGGTTAAAGAGTTAAGTTAAGAAGAAGCATTCTGCTGTGGACAACATTACAAAGCATTCTGCTGTGGACAACATTACAAAGCATTCTGCTTTGAAATAGCTTTTATCTACATTGTAGTCCTGCATCAGATTTATAATTCAACTTGCATTCCTAAAATAATGTATGCTACTGTGTAAATCAGGGATGCCCAATAAGTCGATCGCAATCAACCAAATGGTAGTGCAGGTAGATGTCAGCCTGTTATCTATCCTCCTTTTGGCATTTGCCACTTGATTCATGAAAGGGTGGCTAGTCTGCTGTTGCAGAAAACTTTGTTATATTAGGTTACCATAACAACTACTTCCCTTCTCTTCTAACATATCTTGAAGATCACATGGGTCACTACGCAGAAAATGGGATGTAAAATGTAAAAAAATGTGGGGGAGCTGAACCGATATGAATTACATTTATGAAGCCATAAATGTATTGGATTGTATTGTGCTGTATGGGTTCATGCAGTGATGTATACTGTGTGTGTGTATAATATATATATATATATATATATATATATATATATAGGTAGATAATTGTCACCTGGTCATTTTTAAGTACCTCGCAAGCCGACTTTACTCACTACTCACTTTACTCACTACTCACTTTACTCACTACTCACTTTACTCACTACTCACTTTACTCACTGATTAGGACTTTAGGACACAGTGTGGGGTTGAGCCCCTCACATCTAATTAACAGTGCTGCCTCATTCCTGCTTCACACATTTAGCAAAATGCAAACCCCATTTCCAAAAAGGTTGGGCTATTTTCTAAAATAACAACAAAAATAAACCAACAATCTGTGATTTGCTAATTCATGTGAACATACTGACAAACCATAAAGAAGAGACTTTCAGTAGTTTCACTGACCAAATTAATTGTATTTTGGATATATATACAGTATATATATGCAAAGTTCCAATTTAATGGCTGCAGTACACTCAACAAAAGTTTGGACAGTTAAAATAAGATTGAAAAGTGCACAGAATGTTTAAGTAACGCCAGTTTGGAAGACTCCACGTTAAGCAGGCTAACTGGTACCAATGGTACCGTGATTGAGTGTAAAAGTAGCATCCATCAAAGGCCCAGTCTTTCCATGCAGGGATGGGTCATGGCGCACCCCTCTGTGCCAAAATTCGTGGGAGAATTGCTTGTCAGTTCAAAAGGAACATTAAACAACACAAGATTGCAGAGAATTTTGTTCTTGCAACATCCGCATAAACATTGTGAAAAGATCCAGAGAATGCAGAGACATCTCGGGGTGTAATCCACTGTTGTGAAACCACTGTTGAATGCATGTGATCTTTGAGCCCTCAGGCAGCACAGCCTAAGAAACTGTCATGCTACTGTGACAAGCATAGCCACATGGGCTCGGGAGTACTTCAGAAAACCTTTGCCGCTTAACACAGTCCATCGCTGCATCCAGAAATGCGACCTGAAACTGTATTATGCAAGGAGGAAGCCCTGCATCAGCTCTATGCAGAAACGCTGGCGAGTTTTCCTGGCCCAAGCTCATCTCAGATGGTCTGAGAGACTGTGGAACCGTGAGTTGTGGTCAGATGAGACTACATTTCAGCCTGTTTTTGGGAAAAAAATGGGTGTTGAGTTCTCCGTGCCAAAGATGAAATTGACCATCCAGATTGCTATCAGCAAAGGTGCAACAGGCAGCATCTGTGATGCAGTGGCGGCTGCTAGCCTTTCAAACGGGAAGCTCATTTTAGGCCTACATCTTAAAATTATATGAATATTATATGAACGATCGAACGAACTTTACAAAGCTGAAACGAGGAGCCAACTCAAGAATGCTATAATTGTTCTTTTTTTAAAGAATGATTATGTTTATATTACCAACAAATAACGAAATCGCTCCAATTCCGGTGTCCATTCAAAAAGGGGTTCCGCCCTTTAGACCGTTCCTCCAATGATCATGCATCAGCCCAGCGTCCTGGCCCGCCCACTGCTCCATTCACTCCCACTCACTCACTTGCTGCATTTATCCAATAAGCGTCTAGCTTCTCTGCAGTGAAAAAAGCTATTCTGTGCTGTGCCATAGAAGTCCATTGAAGCTGCGCTTCAGTAGGGTTTTATGCACTGTGCTGCCGCGGAAATGTATGAGAAGAAAATCGCGTCAGACAGTCTATGATGAATAGTTGATTCTGAACAAGCTCGTCATTAAGATGAATGCGTTTTACCAGACTTTTACTAAAAAAAAATGCTACTAAACTAAAACCAACATCAATGCGATGGTGCCGAACATTTATTTTCTGACATATTTGAGGAAGCGGAGCTTCCCTTGTAGTCTTAGAGCAATCGCCACTGGTGTGATGGTATGAGGGCGCATCAGTGCCCATGGCATGAGTGAGTTACATGTTTGTGAAGGTGCCATTGACTCTGAGGTTTATTAAGATTTTAGAGAGACGCATGTTGCCATCAAGGCAAAGTCTCTTCCCAGGATGTCCATGCTTATTTCAGCAGGACAATGGCAGACCGTATTCCGCTTGGGCAACAACAGCCTGGCTTCGTAGACAGAGTGTGTGCTTGACAGGCCTGCTGGCAGACAGATCCATCTCCCATCGAAAATGTATGGAGCGTCATGAAGAATAGAATTGTACAACGGCGAGCCCAGATTGTATTCTTACATCATGCAAGAATGGACAAAATTTCCAATTGCAGAATTACTACAGTATCCTCAATTCCAAAACAATTTTAACAGTGTCATTAAAAGGAAAGGTGATGTAACACAATGGTAAATATACCTCTGTCCTCTGTTTTGTTGAGTGCATTGCAGCCATCAAATTCTTTGAGTACATTTCCAAATTTTCTTTTTGACAGTTAAAAACAGGTTCACGTGAATTAATGAATCACAAATTTGTTTTTTTTTTTTTTTTTTTACACTGCATTTTACAAAATATTCCACCTTTTCTGGAAATGGGGTTTGTAGAAGGAATGATAATAATTAATCAATTTCACAGCAATTAAATAATGAATCATTAAGGTTAAGAAACGTCTCATCAGATTCCCGGGAGCTGTGTGTTGGGGAGCTGAGGGTGCCATGCAGGCCAGGGCAGGGCTGCGTGGGCCAGCTGGCGGTGAGCAGGGGTCTGCTCTCATGCTGCCGTCCGGATGTGCTGCTTTGTGCCCAGGGCAGCAGCGAGGTACTGGTCCTGTGCAGGGGGGCTGGGCGTCACACCTACACCATTGATCACGTATAATATGGAGGAGGAGGAAAACATTAGAATCATTCAGTAACGACACATAGAGCTGAAACAGGGCTCAAAAATGGATTAAAACTGTTCTGCTATTTTAATATTTTTGTCCTCAAGTCTAAGTCTGAACTTGCTGTTCAAAATTAAAAAGAAAAGGAGAATTTAGTTCCCGATGGCACTTATCACGGAAAGCCTTATATAATTAAATAGCATGTTTTCAAACATATTAGGTACAGTACTTGTGAGTGGTTAATTAGATGGTTTAATAGACTGCAGTCATTTAAAGTACATAGCAGTTAACAAGTTTGGAATTGTGTAGATGTTTCTGATTTTCCTCAGTTATTGCTTCTCTTTGTGTAACCTATACACTTTTACATCTGTCAGTAAGCACAGGATTCTCTCTCTTTCTTAGAGATGTCTCCTTCTTGACGGGCTGTTCCCAACTGTTTCAGCTTTATGCGAGAAGAGCTTTGACTGCCACTACTATGTTTTTCAAGGTACAATGAACAGGAACATGATCTGGGGTGTGGGTCTTTTATGTCAGTGTTTCTCAAAGCAGGCCTCAGGGATCCCAGGGCAAAAATGTGGACCGTCAGGAGGTCCTGGAGGACTTGTTTGAGAAACACTGTTTTAAATGACTGTAGAGTCACTCTGGTCTTTCTCACCAATGACATTGGCTTTTGGCAGTGCTTGTACTGTGGCTGAGGCAGGTGAAGGAGTGCCTCATGGGGTTATGGGATTTGAAGGGCGCCCCCTTGCTGCTGGAGGACTCCATTCTGTGTCGCCAGCTAGTCCAGCTTGTGTGGAACATTGCCGAAAGCCCGGTAAGTTTCAGAACAGGGGTCACAGAAGAGATGCCTGTCAGACTACAGGGTATAATAAATGCTGGGTATAATATGAATAATGTTATGAAGACCAAATTATTATTATTGTTAAACCAAATTTGTAATTGTGTGGCGGAAAAACAACCATCCACCCACTTACTGTTCTGCTCTTTCATTTGAGGGTTGTGAAGCAAAGTTTCGTAGTTAACGTGCCTAACATTATAACAGTCAGAATACCCATCAGGGTTGGTTTACTGGGGGCCCCTGTGTACCCCAGGGCCCCCTAGTCCACGGGTGCCTTTGCCTCTCTTTGGCACAGGCCCTCTTGGCTAATGTATCTAACGTATCGGCATCAGGTGGAAGGCGTGTCGGAGTCCGTGCACTGCTCCTTCCGCCTCCTGCTGGAGATTATCGACCTGGAGCGCCGTCGCTTCCCGGAGACGGAGATGCGGCTCTACTATTCCCAGCTGAGCTACGTGGCTGCCTTGCCCTGGGAGGCAAAGGCCAAATACTTCCCCCTTTGCGCACTCCTCCCGTATGTCGGCACCGGCGTGGTAAGTAGGAGCTTTGTGTGGCTTGTGTTGTGGGTGTTAGAGAGAGATGCTTACTTCTGTTCTCAAACTCCTACTCTGATGCCTCCTGGCTTTAGGTGTTTGAAAGCTTTCCAGATCTTCCCCAGCATCTCCTGAAGTGCCTCTCCACCAATCACCTGTCTCCCTGTGCCTCGGAGACCTACAAGTCCCTGATCCAGCAGCAGAGGCAGGAGCTGTGCATGGCTGTGGCCCCTGGGCCCTCCCCTTCAGAGCTGGAACTGGCAGAGATGTGGGCCCTAAGGTGGCGGACTGCCCTGCTAGAGGCCTTGACCTCCGAAACGACGCTCCTGCAGAGCAACGCCGCCAGTCACCTCCTGCCCTGGACCCTGCGCACCTTCCCAGGAGCATTTGAGCTCCTCCAGGCCTCGATCTCTGGCACCACCACTGGTCAACTTCGTGCCTGGGCCTGCCTTGTGGGCACCTGGCGAGCAACGGGCGGATCCTGGTCCCTTGAGGAAGGCCTGTCCCAGGAGACCTTCCAGCTGGCTCTGGGCTCCCTGGATGACAGTGTCCGCCTGGCCGCCCTTGGCCTTCTGTGTGGGACTGGGACCCGACACCTCCCTTCGGCATCGGAACTAGCCACCCTCAAGCAGTTTATCCCCCTCAACCTGAACAGCGAGTCGTCCCCCTTCCGCCAGCAGCTCCAGGCCACAGTGAAGAAGCTCGTGGTTCGTATCCGGGATGGCTGCCTGGCGTCCCTGCGGGAGGAGAGGAAAGGAGGTGGCAGAGACGGCGGCCAGGAGAAGGAGACGGACTCCCTGCTGGAGCGAGGAGTAGGTGAGACCAGGAACACATTGCTTATGATGACATTTTTATGAAGCAATGGTTTTTTTTTTAGGCACACCATTTGTACTTAAGTTTAGCTGATATTTTTTGCGGGGCGGCACAGTGATGCAGCAGTTAGCACTGTTGTTTCGTCCTCCAGGACCAGGGTTCGAGTCTCTGCCGTGGCTCCATGTGTGGAGTTTGCATGTTCTCCCTGTCATTGTGGGGATCCTCTGGGTGCTCCAGTTACCCCCAAAGTCCACAACATGCTGAGATTGATTGGAGTTACCAAATCGCCCATAGGCATAGGTGTGTGTGTGTGTGAGTGTGTCTTGGGGTGGGTTGGCTCCCCACCCTGGGTTGTTCCCTGCCTCACGCCCATAATCTCTGTCTGTGCTGATCTCCCTCATGCCTGAGTGATCTGACTAGGATAGAGTCTTGTAGGCGAGCCTGTCTATGTCTCCCAAAGAAGGCACTCCATTGCCAGCCGCGTATCCGGGGTCGGGTCACGGGGCCTAAGCAGGGATGCCCAGACCTCCCTCTCGCCAGCCACCTCCTCCAGCTCCACCGGGGGAATACCAAGGCGTTCCCAGGACAGCCGGGAGATATGATCTCTTCAGCGAGTCCTGGGTCTGTCCCGGGGCCTCCTTCCGGTTGGACATGCCCGAAACACCTCCCCAGGGAGCCGTCCAGGTGGCATCTTGGATAAATGCCTGAACCACCTCAACTGGCTCCTTTCCATGTGGAGGAGCGCCTACTTTGAGCCCCTTCTAAATATCTAAGCTCCTCAACCTGTAAGGCTGAACCCTACGGAGGAAACTCATTTTAGCCACTTGTATCCGTGATTTCATTCTTTCGGTCATTACAAGTCAAAGTGAACTTTATTGTCATTTCAACCACATACAAGTATGCAGTGAGGATCCACAGATGAACATACGCACAGTATAAATGGGCATTAAGACATTAAGTACTAAGACATTTTAGCAAGTTCAGTAGAATGACAAGTGCAAGCATGGAAGCATTGAACAGTAGTGAACGGTAAACAGTAATAATAGTTTTGTCATTTATTATTATTTATTAAGTAAAGTTTTTACCATAGTGCTTCAGAGACATATTGGATGATGTTCGATCACGAAACATGTTCTAAGTGCTTGAGCAGCATCGTGCAAAGTGCAAAGGGTGTGCAAAATACAATCAGAGCCTTCGGACGGTGTGTAAAAAGTAAACGGTATTCAAGGAGTTGTTGACAGTGAAAACAGGAATAAATAAATAAATAAACACAGGACAGTTGCAGCCATGAGTGCAATGTGCCTACTTAGAGGAGTTAAGGGGTAGTTGAGGCAGGGTGTTGAGGAGCCTGACAGCCTGGGGGTACTAACTGTCCCACATCAAAAGCCGTCAAGAACTGGAGGCAAATCTCATCCACCCCCGGAGCCTTGCCACAAAGAGTTTTTTGACTACTCCAGTGACCTCAGCCTTACAGATGGCCAAGTTCCCCTCTGAGTCTTCCAGCTCTACTTCCTCGCAGGAAGGCATATCAGTGGGATTCAGGAGATCCTCAAAATATTCCTTCCACTGCCTGATTATATCCCCAGTTAAGGTCAGCAGTTCTCCATCCCTGCTGTAAACAGTGTGGCTAAAGCGCCCCCCCCCCCCCCAACCCTGAGTCACCTGTCAGTTTGTTAGAAACTTTTCAAGGCTGACCGAAAGTCCTTACCCGTAGTCTCCCTAAATTCCTCCCACACCAGAGTTTCTGCTTCACTAACCATCAAAGCCACTTTATGTTTGGCCTGTTGGTACCGGTCAGTTGCTTCAGGAATCCCACAGGCACAGACTCAGAAGGCCTCCTTCTTCAGCCTGACAGCTCCCTTTATCATTGGTGTCCACCCCCGGGTTTGGGGGATGCCGCTGCGACAGCCACCAGCAACCTTACGGCCACAGCTCCACAATGCCGCCTCAGCAATGGAGTCCCGGGACATGTCCGATTCAGGCTCCATGTCCACTGACTTCCTCGGGAGAGAAGAGAAGTTTTGGCGGAGGTGTGACTTAAAGATCTCTTGGACAGGGGCCTCCACTAGATGCTCCCAGCATGACATCACTATGTGCTTGGGTCTACCAGGTCTATCCAGCATCTTCCTTCACCATTGGATCCTCTCTTCACCTGAGTGTCCAAAACATTTGGACACAGATCCGATGATACTATTACAGAACAGATCATTGAACTGTGGCCTAGGGTGTTATGGTGCCAAGTGCACTTATGCACACCTTTATGTTCAAATATGGGGTTCGTTATGGAAAAACTGTGGTTAGCATAGAAGGCCCATACAGTAACTGATCACCGCTCAGATTCCGGTCAGGCAGGCCATTCCTCCCAGTCACACCTTTCCAGCTTTTACTCATTACCCATGTGAGCGTCAGTGTCCCCCAGCAGAACCAGGGAGTCCAGCACCCCCTTTACGGTCTCCAAGAAGGCTGGATACTCTGAACTGGTGTTCGCACAGACAATAATCAGAACCCATCCCCCGACCCGAAGTCAAAGGAAGGTGACCCTCTTGTTCACCAGGGTAAACTCTAACGCTCTGGAAAAAAACTGTGGGCTATAAGCAGACCTTTTTCCATGTGCAACTCCAGAGTGGAATAGAGTCCAGCCCCTTTTCAGGAGTTTGGTTCCAGAGCCTGATGATCGGACTGTCGAGGCCCCTGCCTTTGACTCCCACCCTGCACCCACGCTGGGGTGGATCAGCCTGGAGTGTCAGTGTGTCTGACTCTTTTTCAGACTTTGTGGACTGGCTGGCTCGCATGGCCATCACTTCCATGGCACCGGGCCTTAGTTACCAGAGAAAGAAGACTGCTTTGCTGTTTCTGTCTGCGGTCCTGGACACCTGCACAGATACCTGGAGCCCCGACAAAAAGAAGGGCCAGCCACCAGGTTAGGGGGGAGCGGGAGTGACCCATTCAGAGACCGGGGGGGGGGGCAGGGTCTTTGTTTGTTTTTTGTAGTATTTTAACATTTTGATCTCTGTAGAGGGATCCCAGTATAGATACCATACTGCAAAATGATG
This sequence comes from Petrocephalus schoutedeni, assembly GCA_026780765.1. Taxonomy (NCBI): domain Eukaryota; kingdom Metazoa; phylum Chordata; class Actinopteri; order Osteoglossiformes; family Mormyridae; genus Petrocephalus; species Petrocephalus schoutedeni. The sequence goes on from JAODKL010000040.1 coordinate 35,247,079, forward strand.
TTGAAGTAGTTGAACTCTACATGGATGTTTAGTGTAATTCAATAATAATTCTAATTACAAAATGCAGGTAAATCACGGCTCTCACATTTACAGTTGTGGGGTAATTCCATTGATGTGTATTTCAGATTTTTTGTCTTTCTTTAGCCAATATGTCAGCCTTGATCACCTGGGCCGGGTGCAGAGGATTGTGGGACTTCTTCTCTAAGTCCAACCTTCTGGTTCTCATTACCTGCTTGGAGGATTCCACCAATGAGGTGAATGAGGAGTGGCTGTACTGACACCAATCCCCACCCAGCTCTGCACCTGACACTGTAGGCCTGACTGAGGTTGAGCAGTTAGCTAGAGCTAGAGCTAGAGTCCCTATTAGCTAGGCTAAGCAAGTGTGTTTTTAGTTTAGACTTGAATATTGAGTCTGAATCTCTGCAGCCTGCCATAGCTGTAGTTCTTCCTGCTCCAGGTGGTGGTCTGTTTAATGTGTGACAGAGTGAGGAGTTCTGTGTGTCAGCATCTTCTCCGCGTGTTAAACCAGCCAATCACAGAGCTGCCGTGGTGATTCTCTGCAGATTCGCGAGATGGCCTCGGAGTTGATCCTGAGGTTCTCCCCCCCGGGTCTCCCTGAGGAGCTCAGCCCTGCTCTGTCGGAGAGGGCTCAGGTGCTCTTGTGCAGCCCCCGTGTGCAGGCGGCACAGACAGGGGCGCTCCTCGCCAAGGTCCTTCTTCAAAAGTAAGGAGTGCGCCGCCTAATTACAGTTGGGGTTTACCTGTGGCAGTCATGACGTACCCATTTCTTCTTCCTACCTGCTCCCCGAAGGTCCCAGGACATCTCTGTGGTGTTACATGAGGGATGCCACCTGGCTGATGGGTCCGGGAGTTCCCAGGAGGTGAAGACTGCGGCTATGGTCCAGTACCTGCTAGGAGCGCTGGAGCTCCACTACCTGACGGCCCGGTCGGACATGCTGCTGGCCGCCAGGACCAAGCCCATTCACGGTGAGACTACAGCAGCTAATCTCCCCCAGACAACATACTAGGTAACATCACAGAACCGGCTGCTTTCATCATCTACAGGTATCCTCTCTGCATTGCAGAGATGCCTTCTGGAGAGCCCGCGTGCCCCAGTTCCACCAGAGGGGGCAGTATTGACCCAAAATGTGATGGCCACCATACTGAGCTTGTTGGAGAAAATTACCCACCTTTTACTAGGCATCCTTTATGGGGACAAGGCTGACTGTACAGAGCATGAAGGTATCCCATCCCTCTGAAGTTTGAAGGACTTCTGGTTGCAAAGTCTGGGGATTAAGTTGTTTCTTGCAAAGTTGATTGGAGACATTGGATGTGGAGTTTTAAGGCTGTTACCTACAGCAAGTGAAATTAATCTTGCCTTTAGGTTCCGGAACATTGTGGTTTTTTTTTTAATGGAATATGAGCAGTTTGCAAACACATTTAGTGCCTGTGCTGCACATTCGGAATATTGCTGTCTGTCCCTGTTAGAAAGGTCATTGGCCACTTGCTGTTAATCTCAGAGGCTCCGCCTTCCTTCTGCGCCATGGGAAAGGCCATCCGGACGGTGATCGCCCAGGGCGGGGGGCAGGGGCATGAGTGTGTGCTGCTGTCAGAGGAGCACAGCCTGGTGCTCACCTGCTGCTGGGTCTCCTTCAAGGTGAGCACAGATGGAGCACCATCTGGAACTCAGAGCTTCTCATTAATACATGCATTTCTGGACAAGGAACAGCTTCCTTTATGCTTGTGATAAATCTGCTGTGTGTGTATTTCAGTAGAGTTTGACTAAATTGTGCATCTTCTCCAAAGCCAACTGTAATGCTAGCGTCTGTTGATAAAATATTCAAACACAATCATTTTTCTTAGTTGTCTGCTGAAATATGGTATCAAAGTGCATTTCATGTTAAAGTTTCCAATTCTGAGTAGCTTGTAGCTGAAACAAGTTTTGCTTTCCCTTGGCAGGAAATTGGGGTTTTCTTAGGCGGCCTGGTTGAGATGGTTTTGGCGGAAAGCTGGAAGGCAGAGCTTACCCTCAGCTGCAGGGACCTGAAGAGGGTGGCAAAGATATTCCAGGACATCATGCTGAAATGTCGCCATTGGGTAAGGAGCCCGTGCCCCTTCTGGCCAGCCAGCAGTCTGCCGAGGGGGTGTGTGGGGGTGTTTGACGTGGCATGTGGGTGTGGGGAGGGACATATGGGGATCTCAGTGGCATATAGGGAGGGGGTGTGTGGTAGGGTATATGGTGTTTTTGGGTGTGTGTGTATGTGTGGGAGGGTGTATGGTGTTTTGGGGGTGTGTGTGGGAGGGTATATGGTATATGGGGGGTGTGTGTGTGTGGGAGGGTATATGGTATATGGGGGGGCGTGTGTGTGTGGGAGGGTATATGGTATATGGGGGGGGGGTGGGTGTGTGGGAGGGTATAAG
>JAODKL010000040.1:35269167-35292111 GCA_026780765.1 Petrocephalus schoutedeni
GGGCCCCCCCCCCCCCCCCCCCACCCAGGGCTGAGTGGCTGGCATGAGTCATGCTGGTTTGGGGTAAAACCTGAAACCAGCATCATAGAATTATGATGTCTAATCTGAGTCCTTTTAATACTGCACTTAAATACTCTTCCAAGCAAACGTTCAGCTCCTGGGTCATGGAGAGCCTGAAGCCTTCCCCAGGGAGAGCGGGGGATACTGTGGACGGGACGCCAGGGGACACAGTGTAGGCAGCTAGGAGACACCAGTGCACCTAAGTGCATGTTTTTGGTCTGTGTGAGGAAATGTGTAGGAACACCGGGAGAACAAGCAAATTGCAGAGCTGTAAAGTGAGGTGTGCTACACATTGTACCCATGCGTCTGATTTCCACGACCTGGTGCCGGAGAAGAGGAAAGGGCTGGATCTTGCTTATAAGTTCTTTCCTGTAAATCGTGATGATCATATGTCCATATTGAGAGAGGTGTGGTGTTACGGTATTGCGGGGGGAGGCTGCCAGGACCGCAGAGCCTCGCGCATCTCCTCCCTGCTGGAGGAGGCGGTGGCGGCGTGGCAGGGAGCTGGCTGTCGTATTACTCTAATGCAGTACAGTGGGCCGGCTTTTGGCCCCCATCCGAGGGGATGATGCAGCGTCACCGCGGTGGGAGTCGGGCAGCCGGGCGGCGTGTGGGGTGGGCGGGTGGCCTGGGCCTTTCATAACGGTGTCACGTGCAGACGGGACAGCGCTCGCACGTGTTCTGTCGTCACCATAGAAACATAAACTCACATCCCCTAATAATCATCACGTGGCTGGGAGGCTGGGGGTGAGGGTCATCGGGTCCAATACAGTCTACAGGAGCCAGTTGAGAACACAGCTTGATCACAGATGCTTGTATTACGAAACATTTCCCATAATCAGAATTGGCCTGTTCCCTGATTCGCAGGGGGGGGGGGGGTTGAAATAGCAGTGACGCAGACCTGATATACAGGCTCTCTTAGATAAGGTACCCTTACACTGCTTACTGCTTGGAATGTGGCCTGCCAAATGACCAAACGATATCTTCCCATTGCCTGAGACAGTATAAATGCCTTAATACAAGCTTTCATTAACCCTAGCCCTTGGAAATCCACTTCCTGTGCCAGTTTGTGTTACAGAACAGCTTCTGCTTGATCAGCCAAAATGGGGGGCTTGGCAGTTGTCTGACAGTATGCGACATATTTAGCGTCATTGCATGCGACTTGAGACGTGTTAATAAAAATATTAATTTGTGTTGATGTGGTCTACTGATCTAGTTACCAGTCCCCTAGCACCTGACTAGTTAATGAATGATTGAAGTAATCTTTATCAGCTTAAATGTATTGGCAGCATTGTCGATGGCTGACCTCTGACCTCCCCTTTCCACAGGGGTCGCGACCTGCAGCGGCAGCGGGAGCAGCGGGCGTATGAGCGGGAGATGCAGCGGATCACCTTGCCCCTGTCGGCATTCTCCAACCCGGCTTGCGAAGTGGCTGAGGAGAATGCAGTCATCGTCGTCAGCGGCGACCAACAGACGCCCTGCCAGGAAGGCGGGGCAGCTGAGGGCGGGACCCCTCTCATTGGCCAGGCTGGCACCCCAGGGGCATGAGTGACAGCTCCAAAACTGCCTGGAACGGATGACTATGGATCGTGAGGGGGGTTGAAAGGAGGTGGTTTCCACAACCTATCCCCACAGTCCCCATTCAGTTTGAAGACCCCTCGGGAGGACTGCGATGGAACTGAGATAATCAAAGACACACTCCAATCAACTTTGTTTTCCTGATACTAATGCCTGTGTCTGAACTGAAGTGATTAGGGGGCAGTGAGCGGAACGGAACAGCCCCATCAGGACTCACTAAAGAGCAGATGAGTAATAAGTAATCATTTCAAAAGTGCATGTCAGGGATGCTTGATAAAGACGGCAGTTTTGACTGTCAGTATCTTTGCGCTGTACCTTTATGGCTAGCTAAACCCTTTTATGCGATAAATATTTCAATGAAAAGAGAGACTTTGGTGTTTAAAGGAAAATAGCTCCCAGATTTTCATTGTATTTCCGTTTTCATTTGAGAAGGCATGGTTAGCAATGTGGAAGCTGGTAGAGCATGTTGGGTGAGAGACGGAGCCGACCTGTACGCCGTTTGCAGTAAAGACAGGCGTCGTCAGAGCTCAGTCAGCCCAATTTCACCGGGGAGCTGCAGAAAGAATAGTGCCCCTGTTTCTATAACAGTGCCTCACTCTGTTGATAGTCAAGCTGCAAGACAAGTTAAGTCCGGCGTAGAGGGAAAACAGAGCCGTGTTTTTTTTTTTCAATAAATACTGCCTTTAGCATTTTTTAAGGTCACATTTTTAACCATGGTTTGCAGCTTGTCGAATTTCTTCAGGGAATTATCGAAGGCTGTGCTGAACTCGTTATGTGTTAATCGGCACAAGGAGATGTGCAGCAGCAACACTGGAGATTTAGTCAAAGGACAAAGGTCATTTTTTTTCACCCCTTAGATGCAATGAAAGCATCTTGGTTGGTCAGAAATCATTTTAACAAGTGAATATAGCCACGACTGTACATTTCGCCGACTCCCCTTGGGTAATTCTGCCAAGGTGGTCCAGCCCCCCCGCAAATCCTGCAATAGCCCTTGAATGGCTGCATCCTTGGGACAGCTGTGTAGAGTGGGTGGTAATACTGGTCTCAGGTAGTAAAGAAAATAACTCCCGGATCACTGTCTAACTAATGAAACTGAAACCTTATAGTCAATCTGGACATGAAGATGAGAGTCTTGGAGTGAATGTCAGCTTCTGAGGAGCAATAATAACGTTACAGAATGAAATCACCCCACAGCCCGACTCTGAAAGTGACACTAGTTTGGTCATTAGAGGAGTGGACTTGTTGGACGGGTTTCCCTCATAATCCATGGCTGTCTTGTATTCTTCGTAAAATATTACATTAGACCCCCGTTTGTTTGTTGGTTGCTTTTCATAATATCATAATGTCTTGAAAATGTTTTAAGCTGGTATCATTGAAAGGGGTTCAATCAGCATATGTGCATTGTGGATTTTTCTTAAGGACACGTTTGTTTTTGTGTGACAGTTTGTACACTGGTGACAAATGCAATATGTAAAATGATCTTGTTCTTTATATTTTTCCAGGTGGTCCGTTCTATAAGATGAAGATAAATTTAACGGCCATATATGGAGCCCATACAGTGAATTGCTGTGGGCCGTTTCGAGGTTGTGAATTTCCTGCCATTAAAAGGCGGTCCAACAGCATCGGGCTTCTCGCGTCTGTTATTCTAATCACGGACCATTTTGGAGCTACTGCCATAAGTCTTTTGGTTTTGTTACTGTCCCTGTCAGTGCCCTTAATCGCCGTCCTGCCCGCTCCCCGCGAACACTAACACCGGGAATGATGGCAGCCTGCTGGAAAACGCTGACACATTATCGCTCTTCTTTCGGATCATTGCGCCAACCTCGCCATACGAGTTATGATCAGTGTGACTGACAGGAAAAAATATATATCGAGCATCTCCTCTCCCAAGGAAATCACAAGGTGCCATTTATTTTCCGAGCATATTAGCCGATATTGGCGGCGCTGACGTAAATAAAACCAGGTAATATACCAGTATTCGTTTGCCGGGCGGCCCATTAGGTGAATCAGGCGTCTGCCTAGGATACGATCGGAGGGGGTTCCGATTTAGCAAGCCAATTCTACCGTCTGACTTCGGGGGGTTGCTTTGACTTTAAAATTAAAAGTTAAGCTTTAAAACTACTTAAGTTGGGACTGATACAGACCAAATACAAAAGAGTAAGTCACTTCTATACCAATTTATTCCAAATATTTTCAGGGTGAATAAGGAAACAAATGAGAACATAACGACCAAACACGCCCCGAAAAGTGTGAAAACAGTGACATCTAGTGGTCAATTCACCAAACGCTACACCGACAGACAGAATCGCTGGAAAACATGCACTTTAATACCAATCAAGTGGGTCGGTTTGTTTCCAACATTGTTACGGACCAAATCAGGCCCTAACTGTGAACAATTTAATGTTTTTGCACTGTACTCAGCACAACCCTCTCAAACTTATATTCAAGTTAGAAATTACTACAGGCAGTTTTTTTTATTTCTATTTTGAAACACCAAGTAACAAATGGTTCAACACAAGACATGCAACAATGAATTGTCAAAAACATGTCCACAACTTTAATGTTACGGTTTGTTCGTTTTCCCCCCCCATCCTATTTGGTGAAAGAACACCATAGTGATACACAGGATAGTGGTTACAATTTGTACCGCAGAAATAAGGGTAGAAACTAAAACAAAAATCATCCACAGGTGTTCATACATGATATCCCCATCGGAATGATTACTCTGCAAATTAATACACCCAGTTTCCTCTTGAAGCCCCTATACATAAAAAAAAAAAAAATCTGTACATTTTACATAATTTGCTTTATCAAAAAATAAATCCAGTTTTAAACAAATCAGAACCACTTGGATTTACTGAAGTCCATTAAAAAAAACATTTACAAAGCATTAAAACAGTGATTTTCTATGGTACATGAAGAGATCTTCGCGACTATGATTAAGGTAGTGTGGAAAATGACCCCAGACGAGTTAACCTGGGTCACGTGTGCAAATTCCCCAAACGGTTACACTGCTCCAGTTGACTGCCATGTGAGTAAAAAAGTGCCTTTTGTTAAATTTTAGGGCAGATGGGGAGTTACGTGAGCCTTAAGATCATTCCTACAAAGAAATAATTAAATACTTATTAATTAAATCTGTCACGGCTGTCAAGGTCTCGGAACTTCATGCTAAAGGCTCTCTATTCTCTAACAATCACGTCAGTGCGTTCGTTTCAGACGGCCACACGCTCACCATGGCAACACCAATTGTCAACAAATGGGTCTGTCTGATTTTCCTCGGGGCTGGACGGCCACGTGTCAGGATGCCATCGGTAACTACGCTGGAATCAGTCCAGAGTATTAGTGTGGCCTGTACCATTGCGGACACCAGCAAGGTAGCTGACCCCACTTAGATTGGATGTTTAAAACAACAAAAGTATATCACATTCATTTCGAGGTTAATACAAAACAAAGTCAGTATACGGTCCCCTGCTAAGGGGTCAAAATAAGAACCATTAAGTCAGAAACATTAAGACGGCGGCATGTTCACTTGAAATAGTGGCACACTGCTTGAGGCATTAAAATCTGGATTCCAGCATGAGATATAAAACAAAAAAAAAAAACAAGTCCCACTACTAAGAGCAAGTAATTCCTGTTGAAATGCTTCTCTCCTCCCATCCTTGTTCTTTTGGCCTGCTTCCTGAAGGCTTCATTGTCCTTAAGACAGGAGGACCAGTCCCACTATGTAAACACATCAAAGTTCATCCCGCCCCACGACATATTAGTGCATAAAGAGACACGCGGTTCTAGTGTGTGTAAAGGGAGGGGGCCGGGAGGGGTTAGGTCCTGCCGTCACCTTCTGTAGCCGCCAGCCCAGCTCCGTGGGGCTCGTGGAGGTGCGACAGGCTCTGATGCAGCTCCTCCAGCTCGGCAGGCAGAGGGATGCCCATCTCTTGATTGAGGGCCAGGGCCTCGAAGCAATCCTCCAGCTTCTCAAATGGTGGTCTGGCGGGGGGAAAGGGGTGGAGCTTAGGGTGGTGTTTATGGGTTATCAATGTTAATTTGTTAATTGATGTAAATTCCTGTCTTATTCATTACATTCAGAATAAACAAAGCAACATGTTGAAATTGAATATTTATCTCAGGGAATATGATCCCCAAAAGAAGAGGTAAACACTCAAAGTACACAGACAAGCAAACCAGTACCACTGACAGGTCCCACCCACCGGGTCTCAGGGACGAGGTCACAGCAAGTCACAGCCAATGGGAAGAAAGCAGGTGGGCTGTCATCTGGAAGGAATTTCTCCTGGAACTTTGCCACATTCAGTCCAAAGTCCAAGGTTCTAGGTAGGCATTCTGGGTCTGCATAAACCTGCCCAATAATCTGGGGAAACATTTTCGGCTTATTTTACAACTGTTTATCATTTTAGTTAGACTGACTGGAATACCTCAACATGTGAATAGGGTGGACAAGACTTGGAGAGTTACTACTCTGTTAATTTACATACCAGAATCATAGAGAGAGAGAGAGAGAATAGAAAATGGCTGCCATATTGATAAGAGCTCCACAACACCAAGACCTCCTTTTTTGGTTACTGGCCTATTCTTTTCAGTTTCCTGTTAAATCATGAGCAGGGGCAGGATAACGTTATCGCCAACACACAGGCTTCGCAGTTCACCACAGAAACTTCACAGCCTTTGGAGCCGTTATTCGGAGGGGTGGGTGGGGTGCAGAACACAGTATAACTGAGGAGAGGGATGTCTGGGTCTTGGACAGGTGCTTACCTCACAGAGCACAATCCCGAACGAAAATATGTCCACCTTCTCATCGTAGCGTTTGCCTGAAATGCAGAGGGCTCTGTGTGAGTGGAGTGGCTTGGATGTAACTGGGCTTAATTTTCTGTTTCTAGGAGAATGAATGTCCTTCCTGTTGTATTCCATGCCACGATGGAACTACATTAAGTTAATGACATTACTTGAAGGTGGATAGCTTAATTTTTTAACACACTAATGTGAGACTCAGAAGCTCATTTCTAGGTCAGCCTTTCCACGGGACCATAGAGTATCGTTTGATATCGCTAGCTCCTTCCCAGCCCATGAATCTAAGGGCCAGGAGAGACGAGGAGAAGGTGTCCACCTCACCGTTCAGCATCTCTGGAGCCATCCAGTATGGGTTCCCCACCACTGTGTAGCGCTTCTTCCGGTCAATCCTACGGAACGTCCTCTTCTTGGTGTTGGGCTTCTCCGGAGGGGGGTGTCGGACCTTCTCCTCCACAACCAAGCGGGACAACCCGAAGTCGGCCACCACCACCGTGTTGTCCTGGCAACAGGAGGACAGGTGACATTAGGATATTTCCATGGCAGTTGACATTCGACAATGGTGTCTAACTAAAGACATTTTTAAATTAATTTAAATATGCTAAAAACTTAACATATACAAAACAACTGTGGATCATGGGAGTAAATCCCGGGGGGGACGGAGGGGACATGCCCCCCCCCATCCAAGGGTTGTTGTTAATGACGCAGTCTCCATGCTACAATAATAATGACAGAAGCAAAGTTTTTCACTGTGGGGACATCTTTATAAGTACAGTTTGACTGTATTATACGTGTCCCCTTCAAAAATTGCTCATGAGAAATTTTATATTTATTGTCCCCCCCTACTGTTAAATGAAATTTACGCCCATGCTGTGGATGTATATCCTTCATTTCCATCAGGCTTAAATCTACTTCAACTAGGACAGCCATGGTTAAAACTAGAACTGAAGTATGACAGATAAAAACAAACTCTCACAGATTTACGCCAAGCCAGCAAATCTCATCTACTCCCCAACAGATAAAGACGCATTAAAATAAATGTTCTAGATATCCAGCCTCCAAGAAGGAGATGGGTAACAAATGACTCACTAAGTCTACACTGGCAGGAGGCTCCCATGGAATCCATATCTGTCTCAGATGTGATCATAAAGGAAATTAAAATTGCCACGTTGGCTTTTATTTCAGTGTCCAACTGAAATCTCTGATTGGAGTGCTAGATTGAAAATCCCACAAGAGAAAACTAAAAATGGTATAGAAAAAAAAAATTGGTGTTCTGAGGTATTACACAGCTTATTCGGACCACTGTATGATGCACATAAAAAATGTCAAACTAAGAACCCAAAATTTCTGTTCTTAGTCAGCTCTTAGGCTGCTTTAAACATCCATCCCTCCCACAGAGGTCATAATGATAGTGATTCCATAGTGACACACTGGTCATCCTAACCCTGCTCTACTTACTCCCTCATAAGAACTTGATAGGAACTTGATAAAAACTAGTCTTCTCTGAATGTAACGAATCAGAGTTCCCCTGACTGCCGCGGGACCGTCTTGGAAGGGAACATCCCCACACTGACGGCAATAAACACACTCGTAACGGCGGCTGATTGGTTTGCAGGGACCCTCCCACGCTACACCGCGGTGCATGCTAGTCAGGCGTAAACATTTTTTCAAAGGGGCCCACACTATGTGAAAGGCTCAGAAGCAAGCTGAAGCCTGTGTAATTAGGGTGTAATTATGGTGTAATCAGAAGCTCGGAGCAGTGGAGTTGAGAACTTTCTGGGGCTACACAATGAGATTTTTCCTAAGATATCCCCAGTTTTAATCATTTTCGCCATACAGTGCATCTAACCAGGACAATGTCACACGCACCAGTTTAACCAGGCAGTTGTGGGAGTTGAGATCTCTGTGGATGATACTTCTTGAATGCAGATAAGCCTGGGAGACGCACACAAACAAAACAGGAAACAAAAAAAAAAAAGTTTATGTAGATGACCGTAATACCACAACAGCTACAAATACATGCACAGACTTGACAAACACACTGCTTTATCTGTGGGCTGCTTTTCACCAGGCTTGCATTCGCCAGTTCAGACTGACACCCCCCCCAACCCGCCCCTGCTCCCCCCTCCCTTCCCGCCTCCTGTCGCCATCCTCGTTCCCTCGAGTCTTTGTGCGGAACTTGAACCAAAGCCGCTCCGCTGCAGCGACAAAGCCCGTCTCCCTGGAGACCAGTGGCTAGGAGGAGGGGCATGTGAGCAACGTTAACCCTTCGCTTGACCACTTGGGGGCAGGCTGCCTTTCGTCAGAAGAGTTTCTGTGGCGCTGGGTGGCAGCGCGGTTTCCGAGCGGTCTGACCAACTCACCATTCCTGAAGCAATGCCTTTGGCAAAGCTGACTCTCAGTTGCCATGGAAAAGGATCCTAGAAGAAAAAAAAAACAGACAAATGGCATTAAGACAAAAACCTCCTTGCATTTTAATCCAGCAGCACGAAAACACAACATTACCTCACCCAGCCAAGGTAAACGCTGCATAAACACAATAAAGGGTTTAAAAATATTTCTAAATAAAAGGTCTATTTTTACGGCACTTACATGGATTAACTTGAGCTAAACCCTGCTTTCATTCAAACATGCAGGCAGTATTGCGGCATGTGGACCTAGTGCAAATCCATTACGGGCGTAAACACGTTAGGGGGAGGGGACACATACCCCTGTTCCCAAAATAAAAATATTTTATTATAAATCCATGTGTTACTGAGGACAATTAAGTCAGATCAGGATGAACCCCAGCGCCACCAGGCTAAGCTGGGCTCCCCGCAGAGCCAAGCTCTTTCCGATGCCCCTGGTTAAGGGTGCAAGCACGCTGGGGGAGGTACGCACCATGTCCCTGATGAAGTCCTTCAGCGTGCCGCCCTCAATGAACTCCGTTATTAAATTCAGCCTCTTGTCCTTGTAGAGCACGCCAATAAACTTCAGGACGTGAGGGTGCTCCAGACTCCTCATGACCTTCACCTGACGGGGCGGAAGACAGACATTCCACAGCATTTGTAAGATGTTTCGGCGTTCCCAGAATAACCACACCGGGGGCCTTGCCGTCAGTCCCAGACCCCACCCCATGACAAACGGCAAAGAGTTCTCATATGTTAGGATTATTTTTCTCTTGTGTTCGAGAAGCCTGAAGCGATCCATCTGTGGATGATATCCGACTGCTAGTGATCCCGGACATTAACCTGTGCACATACAAAACCCATGGGCTATTTTGTGGGGTCAGAGTATTTACCCCGGTGCAGAGGCACTGACCTCCTTCAGGAAAGTCTTCTGCGTCTCCTCATCACAGCGAATCAGCTCCTTCATGACCATCACCTCCCCTGTGGCTTTGTGGGTCACCTGTCACAGCATATTGGAGCTTGTTACGAATAACATTTCGGCTAATTTATTACTTACCCAATTAAAATGAACGAATTAAAGGTTGAATGACCTTTAATTGCCTTTAACTGAAACAGCAACTTTCACTCAGGCAAATCGAGGAACGGCTAAATGGGCAGACAGCAATGGGCACTGCCGGGGCAGCTATGTACCTTGATGGCCTGGCCGAAGAAGCCCTTTCCCAGCACCTCACCGTGGATCAAGTCACACGGCCGGAAGATGCGGTGAGAACAACTGCTCATGGAGCGCAGCGACTCAGAGCGCCCGATGTCCCCCGACAGGAGGGGGCGCTCTTTCGGCGAGGTCGGCCCGGGAGACTTACAGATGCTGTTGCTGCGCCTGTTACCCAATGGCAGCATCGAAAGAAAGGAGCTCATGTTAGTCATTTCAGTTTTGGAGCTTTGCGATTTATCGAGACGTGAACCATTAACCAGTCACCTTACCACCGACCTTTACCTTTACTGGAAATACTTAAATTGCTGAAAATATAATACTGTTAGTCTATCGTGGGAATATCCTGCTTCATTAAACCTGACACCTTGTACATTTCCCTGGATCCATTTGTGTTGCAAACCTTTTCAAATAGGTCCAACAGATCATTTCCAGGACTTTCAACCAGCAGCCTTCTGGTTTACACGTCAATGTCCTTCACCAGTCATGCTACCTGCTGGCTAAGCACTTTGTGATCTTGTACCTTAATGACCTCCTGTTCAGGGTACAGTCATCAACAGGGGCACGCCTCTCAAGAACAGCATTGGTGGGCGATGAGAGGCGCATGCGGGAGGTGGCGGGCGCCCCCAGGCTCGTGTGCGCGGACCCCAGGCGGAGCCTGTCCAGTCGCTGCCTGACAGGGTCATATTCTATGAGCAGCTGCAGCGTCTGACTGGTCCGGTGGATCAGATCCTTCATCTGGGAGAGCCAATGAGAGCAGAGAATGAGGCCTTAAGAGGCCATCTCCGTGTCTCAGTCTCCCTCTCAGACAGACAAATCTGAACGTAATAACCCTCAAAAGCACACCAGAATCACAAAGTATCTGGAAATCATCATTTTTGACCTCATGCATGTATACACGGCAGGTTACAAAAAAGGCAAATGGCCAGATTATTTTGTTAGTGATGCATCTTTAAAGTCAAGGGGGGGTCACCTGTAAACAATTAGTACAATGTTTCTCAGAGTTAACGCACGATTAATTTTTGCCATTACCACTGCCTGACCAGCAGGTGTCAGGTCTTCCAGGCAAGAGTTGCAAAGTCCCTCCGCCTCCCCCCCAAAATCATTTCCTCATTCAACATAAGTGAGGATGAATTGGCTTGTATTAAAAAAGGGAAAACAGCTGCTAAAAATTTATACACTAACTTCAAGCAATTCACTGTTAGCTGGTGTCAATTATGTGCATAAAGTTGTACTGGGCCCTTTTTACTCTTTTTAAATCTGAAATTTTTAATTGTGCATTCCGTGCTCAAAGTCGACCATTTTTCCAAATGGGTGGATATCTGCCGAATTGGATGAAGAACTGAGCCAGGGAGGACTAGGGTTACTAACCAAAATCACAAATCTAACCATATCACATTTTACTACATTTACTATAAATCACCACATGAAGTACTACAGAAGGGAAAATGAAAGCATTCCAGCTCAGCCTCCCAAATATAAAACCACCTTTGCTTAGAAGCAGATTGGGACTTTTAAGGGAATTTTGGGACTCCTGCTTTGCAGTTTAGATCACAGATCAGGAACTAGTGTGATTTATGAAACATAAATCAGGTGAAAACAATGCAGCTGACAGATTCTGGTTGCCACTTAAGCAGGCGTGAAGGAAAGGAAAGTCCCGCAGACTCAGGTTCGAGCCATAATGACGCGTTTCTCAGCAATCCAGTGCTTACCAGGCTGATAATACAAAACGATTCTTACCTTCCAATGCTCCGAGAAAAAAAAAAAAGCTTAAAAATCGTGACATTTCAGGATAGCAGCATCACTTGTGGTACTACAACTCAGGTTTCAGCAATATAAATTAGCTCAACAATCACCCAAACGAAGCCTTTTAAGGAGACCGAAATCAGACGCCCACCTCATCCTCCATTAATGTAGCCACGGAGTTGCCGTTGATCTCCAGGATCCTGTCACCGACATGGATGGCATTCCGCACTTCTGGACTGATGTGCATCCCTCGGACCCTGAGGGGCACAGAAGTGACAGTACTGAGCCATTTCAACCGGAAGCACCTATAAAATGATGCAGTCAGGGTTATTTTACGCCCATGCAGAACAGAGTGACACAAACACACCGACTGTGAGCAGGACACAATCAAATTCATCGTTTTTTTTTTTGACCTACAGGTTGAGAGGTTCAGTGCTTGTCGAAATACGCCTGAAAGGACAGCGTGCCGTGAAGCCAGGTACAGGTGCAAATGAGCCCCAATCAGCATCTTGACCTGCGTGCAGGTGATGAGGGAAAGCACACACTTACTCCTTGATTTGCACGGTAGCCTTCCCGCTGGGACAGTCCCGGACCACGGACACCGAGAAGCCCCGCTTGCCGTTGGCGGCAGCCGGCATGGAGATGAGGGTGACGGTGTGCGGCAGGGAGTCGAGCACAGAGTCGGGGGAGCGTTTCTCCAGCATGGGCGTCAGGACTATCTCCTGGTGGCAGCTCCCGCTGATTGAAGTCAGAGAGATTGTGGGGGATCACAGTGAAAAATTAGACAACTAGATCAGCTAGTGACTACACTACCACTCTCTAAAATAAGCCACTCTGCTACAAAAAGCAATAGATATTTAAACAAAGCAGCACAAGTAGCTGCCATTACCTAGCATGCTTAGGGGCACTTACCAGTAAAGCTTGGAGCGTTCCACCAAGGCATACGTGTCCTGTTCTTCTATGACCACCTTGCAGTTCAAACACACAAAGCATTCTGGGTGGTACTTGTACTCTCCTGCCACCTGGAAGCAGATTGCAGAGGCAGAACCCATCACGTATCAGTGGTGGTCGTCTCCCAAAAAAAGTTACGATGGGAAAAGCCGGCACTACTGATATAAAGCCCACTCTGATATCTCTGGGACACTCGCAGAAAACCACCTAGATGCCCAAGTAATCAGGTACGAGGCTGGGCAGCACCTGGCAGCAGGCCACGCCCTCTCTGCCTCGCCTCTTGATTCTCGCTTTCTTTTTCTCTCAAACAAACATTACGGCTTCCCAAGAGCCATCCGATTCTGTCAGTCGCAACCGGGACGTGGTAGGAAAGCCACAGCACATATGACATGTCTTGTCTTGTTTTTTGTTTGTACCACTCAGGGAGTTGCCAGCTTAATTTTGCTGTGCTGCTGTGTACAATTACAATATATAATTGAATCGAGATTCCAAAGTGGGTCCTTGTCGCCTGTTATGAGAGAGAGGCTTGACTGCTTGCTAGGACGCCAGACCCTGCCCACCGTTTTACCCCCATTTAGGGACCTGCCTCTCTCCCCCGAAAATGTAGAATGATGGCGGACTTCTGAACAAAAGTGCACAGGTGAGGCACCCTTCTTGGGGCACGTGCAGCGGGCAGCACGTTTTCCTGAGACTTTCCCAGCTTACTTTCACCTTCTCTGACACGTAATCAGTCCAGCAGGAGAGCGCATGAGCAAAACAAGCCGTCTGGGGGCGTGGGGGGGGGGGGTTACGTAACCAAGACACAAACAGGCACAGGCTCACATCTTCACTAAATAATAACAGGGCTGCCTGGAGACGTCTGCTGCAGAGGACAATCAGATGTTATCTTCGTAATGCTTTACAGAATCTCATGATATCGATCCAACAAAAAAAAAAAAATTAAATATAACAAAGAGCCTAAACACGCACCAGAGAGGACTCCTAAGTGAAACGGTCGTGGCCGTGTACTGCAGCCACTCGGAGGAAACAAGGTGAGCACCTTAAAATGCAGCACTGCGCGCCCCACTCTCCTGACTCGCGCAGCGGGCTGCTTCGCGGCGTCCCCCTCCGCGAGGATGCGCCAGCCGCACGGCCCCCTCGGGAAACGGAATGACCCGAAATCTCTTCGCTGATTGGAGCTCGCGGCCGCTCCGTTGGCCCTTGCCAGAAATACTTGGCAAGCCGGCCGCGCGGCTGCGGGGCCAAGGCGGAATCGAAAGGCCTATTATTTCTCTTGGTTATTGAGGGACCTTCCTGTATGAGTTCACTTCAGGATCCACATTTAATTAGTTATATAAAAAAAAAATAAACAAACATGATTTAGCTGCGGCCGGGCGTCACAAGAAGCTTTCTGCTGCTTGGATACCCATGATCTCACCGAACCGGACCATCTGACCTGACCGACCCAGTGCCGCAAACCATTGGACCTCCAGCCACCCCCACCCTGAGGCTCCCACACCCCCTCTCCCTCCGGATGGGCCCCCATGCCTGCGGTTTCCCCGCGCCTGATTTTTGATCTCTCATGACATTGGGATGGCTGTGGCTACGTTTTCATTGTATTCATTTATTTTTAAAAGAGGGGAAAGTTTCCCCAAAATCTCTGAAAATAAACTCTTATGCCATGACGCATCAGTGTTTGGGGGTTGGATATTGTACCCAACTATGCTGGAATCAGGGGGCAGGCAAAATTCCTATTCTATGACAATTGAAATCTGTTTGCTCCAGCTAATTCTTACAGACCACCCCCTTTTAAAGCAAGCTATCAGGACAAAGCAAAAAATATAGTTACCCATCCAGCCACGTGGAGGCTCACCCTGGACTGGGTACTAAGGTAGAGGATACACTGGATGGAGCACCGGTTCATCGTAGGGCACATATGAGCACACGCACACACACATTCACATACACACACACTATGGGCAATTTAGAAACACCAATTAGCCTAACTGCATGCTTCTGGAGTGTGGGAAACCAAAGTACCCCCATTATTCAATTTGGGGAAAACAAAATTATCCTCTGACCTCTTCAAAGGAAGTCCCGCATAATCCATCCATCTTCAAACCACTTCTCCAGCACAAGACTGCAAGGGAAAGGCCTGGAGCCTAGACCCAGGCCGCAGCATACAGCACAAGGCAAGCGGACACCATGAATGCTAAGCTCATGCACCGGAGGGCACACACAGGCACACCCACACAGAGTCCATGTTTCTGGAGAGGAGGAGGGAACTGCAGCACCTGGAGGAAGCCCATAATATATGGGGATGAAGGTGCAAATCACCCAGACAGAAGACAGGATTCAGACGTTCAGCCCTGCAGGCATGCGGCTGCTGGGGGTTCGATGCCCAGAGGACATCATGCCCTTTCCCAGGCATGCAAGAGCTGGACTTGTACAATAAATAACTGAGGAATGGCGCCGACTGATGGCGAAAAACTCCACATTTATAGAGGTATAAATGCACAGATATAGCGGTGACCTCCCCAGTGCTGCCATGGTGATGCAACAGTGAAAATGGCAGGAAACAGACTGATAACGTTCAGGGGGAAAGTCCCCCCCCAAGCATACAACTGTACTCCCCTCGGATTACACTACTGGAAGCACACGACTTCGAGTATCAAATGGTTGGACGGGTGGGGGGAGAATCATTAAGACATTAGAACCGTCTTCATTTGTGCCTTTGTCTTCATTTGATACAATTTAGACACACGAGGGGGGGAAAAAAGGTCAAATATACACTTCAATAAATGTTCAGCTCATCTCAGGCAAGTTACCCCACAAAGTCACCCAAGTAACATTTTACTCTCTATATTTATGTTACTGCTTTTTATTTAGTTCAAAAACATCCTGTCTTATGGTTACTGACTCTCCCCATGTTGGCAGACAACACCCCCCCCCCCAACAGACAAACACACAGCTACCTGCAGGACAGATACTTCAGAATGTGCTATATGCTGGTGGTAACACCCATTTCCGAGGAAAAGACGACAAGATGAGACGAGACGAGGTCTCCACATGCCAGGCGGAGGACGAACTGATAGCGGGATAACTCTCTTTGTGTAGGAACACAGACAGATGGCTCACAACAAGCAGGCATGTGCATTTTACAGAATTTGACGCAAAACGTTCACTGCCCATCATCTCACACCCATTCACCCATATTTTGATTAGCATTAAGGGAACTCTTAGCAACTTTAAAAATAAAATGGCTACTGACTAAGATTATGCTGTCGAACTGAAAAATGGAACGATTTTGTTAACTCTGTAAGACGTCAACTCCGACATTTTAAAAGGTTTCGATGTAATAGTTCTGTTGAAATTTGAAATGACCATAAACAGGAGATTCATGTTTGAATTGGCATTCTGTGCGCTTAGTTTTTTTTCTTTTTTTATGTTCTATTTTGCGTTTTATGCGTTAACTCCGTTAGTTGGCTGTCAACTGAGACGCTGAGAAGTCACCTCTGACAGATGGCTTTTTTGTTATATTCATTAAACGTATGTTAAGAATGATTCAAAAGTTCTAAAAAGATTGTAATTTGTGCTATAAATACATTTTATATTATGATTTTTTGACAATACTGTGCCCTCAGCACAGTAAATCGCTCGGATGTGGGCCAGAGACTTTGATCTTTCATAATACATTTTCCTAGCATTACAGCAGAGTAAAAAAAAAAAAAAAAACTTTAAATAATAATAAAATCCCCCCAAAATAAGATTTCGTTCCTATTCTCAAGAATGAGTGCTGTACATCCCTTGCAGTTAAGAGCATGTTAGAATGCAGAAGTGGCCCTACGCAGGAAGACAGAAGGCACTCACCATCGCCGGCCCGGTCATGAGCAGAGAGCAGCCATGACAGGTCTCGCCAAACTTCTCCCAGTAGTGGCTGCGGCAGTACAGCTTGCCGTCTTTCTCATAGTACCAGTTGGTCAGGTGGGCGCAGCACTCCGAGCATCTGAATGGGGAAGGGCGACAAAACACGGCAGCTCATTACCGTCGCATCACTGTCATTTATTTTTTACACAACCAGATATTTCACATTCACATCCATGTACGTACTTGAAGCTTTGGTAATGAAGTTTCACTTAACAGAGTTAATATTCATTGCAATTGGTCAAAATCTGTCAGTTTTTTTGGCAACTTGAACCAGCACCTTTTGGGTTAACAGCTCAGATCCTTGAACCACTCCCCTCCACATCTTTTCTGACCAAATATACCATCATTTTCCCTTTAATCCAACAGGCCACCTGTTCAGTCCAAAAATGAATGTCCAAAATGTTCAAGAGAATACAACATTACTACTCCTAATGTGCACATTTAACCCCTGTGCAGTGTTAATATCCCCATGTGAAATTTGCCTACTGTTCAATGATGCACTGGGGTCAGATTGACCCCAATCACTGCGCAGGGTTTAATAATCTGATCTTTTTACAGGAGCAATTACACGATAGCTGTATGTTTGTTTAACTGCTACGCCACCTGCTGGTCCTGATCATACAAGCTGATTTCAGAAGGTAGGCCGCAGAGATTAAACTATGCTGTTTACAGATCAGTGAAACCAGGAACTTTGAAGTCCTTTATCATGACCAAGCGATTTACTGTAAACTGATTTATTTCGGAGTAGAGCTGCGAGGTTATAAGATGCAGAACTGGACCGCATAAGAAAAACAAAATAAGCTGGCAGACAATGGAAAACTGATGCAGATCTCATTGTGATGGCAGGTGAGGCAGGAATGTTGGACTTTTGCCTAGAAACATAATGGTTTCAATTTCACACAGTTCTCACTTCCTCAACACCACTGGAGGAGAATGGAGTCCAGCGTTCCAGTGAATTAAAGGGACATTATGGCGGAAAGGCACCTCTGAGGCAGCAAGAGCTAATCAGCAAGATTAGTTCCAGAAACCATGCCCAGGGGCGTGAACAAGGGCGTGCTCCAGACGCCAGCTCGGCCTGAATGATCACCTTTGTTTGCAGCCTCCTCCTTCTGTCACCGGGTATAAGGCCCGTGTTCCTGGAGCGTGTCACAACTCGCTACCCGCAGACCAACAAGAGGTGGGAACACAAACTTCTGCACGAGCTATTTCTGGAATATGTTTACCTGAAGGTTGAGGGGCCCCAAGACAGGCATTTCTAAGAAAAAAAAGACAGCTAAATTTCCATTTGTACCGACAACAGTCCTATACCGACGGGGAGAGCTAATCCTCAAGAGTGACAGTATCACTCTCAGAAGAGAAAACTGGAATTTAAGCCTGGGCTTCAAGAAAAGACGACAACAGACGCAAGCCTTTATACCAGGAGTCATGGCAACACTTTGGCACAAGAGCAAAGGGAACACACAAAAAACATGGACAGGGAATAGACTATCGCCATGGAAGGACAAAGGTCTAAAATAGGATACAGAACCCAACTGGAAATTAGTGAGAAAATGAGACTTCCAAACCTAAAGAGGGTGGGATTAGTGATCCCCAATAAATCACCCAATAGGAACAGGTGACAAAGCAACCAATGGGAAGTGGGTCAAACCAACAGGTGACTAGCAGTGCCGTGTGATCCCACCAATTGCAAGCTTCAGAGGTACATTTCTCACATCACTGTTAGAAATAGTTTCCTATAAGCCACTGCATCATCCAAAAGACACTTTATCATATTAAAAAGACAAAATCTGGCAAAAAAAGGTTCATCTGGAAGACATCTGGGACCTGGCAAGAAATAACTTTCCATTAAAACCATTTTTTAAATATTAAGTTTTTAAAGAGCAGTAACGACAGATTGGGGTCCAGCTGTTACTTCTATGAGATCAAAAATTCATAATAAAATACCAAAAATACAAGCATCATAGATTTCTTTTTTTTAAAAACCACAGGCTCATTCAGTCCATTCCAACTGGGCAAAAGCAGCGAGGCTGGCAAACAGGGCGGCTGTTTTCCAGCGAAGACGGAATGTTCTTTGCTCGAGATGCTCCAGATGCCGAAAGGGAAAGGAACACCTGCACAATAAACTGGTACCTTAAATCCACCGGGGTTTAGGGTCCGGGGGGGGGGCTGTCCGGGTCACCTTATGATATTCTCTCTTCATTGAGAGGTGGTACGGGAATAGATTCCTCCCAGGGGCACCTCTGACGTCCGTCAGCTGAAGCCCCTGGCGGATATTCCCGCTCTGTCAACCGGCCTTGCCTTAAACCGCCTTCCAGCTTTAGCCGTCACACCGCGGCAGGAGCAGAAGGGCACGTTTCGTCCGGCGCAAACGGAAGCGCCGCGTCTACACGGGGCCCCGAGAGCAGGAAGCCGCGCGCCCTCTGCTGCAGTGGGACCCAGCAGAAAGGCCTCGCGGTGCTGAAGGTCCATCTGGATAAAAACGAGAGCGTGCTGTGGTCCGGGGAGCTGGCCGACAGCCCAGGCGCTGGGCGCCCCGCCGTGTCGGTGAGTCTGGGAGTGCCAGATGTACAACAAGACAAAACAAGCGTGGAAAAAGGCCGCAAAAAAGACCCCCCCCCCCCAAAAAAAAGAAAAGGCCCAAAAAGGGATGATGAAAAAGAGGGCCCAGTACCGCGTACAGAGAGAAAGGCAAGAATCTTGAAAAATCTGAGGTTTATGCAAATTTACTTGCTCATTTCTACTCGTTAAACACAAAGGTATTTTACTGAAATAGTTTAAGGTCAAGAGCTTGAAATTAGGGTACAATTTGGAGCTCCTCCTCAAACACTCCACTGGATGTGTGAGGCGGCTTAATCTAATACATAATCTAATCGAAATCTAATAGCTTTAAACATCCAGCAGCAGAGGTCCACCTGGGAAGACTCAGAGGAGAAGGGGGTCCCAGAGGAGAGAGGGCACCCTACAGTGGAGAGTGTAAACCCCCCGTTTTTCCATGTATACCTGTCCAACAGCTGTGCCCTTCACTTTGACTGGGCTTTTTGTTTGGGTCAGACCCTGTTGGTTGGTTTCTGGTCAATCGTTTTTTACATAAATCTCTTCTTTTCTTTCAATGAGTTCTTAACATATATGTTTCAATGTTCGAAAAACGTGCCTCCTGTGAAGATAACATTCCTGTTTCTCTTAATGCCAAATTCTTCTCTTATACTTATATACACTACCCTGCACTCCCAAAGATGACTATGTCTTGGGCTGCAGACGGAGAATTCGCTGGAAAAGCATGAATCAGACTTGGAGGTGAGAGGATGCCAGTGTGGGTCACAGAGCCTAAGCGGTGGGTCCAGCTGGACTCAGCGTAACGTCCTGTGTCACTGCCATTCACAGTAGAGAGAAACGGAGAGAAAGAGACCTATCAAGGCAACCTCACACAAACACAGGACCAACTAAAGAAACACATTTAATGTGCTTTTAACAGAACTGAAGCCTGTCCTTCCATCACAAAGAAAAGTCACTTCCCAAAGTGACTGAAAGAGGATTTTTTTTTTTTTTAAACTTGTTAACTGAGAAAATAAAACTGACAAAACGGCCCCCACAACTCCCAGCTAAATCGGCAGTGTGCCATGAACCCTCCGCGTTCACTAATGCACACAAATGAAAACTAAGCGACTTGACGTGCAACAGTAGGCATGAGTAAAGACATGAACTGATCCATTTTGTGCAGACTTTCCATTTAGCCACTGAAGACTGACGCCACCATGCTCGCAGGTTTCGTTCCACCCAGGTGGTAAAGCAGTGTCAAACTGCACAAAATAAAACAGAAACTGCTGAAACATAGTAGCTAATGGTGAGCCATCAACCCACTGAGCTCACAACCTCATCGAAAAAATAGGGGGTTGGAGATCAAATAGCAGCAAATATTCTCCTACCAGTCATTTCAACTTGTTAAGGGAGGAATTTCCCTGGCTGTGACGTTTCCATATCAGACAGCTGGAAGTGGTTCAAAATGAACAGCCAGGCCAGTAAGGAACAATGACCACAATATCCAGCAAACCTGAGGAAACCATGGAGAGGTCTGATATCTTAGAAGGTGCCCTCGTATTACGAGGCCCCACAACAACTCATCTATGAACCTAATGTCACTCGGAAAATAAAAGGTTTAGCCACAACATCGGCGCCATCAGCACCTATCTAAGGCAATGCGCTTTGTTTGAGGTTCTGCCAGCCATGTACCGATAGCCAAGTGCAATTTTCTCAAACACACACTCACTCACACACACACACACACACACACACACACACACACACACACACACAGGATCCTACTCAGCCTTCACTCCCAGACTCATGGCCCTGATTCGATGTCTGGGAATGTGCAACACACTGTGAAACACTTCGGTGTGCAGTAGTGACCTACATGTTCAGCTACATCAATCTGGGGGTGGGGGGCCAGAGCTGACAATAGACAAAATGGAGGAAAGAAAATAAACAGAGCCCCCTCTGGCTGCGCTTTCCTCACACGTCAGGAGAGGAATTCCTATTAATACAGCCAAATAAACAAACAATATTTAAGAGCTGCGAATATCTTTCACCATAAGCATGTCTGTTCTTGTTGGGGGGGTGGTGGATTTAAACACAAAGTACTTAATTTAGCGCCTCCTTGCCAAAGATTGCACTGTGCTTGGCAGCAAGACAGTATGGTAGTACAACAGGACAAATGTTTTCTACAGAGTTGCGAATGTTTATAAAATAAGCAGCAGTGTAAGAGACAGGCTCGGGGGTAGAAATGTGGCTGCAGAAAGTCTACTGTCAAGGGAGAGACCCTCGTTTTGCTGGGTAATTTTGGACTGTCCGCATGCCACCATTTCCTGCGCTTGAAACAAACCAAGTCTGAGGAGAAAATTCAATTACCCAGACTGCGTTAAGGGGAGATGAACCGTTCTCTTTTAGAGGCCGAGAGATTCAATTATTCAATGTACATAGAAAAAGGATTCTACATTGAATGGATATCACTTCTGCTGCCGTTAAAGAAGCAGAAATGGCAGGAGCTGGCAATGTTCCTCAGACCAGTCCTCCGGGACCACAAGACACTCCGGGTACACATTTTCGCTACCTCCCAACTCCCAGGGAACTGGGAGAGAGCAAAAACGTGGACCGTCTGGGGGTCCTCGAGGATTAGGGACTCACAAGCCTCCTGCACCAGGACAGTCCCAATCCCCCCCAGTACTGGTCTCCTTCCCAGAAGGCCCGTCTCGTTGCCTGAGGACAGAACCCAGCGCTGCACATCTCAGCAGTCAAAGCCCTGCGGTGACCACCTGGAAAACAGCTGTTACTTTGGCAATGATTAAGCCACAGATTACAGCCCTTTTTCAGGTGAACAGACTGCAGGCCTGATCCGTTTTAATACCAGGACAGTTACGCAACTGTGGGAACTCCACTCGGATTCACTTTGAGAGAAAAATTGACTTCGCCACAGCCCCCTGTGCAACATCACTTACAGTGCTTAAAGACAGCGCTTAAAGGCGGAGAGGCGACACTGCAGGTGGGTCTGAGAACAAGCCAGCAACAGCGGGACAGACAAAACAGTGGCTGAAGCTAAACAGAAGACAATGGCAGACAGGAAATAACTTCGGTGACTGACAAGAAGAAAATAAATAAATTGCATACAGCATGGGACACGTCAGGATAAAAAAATCTTGGTAAAGGGCTTCCTGTTCTGACAAACCGACACGACGGTCTGTAATCAGTAGGTCTGTAATCACGGCATCCAGGCAGACTCGCATCTCCTACAGGCCAAATCCCTTTTCCTACCCCAATTGCCCTACTGTCATCATTATGCATTCTCCGGTACTTTATACCACGGTAAACAACGCAGCATTTATTATGCCGTACAGCGTGTTTACACTGCACGATGCCGCCTTATGTACACTGGCTGAGTTGGTTTGAGACTCCATCCTTGCAACCCCAAACACTCATCACCAGCACGCCACCCCGGTAAAAGCCCACTCCCGTTTCTGTACACCAACCATGCACTCACCCCAGGTTCCCTTAGAAATAAATCTGGCCCACAAAGCACACCCCAAACACTCATCACCAGCACCCGACCCCGGTAAAAGCCCACTCCCGTCTCTGTACACCAACCATGCACTCACCCCAAGGTTCCCTTAGAAATAAATCTGGCCCACAAAGCACACCCCAAACACTCATCACCAGCACGCGACCCCGGTAAAAGCCCACTCCCGTCTCTGTACACCAACCATGCACTCACCCCAGGTTCCCTTAGAAATAAATCTGGCCCACAAAGCACACCCCAAA
>JAODKL010000040.1:35296811-35311303 GCA_026780765.1 Petrocephalus schoutedeni
GGGAGGGGGTGGGGGGAGGGGTTGGTTCCCGACAGCAGTTTCCCATGAAATACAATTAGTTGTCCCCCCTCACTTTCACTGGCTATATGTGCAGCACAGGACATAGACTGCAGTTTTCCCAAAAGGACATAGGAGGCGCAACTATCATTTTAGTGGTTAGGAAAATTGCACATAAATCATAGGCCTAATAATTGTGCAATTTAAGAAAATGTGGTGTTCTTAATCCTGTGTATTTAATAGACAGAAGTCTGTGACAGCCTTCATTTTTCGTCTTGGGGTGGCCCCCGTGCCTTCCGGAGCTGCTGCTGATTATTTCTAACAGCATGTTGAATCCTTTTTAAATGTTTCCTGACCTGTTCTTCTTGAGCAACCCCACTCATCTCTCTCAGACACCCCCCACACCACCTGCCCACTTCACCTACAGCAAGGTTCATCTGTTTTCTGTTTCAGACCATGCAAAAGCTCAGAATGCTGGTGTGTTTCCCACAGGCCAGTAAAATGAGGCACTGAGCAATATGCCGTCACTGATAGGAGGGTAATTCAGGGCACCAGCTGTGGGGAGGGGACTTCAGAGCCTACTGGCAATTTACAGACGCGTGAAATACGACGCATTTCAAAAGTGTTTCTCCGCTTCCCGGTTGTTATCAGATGCAAATACTTCATTTAAATCAGGGCTTCACACATTTTGTGGCAGCTTTGAAGGACTCCATATCTGACTTCCATCTATCAGCTATCCGAACCACGTACCAAACACAGAATCACTTTGCATAACAGCATGGAGGTAATCTCAGTAAAAATAAGATGCCAGTACATTACAAGGCACAAGCACCCAGGCCAGCTTACAGGCACAAACGCACCTAGCTTTGCATTCTCTGGTGGTAAGTGGAAACCAGAATACCCAGAGCAAATTCCACACTTAAGCAGCTAGGGATGGCCTCCAAACCTTCAACCCCGGAGGCGTGAGGGCCATTGTTACCCACTGAGCCGCTGTTCCACCCATACCCAGCGGCCTGCTGTAAAACAATATTTCTTGGAGGAATATGGACACTGCTCTGATAAAATACATGGTGTATAAGCATCTTATCCCGCCAGCATCCTGTATTTCTAGACGACGGCTCACTTTTCATTTTCTCTGACTTTCTAAGTCCTCCAGGAAACGTAAGCTATTTTTAACAGAGACGCAGCCGGCTGCCTCGTTACGCTGGCAGGTTTGTTGGCATTCCATTCACATGCCTGTACAGACTGTACAGAGTTTTGTTTTTCTTCTCCGCAAGAGCTGCTGCAGCGACTGTACTACGCCCGTCGGTGAATCTGACCATGTTTCATAGCACTGCAGAAAGATGATCTACAACACGGGCAGCTGCGAGACAGCAGCCGGTCACATGAGAAGTGCCTTCATTCAGAGAGAGTGAATGTGGCCTCTTCTCGTGTTAATGTGAGTGTCAAGCCCCCCCCCCCCCCACCAAGTGTTTATATTTGGCTTTGGGGGGGCTCCAAGCCAGAGATAAGTACCAACTAGTACCTCTAATAAATCAGCAGCCAGAATCTGATATCATGGTCCAAAAATCTACTAAACGAATAAAGATCACAGCTTTATTAATGGTCACACAGTAGAAATTTAATAAAGCTCCATTTCATTCAGTCTTCAGACAAGCATATTCTTACCAGAGTTCCAACTGAATTAGGTGTAGGAAATGTGTTACAAGCAGAGTATTATTCCCTTATTAAACCAAAACAAGTAAAGTGACATGCGGGATGAAAAGCAAATATTATTAAGGAGTGTTTCTGTTTGTTTGAATGCTTTTAGCATGTCTTTCACCTTTGTGAAATGAATTCAGTTTGATTCAACTTTATTGTAATTATACAATGCCAGAGTGAGTGTAAAATGAAAGGTATGTGTCACGCCTGTTCCTTGTGAGGTAATTAAGCCTGCTCCGTGGTCTCGCTCTGTGCCAGTGGCAATTACTTCCCAATCTTATTTAAAGAAAGCATTGAGCATTGTTCATTACTCAGCCATAATCACTCATAGGACATATGGCTCAGCGTAATTAGTTTGTGGGGCTTGGCTTAGTTTATTAGTGTTTTTCTTGGGTTTATTTCAGGGTTGCTAGCATGGTCACTCCCCTAGTGGTTTTTGGGTACTGAGGTCTTGGTTTTTGTCCATAGTTTTTGGTGACCAGGGCTCTACATGTGTAGAATTTGTGTGTTCTTCATGTGTCGTTGTTGGGTTTTCCCATCACGGTCCAAAAACATGCTAAGGTGAATTGGAGTTGCCACATCTTGCTTGTGTGTGTGCAGTCCCTGCAATGGGCTGGGACCCCATTCAGGGTTAGGTCATGGGATAGGCCCTGAAAGCCTGCACAGGACACAAGGGTATGGGAAATGGACAGATGATTTTAGATGCCCAACATCTTGAGTTTTTCATCCCAATTAGCCAGCGCTTCAAAGCCGCTCTGCCGGGAAAGCGGCGTGTTGTCCTTAAGTTTTCCATCAGTATTCTGGTTTTGTTTCTGCCCCACTTCCTCTCTGCTTGGTTGTCAGTCCAGTACAAATGAGTGCCTTTTATGCACCTCACTGGGAGCTGCCCATCAAGGCAGCAGTCCCATATCCCACTGACTACCTGATCCCAGTGGTGAGCTGTTTGAAAGTCTCACGGGCCAGTGGGCAGATGGCAACTGTTTGTGAATGTCAGGCTAATAAATGTGTGTTTATCAGAGTACTAGTTATGGCAGCATGTGTGTGAACTTGAACGTATAGTGCAATAATGGGCTGACAACATAATACTGTAGAATGTTTCACACAAAAATTCTCTCTTCTGTCTCTTCCGGTACTGATAATTGAATGTTTTTGAATGTTAATTTGATACTGATGTGCTTGTCACGCGTGAGACTTGTGTGCTGATAATATACAATCTAATTTTTAAAAACGTCTTACACCATAAATGGTCTACTCTGGGAGGCTCCTCCATCCACCATATTTGAATAATAATTTTAAAAAAGGGCTATTGAAGTGAACGGACCTGATGCTATTCTCTTTCCAGAAGGCTCTGGTTCGGGCATCAGAACAGCTGAAATGATTTGTCATGACTTCCAGTGCAACGTAACCAATGAGACGTTAGATTATGTCCACCAGCTTTGATGGGTGACTCTGACAGATTTAATTATTTCATGGTGCGTCATGCACCAGCAATCATGAAATAAATAAAAGACAAGATAAATAATTTAATAATTTCAAGCATGTGGACAAAGACACTAACATCCAATTATTCCAGCTCTTATTCCAAGTTTAAATGAATCATTTCACATTTAAATTATTTATGACATATTTTAATTAGCTATTTATTTAATTTTATTTACATTTTAATTATTTCATTTGGTCACAAAAAGCATTCTGTGCTGTAAGGGAAATATAAATGGAAATAATATAAAATATATGACAACATTTATTTGAACGTAAATATATTGGGCTGAAGGGCGCAGAATAAGACCAAGGAGCGACATTGTCTGTTAAGTGACGTAGTACATTTTTATCTATTGACAGTCTGAAAGTAATTTGGATACCAATAAACTCAGTTTAAACTCAATTCTTAAACATGCAAAAGAGCATGCATTTGTCTATCTATTTTTCTACTTGTCTTTTTAATACTTATAATAATGGGCTACCCAATTCAGTTTCATTACTAATCTGTATTGATTATGGCACCCTGCTGGGACCACAAATGTTTTTTTTTCATGGGCACAACTCGTTTCATGGGAACTCCTAAAATTTGCACACGTATTACGTGCTCTCAATTTGCTATTTCAACCTCTTGGATTTTTAAAGCTGTGCTCATGTTTAGCTCATTTGTGCAGGCATACAGCCACGAGCTAGTTCCTTTGAACAGCAGCGAAGCCATCCACATGCAGTTTAGGGGTGCACGAGTACTCGTTGCAAATAAATTGTTACTGAAGTAAAATAAAAACCAAACTCAAAAAACTACCTCTTAAGTAAATGTGTAAAGGGTAACTGACCACAAAGCATAGTTTTAGTCCAATAAAAAAATACAGGACAATAAATCAGGAACGGGAGACATTGGAGCAGAGGTGGTGTAATGGTTAGAGATGCAACTGTGCCAGTGAAAGGTTGTGGGTTCGTGACACTGATCCAAAAGTACCACTGAGGTACTGTGAAGCAAGGTACTTTCCCCAAGCACTGCTCCCTGGGCAGGTGAATTAGCTGCCCCCTGCTTTGTTGCAATGTTACATGGGTTAAATGCAGAGGACACATTTCATTGATGTGGTGTGTCGACAATTAATCACCTTTCTATTCTGCATTATCATAATGATATGGCCTCAGAGATATATATTGGTATATTGGTTGTTACCATGCATATTAAGAATTACATTACCATAACCCCTATTTTCCCCTACAGAATTCTCTGATGCTTTGTGTTGATGTTTGTGTTATGTGGCAAGGCTAGCAGCATAAGGCCAAATTGTAATGGAGGATATATCATGCAGTATTAGAAAAATATGAGCTCAGTGGTACTATGGAATATTATGTTGCACAGTATAACACACAGAGAATGCAATCATTAGGATGCTATTAAGAAGATGTAACCAGAAGCCGACACAAACCATACAGAGTGTGACCTTGTAAACTTTAGAGAATGCAGACCAGTTACTTCTATGCACAACGTGACTAAAATATGTATGAATAAGCAGCATGTGTTAGCTCAGAAGTTTCTGTACCTGATAGTTATCTCATGTTAGCCTTTGTTGTATAAGGATGCGCTTTAATTAGCTTCACTGCTTGTTACTGTTTCGAAGGCCCAGAATAATCGGTTCTGTGGCAAGCATCACAGGACCAGCCAAAAATGCCAAAACTTGTTACTTTTTATCAGTTTTATTTTCCCACCATAATGTTCTTTATTTAATAATACGCAAAACTATATTGTCTCAGATATGTTTCCAGAAGATTAGACAAACAACAGAAATGATTGGCAGCCCTATCATATTGAGGTGGAGAGGTAATTGGACCCCAAAAAGACATGGCATAATACTTGTAAATCAATGCATTTATTAACTATACCAATCAGTGCATTTGATAATCACACAATGATGGCAAGAGGTCCAGGAAAGATGAAGCTTGGGACGCCCTCTGACAAATATCTTGATATGAAAAGTGTATAAAAATCAGTGTAACTGACCATGAGACACATTTCTGCAGAGTGTCCAGCCATGGTTGCAATTCCTCTGTTACAATAAAAGACTGACTTTGAATTCTAATCAAGCGGCCCCTGATCCCTGATTTGGCAGCGAGGGTAAAAATTCCAGCAGTACATTCATGTACCTGTTATTACAGTGAATGACCAGAACCCCTAACTTTGAAACCTCGTGTGGCTACTTGTCAGTTAGACAATAACATCTTATTACGATAAGAACAAGTTGGAATGGGTGACATATTATGCCTTATTACAAACATCTGAGCGAATAAATTTGCTACCATGAAAAGCATAGTATTCGGGCATATGCACACTACAGTAAGTGGCATGACCGATGTTCCAAGACTCCAAGTTATATTTTGCAGGTACGGATAGGTGAGTACAACTTTGAGAACTGGAAATAACGAACTGAGACAACATCGTGCGCAAATTTTAAGGATTTCGTGAGCTTAATTTAGCATTTTGTGGGCATGTTAAGCTAAATTGTGCGCAGGAATAATACAAAAAAAATTGCCCCCTTCCGGCCCCCGTAGTTCAGTTTATGTATGTGTAGAAAATGTTAAAACGTTTCCCACATTTTCTGTCAATTATATGAAAAAAAAGATTTGTAATACCGTTTTCAAACCACAGGATGGCAGCCTAGCTAACATTTCATAAAATAATTTTCGTTGAACCTGATCTTGGAAAGGACATTTAAGTGCAATGCGGTTCTCTTTTTCTTAAAAATCATTTGTGGTTGAAAAGTCACACTAAAACTGGTGATCCTAAAAAACGTAAATGTGTATGAAATTTTTAATACAGAACCTATAACCAGAAATTTGCAAGCATGAAAGTGAGTGACTATAGAACAATCATCAGCATATATGTAAAATGCCATTTTGGTATAGCTTGCATATGAACGGAATTAAATAAACAGCATCTATTTTTTATAATGTCACACAGTTTTGCAACAACATTCTCTGCAAAAACAAAAATCTATCTTGATATGGATGAGATAGCATCTTGTCAGCAGTTATTCAGATGTTCCTCTACCCAATTGGTCATAGAGGAAATGAAAGCACCATTCAGGGAGTTGGTTTTAATGTGTTTATTTCTTTTTATTTACCGCCACTGAAAGTTGTTGTGTATCTATCACAAACTCCAAATATCACGTATCTGTCTAGCAAAACAAAATGGTGGAAGGCCTACATGTGGTTTTATTTATAATGTCCATTAAGGAACAGAGTACTTATTTGATGTTTTTGGGGTTTGGAAAGCAGTGTTTGTATACTTATGTTAGACTCATTTGAGCTCTGTGCATCATATACATTTGCAAGAAACTCTTTCAAAACATGTGGCCCAGCGGAACACCTCCCACAGCCACACGGGAAACATGGCAGAAAATTCCAGGAAAGGATAGTAAATGTGCTGCGGTTTCTATGACCGTGCTGATGCAGTATGGATATGTGTGGTTACTGTACATCCATGGTTTTAATGCTGATGCACAGAAGCAGGGACATGTTTGTGTGTGTGCGTGGGGTGGGGTGGGGGGGGGGGTTCGGACTGTGAGTGCCTGAGCTTGAACGAATCAAGGGGGACTCTACCCTACCTTTTTATGAGGACAAAGGTCTGAGTCTTTAGAGTCCCGATGCTGAGAGTCCTGTCTTGCTGTCTGGCTGTGAGACATGGCTGGGAAACAGTGACCTGAGACGAAGACTGGACTCCTTTGGGACTGGGTCTCTTTGGAGAATCCGAACAAGCGGTTGCTCAGGGAGTCCCGGATGCGGCACGTTAGCTGCATTGTGAGGGAGCGTCAGCTGCCGAGGACCCGAGCGGCTGGACCAGGCCCCGGGGACGCCCGCGTAACACCTGGCTGGGGCAGATAGACGGCCATTTCCCGAGGGTGGGACTGGACTCCATGTCGGCCTGGGGGGGTCATCACCTGGGATACTGAGGTGTTTTGTCGTATGGTGGGTGCAGCGATGTGCTGTATCACTGCATGCTCCCCAGCCTGACCTGACCTGAATGGTGTGAAAATTGGACTCTTCAATGAATTGCAAAAGTACTGAATAACAAAGTAAATGTCCCAACAGGCACTAGGCCTACGCAGGGTATTTCAGCATTTCGCCATTGTTGGATGGGGGTTCCCGTTACTGTCATTTCAAACTCAGGTGAAGTAAGTAGCAATACAAAGGAAATTTCATCTACCCCCTGCCAGTCTCTTGGTGAAGCCTGTTTCCTCTCCAACGTGTACAAAGTGCTATATGTTTCCACAAACATTCGTCACTTCAAGGAACATCAAGTTTAAATCTTGCCTTTGGACTGGGACATGCTGTTACCACAGAAACAAAACTGCTTGAATGTGAACCCAATAGCATGCCAAACTTAAAAGGCTTAACTACATGTGAATATTCACCACTGGGAGACACCACATTAAATGAATAGGTGTCATTTGGTTTTGAAAATGGTCCTGACGCAAAATACTGGGCGATAGACAATCCCGGAATAGTTTTTAGACATGCTAAGATTACAGTCATGTATTCATTAGTATTTTTAATGTTTGTTTTTGTTGCTAAAATGTGCGGAATCGTTTTTCTCTTGTAAATCCTCTCAAAAAAAAAGGTTTCACTGCAGAAATGTCCTGTGGGAATATTAAGGCGTAAATGATCAGCCTCCTTCAGCCGCACTTATGCCAATCAGAACTAGGCCCCCTCTGCATGAGCCAAACGTGATCAAAAACATTAACTCTGCTCCACTCGTCCTGCACCTCCTTCTGGCAAACCACTCCCCGCTTTGCTGAGAAATACACGATTACTTTTGGAAATGTTACCATCCTGTCTAATAGGACAGACACCCTGAAGGGGAATGTTCTTGGGAGGGAAAAATAAAAAAACAAAGAACCTAATACCTGCGTTTGTTCATGTTTCCTTCAAGTGCTCTAGTTTCCTCCCATGGTGCAAAACCAAGCTGTTAGGTGAATTAAGTGTTTGAAAATTGCCCGTAGTGTGTGATTGTGTGATAGACTGGCATGCTATCTGGGGTGCCCCCTCTCTTCTGTGCTCCCTGGCAAAAGCTCCAGCCTCATTGTGACCCTGTACTGAAAAGGGCTTTAGATCAGTGTTTCCCAATCCGGTTCCCAATCCCTCCAATCTCCTGCCAGGCAGTCCACATTTTTGCTCCCTCTCAGCTTCCATCACTGTCTGTGGGTCCCCAAGAACTGGCCTGGGAAGCATTGCTTTAGATGATAAATGGTTTGATACCCTATTTCAATCATGTAATTCACTCAGATTCAAAACTGCAAACCTATCCTTCTGCAGGATGCAATTTTCCCATCAAACTTATTAAGTTGCTAAATCATCTTCAATGGTCAAACAAGGGGTCCTTAGATACAATTACGGTCATGGCATTGACTGCAGGGTGACCTATAAAAAATCTATTAATGATAACATAATAGACCTCAATAGGCCGAGGCTTGCAGGGTCTGCAGGCTGCGAAAGATGGGCGGAGTGGGGCTGGGTGGCATCACACACATTCGCCGCAGGCCGCCTTGTGGCTCACCCATTTTTGAGCATTTAGACTACCCCCCATCCCCTCACCCCATGTGACCGTGACCTTGTGAAAGTAACTGCCCTAGTCTGCTTTTTTAAGCATTTCACATCTGTGCTAAGAAGCCTCACTTTTCTAAAATTAGTTATTAGGTAACAAGGAGCAAATAAATTCAAAAATACATGAAACCCTGCGCCTGCCATCTTGAATCTAAATATATCTGGACTGTACAAAGACATTATTTCTGCATTTTTGAATGCCAGTGTACAGCATTCTCTTAAACCAACTTTCCCTTTCTGCCAATCGGATACTCACGCAGACAGCAACGGGGGTAATACGATTATGCTTAAGATAATCTCGTCATTAATAAATCTTGCAGCTAATTAAATCTGCATGAGCTTAATAATTAATGGGCCATGACTGTAGCGTTTGGAGTGTTGCTAGTAAATTATTTATCCACCCTAATGCATTCGCTCCTGGTTTTACTTTCCATGTATGAGTCCTCCTTTCCAAATCCCCCTTCCTCATTATGTCCGCTAAGAAACCTAGTTAGGCTAGCTCACATCATGACAGCTACCGCGCTGCTGCGACACACGGGAGGTGCTGGTACGGATGCACACTGCACTGGCACTTGAAGGGGGTTTCTTGGTCTCAGTTCCAGGCCCTTGAAACATAACGCCTGACACTGATGGGCGAGAGAACACAAGGGTGTGAGGCTGGTCGAGGACTGGAACAGTGAGGAGGACGACTGTGAAGTGGGAGGTGGGGCTTTTTAGCTTTCCGTGGTTTTAAGAGACATTTAGGCCGTTTTCTCCCAATCCAGTTCTCAGGGACCCTCGGTGTATATTTTTGCTCTCTCTCAGCTCTGTACCAGACAATCCACATTTTTGCTCCCTTACAGGTCCTGGTGAGCAATTGGGGGGAAGCAAAAACGTGGACTGTCTGGGGGTCTCCCAGAACCAGGTTGGGAAACCCTGATTTAGCCTGTGCTGTGAAGCGTCTCCAAATTAGTTTACAGTCCCAGCTGGTCTTCTGGAGACTGAGGACATTTGAACTTTCACCCCTCAGGCTAAATGGCAACTATGGTTTTTTGACGCTGTTTCTGTTCCTTGATACTGTTGACTTTTTGTATCAATCTTCTTTCTGGTCTGTTAGGGGAATTTCCCCTCCTTGCCTTTGGCAAGACATCAGAATTGCATAAATAGGTGAAAAGAGGATGTTTTATGATGATTGACCATTGAAACATGTGGCGGAATGTCAATCTTATGACTTTGTCGGTTACCGTAAATACTGTAAGTGTTTGGACCGTTGCTATACAGCCACAGTGGGTGGTAATATTCGGATTGCAGTCAACAGCGGTGACTCATTTCTAATCTGTTGTCTTGTTGGATCCCATTGAATTGAATTAGGGAGCGACTGACAATGTTTTTTGTTGAACTGATACTGTCTATTTTACAAGTTATTTTGAAAGTATTTAAACTATTTTTATGGTCAATTGTTGAATATTTTGGAAGCTGTGAATCACTAGGAGAGTAAAATGAGGATCCAAAAGCCACGGTGGGTGGATTTCTGTGCCAGGTCAGTCCCTGACTAATTCAGCCTATTTCTCATCACTTACTTAGTCAGACTTAATTAATCTAGTGACTGAATAATTAATGACTCCTTTCCACCTAAAACTGGAGTAAACGTTCACATGGAATATTGAAACCGTACTGGAACAGGTATGATTAATTCAAAGAAACAGATTTCTTTTTAAGTTCAGAGGTCATATCCGTGTGGACTCCCACAATTAGCATTACAGAGTGATGTTTTCATTATCTGCAGTTAGTTTCAAAGTTATTACAATTGTCATCGTCCATAGTACGATAAAACTGTTACTCCGTCATGTAATACTATTAATAAATACAGCTCTATAAAAACAACCATAAGTAATAAACAGGTAATAAATATTTCCACACTCAGCTAGGGTCACTTAGAAGACTTAATAAAATATCAATAAAATATATGTTCAATTAACAAGGGTAAATGAGAACGTCTTTTTTATTTTACTTTATGTTACTTTATTGTCAATGTATTTGGTCATCAAACTGAGTTAATCTAGTACAGGGGTGGGCAATCTTATCCGCAAAGGGTCAGTGTGCATGCAGGTTTTTGCTGCAACTCCCTAATTAGATCTCTAATTAGAGGACTGATTGGCTGAAGAATTCTCACACCTGGGTTTTAACAGCTAACCTTAGGGTTATCCTGAAAACCTGCATACACACCGGCCCTTTGCGGATAAGATTGCCCACCCCTACTCTAGAAGCAAAATGTGCCTATCATGCCCTGCCTTCCTGCCCCTCCTGCTCTCCCCAGTGTGGCTAATGAGCCACACCTGTTGCTTGTTTTGTCCTGCCTCTCGTTTCAGCCCCCGTGTGGATCACACCAACTGCCTCTTGTTTGCCCCCTCGTTAACCCTGTATAAGAGTGCCTCCGAGTCCTGTGCGCCCCAGTCCTGTCATTGATGTCATCCTGGTGTGTGCGCTGTTGTATGCCCTGTTTGCCAGTTGTGCCTTTTATTTTGACCCCACATGGTCTGTTAGTTTCCCTGGTTCTGTTACCGTTTAAATGAATCCCTCATTTGGTTTGCCCTTATGCCTGCTCCTGTCTCCTTCCTGTTTGGCTTGTGACAGTGACCAAAACTCCCATGTGACCTTCTAGATGGCTAACAAATATAATGGCATTTGATTGCCATGGGGGTATCAAATGTACAGTATAGTATGTCCTGCTAGAACCCACCAAGCCCTTAGGCCTTCAGCATTGGCACTGACTGTTTCAAAGAGCTATCTCCTCTCCATTGGCAGCCCATCTGCACTTATACCTGCCCTGTGAGCATTTTCCTTTGCTAAGAAGTAGTTTGTATACACATTGAATGAGGCGGAGGATGGTATGTAAAAGATAGTACTGATGCAAATGATAGAGCGCAAGACGTCAGGGTGTGCCTGCATTCTCCACCAGCAGGTGCCAAATCAGTCCCCGCTCCCTTAGCTTCAGTCTCTTTCAGACGGGTAGATACTCTGAATTGTTCCACTCTCCGCCGTAATGTGGAATACGTTGGCCTCTGCTATTGGCCTCGAGGCTCATGCAGATGCCTGGCAATCCAAAATTCACCCCTCCAAAATTCAGCCGCTCCCTGCCCCTGTGATTTAAAATAATGCGGAGCTCTAATGTCCAAAACTCAAACCTCTTTACACTTACACTACATGCTTCAGTGAAAAGAATCTGCAAATATCATAATCGTGAATAGACTTTGCTGGTTTGTTGGCTGTTGTGCTTCGTACTCCAGCATAAGAGAGAACAATACGTAATGGAAAGCTGCGGCTATGGAAACCGTGTATCGTACCTGTGTGCATTAGCAGAACAGGAATAAATATTTGCCTGTCTGTAGTGGTCGTTAGCCCTTTTGCCCTAATTCAAGAGAGAAACAAAAACATTACTGGGAAAAACACTTAATCTTCAGAGTAAACCTGAAAAAAACTGTATATATCAAGCAAGTATGTGGGGAAAATGACGTATTTGGGGTATGCAAAAATATTCTTTTCAATTAATTGTGTTTATTTATCCGATTGGATCTGTAAAATTTATGGATCAGTCTTTTAGGCCAAAATATGCAGTTTGTCAAATGTTGCATGTCCTGTAATCCTGAGCAGTTTTTCCATATTTAGCATTGCCAAACATAACAAAATGCATAATTTTAACAACATTTAGAGAAATATTTACATAAATTTATGTTATAACTTTTCCAAGACAAACGTCTTGTATACATGTATATGTTAAATGTAAATGTTCAATGTGAATGTAGCGGTCAAGGTAGTTTATGAAAGATATTTTTTCTGCATAGCGAGTTTTGCTACTGTGAGCCAGAATGTCATTTAGATAAAAACGGAATTCACCCAACAGCAGCCTATCCGCCACATGCACGTTACAAGGAGCGAAGCAAAGCACCCAAAACGCTGCTTTGGTCTGACCTTAGGGGCGAGTGGCACCTGCCAACATCCACCATAGAAATCTAATGAACAGCCCCCCATCAAATCCAGTGGCTCGTCAATGGATGTTTGGAAATATCATTTTTTATTACAGGATTCAGGTGTCTGTACTCAGGTGTCTGCCCCCCACTGGTGTTATGCTGCACCAAATGTGTCTGCCCCACATCCCCTTACCACATAGCATGCCTGTCCCTGAATGCCACCAGCAGCCCCCATAACTGCTCCTGCTGTCCTTGGTCCAGGCCATCACAGTTATGCTGTCAGATGTCTCTGATCACAAATGACGACACATCGGCAACAATGAGCTGGTCCAGAGCCTGATCGGCAGTGTCAGGGTCAGCAGCAACTGCCGTGGTGCACGTGGTGGTGGCCGGGCTGGGGTGTGGAGCCAGCACCAGGCTGGGAGGAATTAAAATCCCCATAGAAGGAAAAGGTGGGGTAACAGGGACCATAGGGATAACAGTTCCTCTCGCCCTGATTCCTGGCCTGGTGTGATTCTCTCCCATGGCCCATGGGTGACCGCTCTGACGGTTCCCTGGGGGGCCTTGCCCCCCAAACAATCTCCCTCTCTACTGAAATCCCATCACCAAAGTGTCCTGCAGCCTCTTGGGGTGGGTGAGCTGTGTCTGCATGTGTAGTTAAGGTTACTTTATTGTCATCGACGGCTTTATACAAGTACAAAGTGTGATGAGATAACGTTTCCCCATGGCCCCGGTGCAACATCTAGTAACACTGAACGTGACATTCAACAGGGCAAAAAAGGTGCAAACAGGCAACACAATGCAGTGCAAAAGGTTTGTTAATATTATAGTGCACAACAAGTTACAATAATTTACCATAAGTTACAATAAATAGACAGAACAATAAATGGACAGGACAGTACACGACACTCCAGTATTATTTGGGTAGGAAGCCCAGTGACTGGTATTGCACATGGTTATTATTTTATATTGCACAGGGTACTAATTCACATGGTTACTGTATTGTACAGAGTAAATATGAAAGTGCAGGTAAGAGGTATTACGGAAGTTTACGATCTAAACTTAAGGTGTGTTCAGAGTCCTGATGGCTTGTTACGCAGTCTCGTGGAGGCAGAACAGAAGCTACGATACCGTTTCCCAGATGGTAAGACTGAAAAAAGCTCATGTAATGGATGGTAGTGGGCCTTCACTATGTTTCTGGCTCTGTTGTAGAAGCAGGTCTTGAAAATGTCTTTCAAGTGAGGTAAGGGCACACCAATGACCTTCTCAGCTGCTTTCACTATCTGCTGCAGGTAGTTCCGGTCCGAAGCCTTGCAATTGCCGTACTAAACAGTGATGCAGTTGGAGAGAAGGCTTTCGATGGTGCTGGTGTAGAATGTCTTGAGGATCTCTGGAGGGAGGTGTGCTCTTTTCAGTCTTCGCAGAAAGTGCAGCTGCTGGCGAGCCCTCTTGGCTTTAGAGGAGGAATTGAGGGACCAAGAGAGGTCCTCCGTGATATGGACGCCCAGGGACTTGGTGCTTTGCACCCTCTCGACAACAGCGCCCTCGATGGTTAGAGGTGGAGGAACAGTGCTGGATCTCCTGAAGTCAATGATTATTTCTTTTGTTTTGTCCACATTTAATGAGAGGTTGTTGTTTTTGCACCAGCCTGCCACTCTTCCCACCTCCTCTGTGTATGCTGAGATGTCCATCCATCCATCCATTTTCCAACCCGCTTATCCTGTTCAGGGTCGCGGGGGGTCCGGAGCCTATCCCGGA
>JAODKL010000040.1:35327262-35337881 GCA_026780765.1 Petrocephalus schoutedeni
TATATAAGACAAAATCTAGTCTTCAAAAAACTTTTTCCCAAAAATGAACTTGGAAAAGGGGGGGTCGTCTTATATTCGAGCTAATACGGTAGTTTACCATATATATCAGAAGACATGGCATCTATCTTATTTTATTATGAATTTGTCATGAATATTTGATTTCAAAAGCTCGAATCTTATATACTAGTACAACCCAAAGACTACAGCACACTTTTCCACTTTGCGTCAGTCCATCTCAGATGAGCTCGGGCCCAGAGAAGCCGGCAGCGTTTCTCGGTATTGTTGATATATGGCTTTCACTTTGCATGGTACAGTTTTAACAGTTTTAACCTGTAGATGTAGCGACGAACTGTGTTAACTGACAATGGTTTTCTGAGGCACTCCTGAGCCCACGTGGTAATATCCTTTACAGAATGATGTCAGTTTTCATTGCAGTGCCGTCTGAGGGATCGAAGGTCACAGGCATCCAGTGTTGGTATTCGGCCTTGCCGCTTATGTGCAGAGATTTCCCCAGATTCTTTGAATCTTTGGATGATATTATGGACAGTAGATGGTGAAATCCCTAGATTCTTTGCAACTGTACGTTGAGAAACATTGTTCTTAAACTGCTGGACTATTTGCCCATGCAGTTGTTCACAAAGTGGTGAACCTCGCCCCATCCTTGCTTGTGAACAACTGAGCCTTTTGGGGATGCTCCTTTTATACCCAATCATGACAGACACCTGTTTACAATTAACCTGTCCACCTGTGAAATGTTCAAAACAGGTGTTTTTTGAACATTCCTCAACTTTCCCAGTCTTTTGCTGTCCCTGTCCCAGCTTGTTTGGAACATGTTGCAGGCATCAAAATCAAATTCAAAGATTTGCAAAACAACACTAAAGTTCATGAGTTTGAACACTCAATATCTTGTCTTCGTTGTGTATTCAATTGAATATAGGTTGAAAAGGATTTGCAGATCATTGTATTCTGTTTTTATTTACGTTTTACACAACATCACAACTTCATTGGAATTGGGGTTGTAATATCCCCTTATTGAGAACAATATGGGTTTGATTTGAACTATGGGGGAAAGCTCCAAGCTGGCTGTGGGGGGGGAAAGTCAACCTTACAAGTGCCCTTGGCCTTCAGCAAAGGGATCGCTGGAGTGTGGGACTCAGTGAGCAGGAGGTCAGAATAAAAACAGCCCCATTTACAGCAGATGGAGTGGAGTCAGCGGCAGGTCCCAAGTTGGCCCTCTGCGAGCACCGTTCACACTGCTCTCGAATTACAGGGTACTCTTGTGAAAAAGGTCAAGCAGACTCTGTGGTCGGTACAGACAGTGCGTCTCACCGCCTCGATCACGCCGCAAGTTCCTGCCCAAGAGGGTCACTCATTCCGGCCTGATCTGACGTTCAGGCTATTTTTGCATTTCTGTTGAAACCTTTAAAGTAAAACAAAATACCACAGACAACACTTATCGAGCAGATATTCAAATCCCTTTACATGCTGAAGAAGATAACGAGAAAGATGGAAATATATTTGGTTAGAGTTTCACTCACTGCCAAAAGCAGACTGATAACAATAGAAGCGTAAATAGAAGCCGAGAGACAATTTTGCCGGCGGATGGTAGCAAATAAAAAAGCCAGAACTTTTGGCTTCGGTCTGAGGGAGACACACA
The DNA here is from genome assembly GCA_026780765.1 of Petrocephalus schoutedeni. Taxonomy (NCBI): domain Eukaryota; kingdom Metazoa; phylum Chordata; class Actinopteri; order Osteoglossiformes; family Mormyridae; genus Petrocephalus; species Petrocephalus schoutedeni. The sequence goes on from JAODKL010000040.1 coordinate 35,328,920, forward strand.
GGCAAAGAAAAGGGGCGTTGGGTTGAGGGGGCTACAGCAAAAGGCTGCCAGACTGCAGATTGAACATCAGGATCTTGGTCTTTGACCAAACAGAAGTCCATTTAGTATTATAAGTAATTAGGCATAGTGAAGCCTTATGCCCCCAGGGTTGGGGTTCGAATCCAGCTCCTGGCTTTCTGAGTCTGGGGCGTGCTTCTTCTTCCTGTACCTCTGCATGTTTCCTCACACACTTACTGAATGGGCTGGTCACTGGCCCAGGACATCACCACTCACTGACCTACACTGAACTTATGCTCTTGACTCTTGCCTTTCAACTGCCGTGTGAGATCCCACAGTAGTGTGTGATATGTAGCATCACGTAGTTGTTACCAATTCCATGGAATTCATTCCTACACTGTTTTATAATGGAAAACATTAATATCGCAGCAAAAAGGCCACAGTTTCGCCAAACAAGGCGATCATTTGGCAATAAGGAGAAGGAGGTAAATGTCTCTGAGGAACACAGACAGCCTTTTCTTTGTGTTTTGTGTATTCCTCCTTGTATATTGAGTTTGGAGATTACTGGGACCAGCTTGGAGATTGCATGGCTTATATGGCTGTCACTGGAACCAGTTTGGAGATTGCATGGCTTATGTGGCTGTGACTGGAACCAGTTTGGAGATTGTATGGCTTATGTAACTAATATTGGGACCAATTTGGAGATTGCATGGCTTATGTGGCTGTCACTGGGACCAGTTTGGAGATTGCATGGCTTATGTGGCTGTCACTGGGACCAGCTTGGAGATTGCACGGCTTATGTGGCTGTCACTGGGACCAGCTTGGAGATTGCATGGCTTATGTGGCTGTCACTGGGACCAGTTTGGAGATTGCATGGCTTATGTGGCTGTCACTGGAACCAGTTTGGAGATTGCATGGCTTATATGGCTGTCACTGTCACAGCCCATGTCTCTTTTAGATAAATAACATTTCCTCCCCAAATCATACTGCAGCACCTGTTTGCAACACAGCATCAGCTGTCAGACTATTGAAAGTAGTGTTTACATCCAATTTCTATTCTATGCAACCACATATCAAACAACTTTGCTTGGCTGGAAAAACGAATACTTGTATCAGTGTATCAGAATGACAACCGACGTATGGATAGGGAAATTTATATGAGAGTATTTTCCATATACCACAGCGGTTATTTACGTACGCATGCATAGAAAACTCTATAGCGTAATGACTGGGAATGACTTTGCAATTTACGGCGGAAGAGTTATAAGTAAGAAAGCTGCTCTTAACTTATAAAAAAGCAAACCTGAAAGCACACAGGACATTTTTTCTTAGAGCGAGTACTGGATGCGCAGCTCCTTCGCACTGACGCGACTCGTCGGCTTGCAGGTGAACGCGGAGAAAGCAGCGAGGTGCTTTTCCGCTACTCGCTTCCTGCTGAGCTGAGACAGGGTGCGAGAATCTCAGTCACTCTGCACAAAAAAAAACATCCGATTTTTTGTTCCAAGTTACTCGTTCTTCTTGCCTGCCCTGGCTCACTGTTCCCGGCGAATGTACGGCCCCCGTCCATCTCTCTGCTCAGCCGGACCAAAGGTAGGTGGGCACTGGGCTCGGTATGAGCCGGCAAACCGGAGAGCGGGGGAGCGCATATCGTGTCTCTAAGCATTGCAAGAAAGGAAAAAAATATATATCTAGTGTTTCCTACTCGGGTACTGATATTTCATAAAGTAACACAGAACACCGTGAGAGGGCTGTACCGCTATTTGCAAGCTGAACTCGCATCAACTGCTTAAGCCGGTTTGTTTTGCTTGGAGGGAGATTTCAGGAACAGCTTGAGCACTTCTGGCAGTTTCTGCAAAAAGACACGATCATTTGAATCTCTCCCTTTTTTCTCATGTAAATGGGCGGTTTGTTACCATCTAAAAATAGCGAAAATGAAACTGAACCACGCTACCCATTTTCAGGAATAATACCTTAGGTGTAAATATTAAAATTCACGCTGATGCCTGTAGTGAAATCCTTCATTGAAAATGCGGAAACACTTGTTACTGAATCAGTAACAAGCTTTACAAGTAAAGTAACAAGGATTTACGTGGAATTATTTTGTAAACAGTGTCCACTTTAGTCATTAAGTATAGGCCAATTTCATTTACCATGAAAACACATTAGCAGGGAACTTTGCACGAAATGGGTTAACTAGTAGGCTGTAAATACACAACCCAATGCAGTTTTGCGCTTTTACGGTTTACTCGGTCTGTCTAGTAAAAATGCAGGTTATGGTCGTGACAGGTGTGTCTGTTTAAATAAACATACTTTGAATAGCAAATCTGTTTGGAGACTTAAGTAGTTAGGTGTATTTCTACCTGTGTCAGTATGGATTTGTTTAAGTCCAATTTTTAAATATGCACCTTTGGTAAATAACTATTTTCCTGATAGAGGTCTAATTCTGATGTAATGGACTCAGACATAGGGCGTGTTGGGAATTATTTTCCATTCTGTAATGCAATTACTTTTCAGATGTATTTAAATTACAGGACCTGTGTTTAAATGTCAGCTAAGCGTCAGAGCTCCCTCTTAGGTTTCCATCACCCACTTGGAGGATGGGACAGCCTCATAAATGACAATTCAGCTTTTAACAGTTTTGGGATACCTCAGGCGTTTGACCACAGGCACTTTCCGGGTCAGTAAATGTTCCCCATTGACATGGGGGTACGTGCACAAAGAGCGATTATCTCAAGACAGATTGTGGGACGATGTGGAATGAAGCGGTGATGTTTTACTCATGCGAGTCTACAAAAGTCTTGATGTTTAGATCAGCTGCCTTCATGCAAAAAAATAATAAAACCTTGAATAGATGCATAGATGTGAGGACTAGAGAAATGCTATTACACCGACGTAATGGCGAGGTTCTGCACATGTGGTCCCGGGAATGGGAAATGCGATATCTCAGCTGGAAACCCAGAACCTGCGATACCAGACACCATCCAAAGGAGTCTGCGGGGTCTGGCAGTGTCACTGTGATCATACACCACCTAAAGTGTCCAGCTGCAGCACAAGTTCCTGTTGACTCCATCGCTAGGAGGCTTAACTGGTGACAGTGAAACATCAAGGAATCGTGTTTCTGCCCCAGTTCCTGTATATCAGCGTACAGCCAGGCTGGTAAGGTGGTAAATGCTTGCAAGAGAGAATTAATCCTGAGAAGCTGAACTAACTAAGTTTTTCTTAGGATGTTAACAGTTAGCGTGATAAGGACACTTGTGCAGGTTTGCCAAAGTATTTAATCATTTTTGGTGACATTTCATTGTTTTGCTTGCTGTTAAGTCTATACGTGCAGAGCTTTTAATTTATAAGCCCTTATAGGAACTGTGGTATTTGTTTAGTTTTTTGCCTTATTGTACAGCATGTTTCATGCAAATTGGGTTTATCATGCACCATCTTTTGGCCAATGCCCCATTTGCGAAGCACAGATGCTTTCCTCATAACTCGAAGACGAGTATCGTACAGGAAACTGCGAGACTGGTTTCAGTTCTGGCCTTGGGGGTTGATCTTTTCAGTTTAATGACTGAGCTGAAAACATGTGTGTTTATACAGGGATGTGCATAACTGGTACACAAGTACGCATTTGCCTTTAAAAGCAATACATGCAGCACCTGGTTGTTCTAACAGCGCAAATACGTACTTATTCTATGTGCGTTTACGCTGACAGTAATGACAAGTAATTATTGTGCATTTTAACCTTTGTACACTAATTTCTACTTCTTTTGCGGACATACATACTTCTTTTAAATAAAATACAAATGTATTGGTGCTGTTACAACAATCAATTGCCGAATGTATCGCTTTTAAAGGTAAATGTATGTAGTTCAGGGCATTCCATCCCAAGTACCTTCTACAAACTCATGCATGCTCTTTTTGCCACTCTGCTTGGATGGTGGAAAAGCTGGAAGAGTCTGTAGCACAGTGCATTTGTACGGAGGCGAGCCCTTTAACAGGCATGGATGAAGACGGAGAAGTACCTACTGATCCAGGACCAAGGGCTGTGAGGATGAAATAAGGGGTGCTGTAAATAAGGTGGAAATCCTGACTGATGCAGGGGGCTCACATGAGGACCGGGGCCATGGAATACGCCAGCTGTCTCAGGATGGGTGCCCACAGGGAGAGGTTTTGTCAGGGGGCTTGGAATTTCCAGACCCGCCCCTGAAAATAGATCTGCTCTTAAGCTGATGAAAGGTTTCGTAAATGAAATGTAAGGCCTCCACGGATCAGCAGGCTGCCCAAATTAGCGATCGCTCACTTTAACAAATCAACGGCCATGCTGACGCCTGACTCACCCACTATATTACGGTTACTGTTAATATTTTACTCTCTGAGTAGTTTTTAGTTTTTAATGTTCTAAATTATGATTTTACAACTGTCTTAGGATAGGTAAGTGACTTAGGCTAGGGTGCGTTTCAACCAAAATTCGGGTTACATTACAGTCGCAGGAACGGAACTGTGTCGTAAAACGAGGGCTCCTTGTACTTGTGTTTTGAAAGTCAATAAAATTCAGTAAGTAGCAACACTTTTATATATACAAATGTCAATTAAATGGTTTCCACTGTATTTGGGGAACTTCACATGCTCCTTGTTATTTAGCAGAAGTGAATTTTTCATTTTATTTAATTTTATTCTTATGGCTGTTGTCTTATTCATCTAAAGGATCTTAGGATACCAAGATCTGAATTATGAAATATCTATTCTTCATTTAATTTTGTACCATATTTAACTTCTGCCCATTTGCACAGAATATTAAGCACCACGAGATCATGATGAGCAGCACGTAAAGTCAGTGTAATATGCTGCAGGGCCCCGTGCGTGATTGCGCACAGCAGTTAAACTCCACCGCAGCTGTAATGACGTCGGCTTCCAGTGAAATTCCTCTTATTTTGCTGGCTTCTGTTCCTCCATGTAGCAAATTTTGTGGGCGCGAACACGTAAGCCATGAAGCCATGAATTACGCATGCTTCCAGCCGCTGGATTTACCAACGTGGGCATGTGCGTACGCCGGAACTGGCCAGGTACACCCTGTTTCCTAAAACACACGTGGTACTTGTCGTATGCCTACGCTCATTTTGATAAATCATGGCCAGTATGTTTATGATGAGGTCCTTGCAGCAAAAAACTCCAGCAAAAGATCCAATTTTCAGCCATCTTGTGGTAGGCTTCAGGCCTGCCTGTGGGGGGTTTGAGTTCTGCTCCTGGCTCAGTATGTGAAACTTGTGTGTGTGTGTATGTATGTGCCTGGATGGACCATCATCCCATCCAGGGTATTCGCTGCCTTATCTCCTGTTCTCCCTGGAAAGACTCCAGGCACTCTGTGACCCTGTACTGAATAAGTGCTGCAGAAGATGGATGGATGGTTTATTTCACTGGTCACATTCCAGTTGAAGTTAATGTAATGGCGTCTGACAGAGTTTTGATGAGCTGCTTCCCGTTGCAATCAGTGCAGCCTGCTGTTTGTGATATTGATCCCTAAAAGCAATTTTTTCCCTCTTCATTTTACAAGTAAAACTTTGGACAGCTAGTGGCCCTTTGTGCCAGAAGATGTCTGAATAAATGAGGCTTATGCTTCAGACTCCCTGCTCTCCCCCGACCCTCCTGGGTAAGGCATGATTTAATAGGTCTGAGCCTTGCTGAGTGATGCGCGGCTGTCCGAGATGTGTACTCCGCTGGATCATGATATGCTGAGGCATTGAGTAGAATTGTGAGCCCTGTTCATTCTGTGTTATTTCTAGGTAGGGCCTGGATCATTCTGCTCCCTTATGATCCTGTCGGATTAGAATCTACAAATTAAATATAATGCTTCATTTACTCTGAGTACTGAGAAATAAATTAAATGTGTGTTTATTTTATGCCTACTTTTAAATGAGGGACATTAATCAATGGTCTCTTTTCATCGTTAATACTGCAGCGTGTGTGTGTGTGTGTGTGTGTCTGTCTGTCTGTGTCTGTTTGTCTGTGCGTGGTTTTGCATAGATCACATTTGGGGACCAAAATGTCCCCAAAGTGTGGTAAAATCTGAAACTAAAATACTTTTGGGGACATTTTTCAGGTCCCGTTTGGATAACCTCTATTTTATAAAAATCTGTTGATGCAATCAAAAAAGTCAAAATGCCAAATTTCTTGTATTTGGGTTGGTTACTTGTGGTTAAGGTTAGGGCTGGGTAGGGGTTAAGGGTGTCATGATTGGGATTATGGCTTTCCCATAGAAATGAATGGACTGTCCCCATTTAGATAGATACTAATGATAGATAGGTGTGTGTGAAAGAGAGAAACTCCTGCCAACGGAAGTAATTTGTCCAGCTTTGAGGTAATCCATTAATTTCTCGCTGGACGAGGTTGCTGAGTCACACAAAGGTGACAGATGACTGGCTGATTTTTCTGTCACTGCACAGCTGTAATTTATAAGTAATATAGGGCAAATCCAGTCACTGTAACATGATATTTCCTATGACATGCCTGGCTTGGATTTCATACTGAGGTGTTTTGGGGGATTGTTTCTGGACTGCCGTTTTTGTGTCATCTTGGATTGTTCCCTGTCTTGGGCGCATGGCTTCCAGGATAGGCTCTGGATCTCTGCAACCCTGAATAGAACAAGCAGAAATAAATTATGGATGGAGGATGGTTTCATATTAATAAAAATATTAACAATAAATATAATAATAATAATAATAATAATAATAATAATAATAATGACACTTTATTAATCCCTTGTGGGGAAATTCTCTTCTCGCTTACCCCATCCTGTGCTCCATGAGGTACATGTACAGTAGGTGAGAGCCAGCTTGGCAGTGAAAGCCAGCCACCTGCAGTAGCGCCCATGGAGCTGGGGGTTAAAGGCCCTGCTCAAAGGCACACAGACATGACTATTCTGCTGAGGCCGGGCATGAACTGGGCCCGCCGAGTCACGCGCTGCGCCCCAGGAAGTCCAGCTAGGTTGTTACACCTGCAGATGGCTGTTCTGGGGCCTGTACCACAAACCAGGATTTCTTGCTTAGCTGGATAATTTGTCGGATTTAAGGTAGGCTAAATGTATGAAAAGTGAACAAAAATAAAGGCATTTAAACTGGGGTTAAATCCGACAAGTTATCCAGCTAAGCAAGAAATGTGGCTTGGAGATACAGGCTTCTGGTCTACTTGGGAATATAAATACAAGTGCCATTATTTATAACCTTGCTCAGTTGTTGCATGGCAACCGTTTTTATATGAAGCGGCTGCTTGTGTAGTTAGTATTCTGTACCTAATTGTACCTGGTATGTTAGCTGCCTTGCTCAGTGGTATAACAGTGACTCCCCCTCCCTCACATGCCAAGTTCCCCCTTCAGTGAATGTTGTATGAAGTTCGCACTAAGGGTGGCCCTTATTTTTTGACTTTTGAAATCTCCCGCACTCACCATCTTAATTAACTCCTCTTCATGAAAAAATTACGTAAATAAAACTTTCCTGACATTGGACTGCACCTATGATGTGCTTAATGAAACGGAAATTCCTTCCTAATGACCATAATATCATGCAATACTATTTGCGACCCAAACAGTAAACGGTAAATGCACCGCAGATCAATGATTGCGCAAACTCAGAATGCTGTTCACAATTACAATACTGCTCAGAAAGTATAATTAAAATGACCGTACTGCTGATGTGAAATGAACCCGTCCACCCGTTGACCATAAGTACTGAGCACAGCAGACTGAGTGAGCGCCGTGTAATGATTGCTGGTTTTGGGTCGGGCCCGAGATGAGCGGACGTCCGGACTCTCATCCCCTCGTACGTCTCCTCGCTGTGCTGGGTCCTGCGGCTGCAGCAGCCCTCGCGGCTGGAGGCAGAGTCCTGATAAAGACTTTTTCTTGCTACCAAGCTTGTATAGTTCATCATATTTACACGAAGTGACCATCTGATGGTAGGAGAAGACAAAAGTTGATCAGTGAAATAAATCTCTGTTGCTGTCACTAACCAGATCTTATCTGTTAATGAGAAAACATTTGCACGTTGAGCATACTCTAAATGAAAATCAGTATGATATTTTGCAATGCATTCATTACTACCAGTGGAGGAACAATTTCACCCCCCTAGTTTGTATGTTCGGACTCCGTGCAGCGGCATTTCCTCTTTCGCTTTGGCTGGTCCACTAGGACCCAGTGGTTGTTTGTTCACCTGTCTAATCAAAGGACGGCTTGAAGTTCACTGTTTTGAGGCTGTTTAGTGCAGAGTTTGGATGGGAAAGCCTCTCCCTCTGTCTGCTGAGGGACTGAAGGATTTGCCTGCAAAATCCTAAGCTAACAACTAGAAATGTGTTTTTGTAAGAGGATCAAGCCACCTTGGGATCCCAGGAAAAAGGCAGCGGACGTTGTGATTATTAATGTGCTGGTGAGGCCTTCCTGTCACTTTTTTGACTCTCTCTGATGCAGTTTTGTATCTGGATCTGATGATTAATCCATTCTTTAAAATTCCACTGTCTATTGCCGTGTCCTGATGAGATGGGGCATATCTGATTTCTGCAATGTTTCTTAACTGAAAGAAGCATGAGAGGTTTTCCCAGAAGTCACGGCAGCTGGACTGTGACCAAGCTCCTGTCCGATGAAGGACTCACGGCTGAATTTTATCCGACGTCCAAGTGTAGCGCTGGAGGAGATGGCAATGTGTTATAAAGTGTCAAATGCCCTACAAGATGTAAAGTCAAACTCGGGACATTTTGGGCTTTGTGTGCACATGGGATGTTATTTGTCCCACTTGAGGCCTAGCAGTAATTATGAAGCCGTTTTACTCCCCTTTCCAGCTATTACATGGCCCACTGCCCAGGCTGGATAGAGTCCCATTTGTTGGCTCTTGGTGAAAAATTCAAAGGCAGCTAAATAATTATCCCTGAATTATTGCACAGTGCATTGTGGTGTCGGGGGGAGGGCGTCAGTTTTTTTTTCTTTTCCCGACCC
>JAODKL010000040.1:35354558-35364940 GCA_026780765.1 Petrocephalus schoutedeni
CTATGCCACGAAGGATTAAGGCAGTTCTGAAGGCAAAAGGGGGTCCAACCCGGTACTAGCAAGGTTTACCTAATAAAATGGTCGGTGAGTGTATATAACAAGTTCCAAACTTCCTCTGGCATTAACCCCAGCACAAAAACTGTGTACTGGGAGCTTCATGTAATGGGCTTCCATGGCTTATCAGCTGCATGCAAGCCATTTCTATGCTTCCAACTTGGCAACAGTTTGGGGAAGGTCCTTTTCTGTTGCAGCATAACTGCGCCCCAGAACAGAAAGCAAGGCCCATAAAGACATGGTTTGGAGAGTTTGTTATGGAAGAACTTGACTGGCCCACACAAGGCTTTCACCTCAACCACATTGAACACCTTTGGGATAAACTAGAATGGAGATTGCGAGCCAGGCCTTCATGCCCAACAGCAGTGCCTGACCTCACAAATGTTTTTCTGAACAACGAGCAAAAATTCTTTCTTTTTTAATATCAAAAGTATGTGAATGTCATACAAGTGCTTTGGGGTTAAGAGTGGCAGGTATATATATAAACCATCTTGGGGCACACATGCTGTGATTTTTTAATTTTTTTTTGACACCCAAATCTTAGGTACATTGTATATTTGTTAGCCTTTATGCTCAAAAGAGAAAAGCCTGTGAAAAAATTGTGGCATTTTATAGCAGCACAGCAGTGTGTTATTCTGGTTCTTTGGCTAGTGGTAAATGTCTTTTTATATTTTTAGATTTTATAGTTGCCTTGTTAGGGCATTTCCTCTGTAACAGCAGCTTAGTTTCCCAGTTGATACCGTAGCAGAAACTGACAGTGTGAAGGCAGGAGGAATCAGCCAACTAAAGATAGTTCAACGAGGCTTGGCCGGTTCTCAGGTGATACTGGCGTACGCATGGAAGTGGGTTAGCCCTGCCACCACCACCTGGAGCTCCTGCCGTGTCTCGCAGTTTCTGTCAGATCCACTGAGAGTGGCTGAAGAAAGCGATGGCTGCTCTCCGTCCAGTCGCGTCTGGGGCAGGAGCACCCCAATACTGGTGTTGCTGGCATCTGTGACTACGATATAAGGCCGGTTGGGGTCAGAGCATGACAAGATTGGTGCAAAGATGAGTGCGACGGCTTTGCATGGGGACGGTCTACCCTGTTACCAAGTGCAGCCGGGCAGTGACAAGCTCCTAGCCCAGCGGTACGGGCCCCATCATCCCGGGTAGATGACCTGCCCTGACAATGGAGATAGTGGAGCTGCTGTGCTATCAATATGGGGGCAGATGGTCGTAGTGGGAATGCATATCTCAGGAGTCGTCTCCCTCAGTAAGCTGCCTCCCGCTCGTTTTCCCAGTGGCTTTGGAGAGGCCTCCAGACAGAAACATGCCCAGTGGCCCTCCTACAGCCCCAACAGATGATTGGAGCTTGTGGTCCTAGACCAGCTTTATTAGGAAGTCACCACCGTCATTTGGGGCCACAGAACAGACCGTAAAATACGACACGGTCTCTTAGGCACTCTCAGGCACTGACACATGGTGGAATCGAAGGGGTAGTCACATCACAAAATGCAGGTCGCATAAACAGTAAGTATTTACCAGACAGTCTGAGACATGCAAGGATTACATACAATGCAGGCAAGTATACAACACTACATTGGGGGGGCAACTTGATTACTTACATTAACACACAGACAAGGGCTATTTAAAATTCCAGCAGGCATGCTGGGAGATGCAAAGGAGCTCCCACCAGAAGGGAGCCAGCTTATCCATGCTACACCACCAGGGTCTGATGCCCCCCCCCCCCATGTATCCAGGGGCTACTTGTACGCAGGACTGGAGTTTGGAGCCGAGTGCTACTGTGGCCACAAGATCCAGGCGTCCAATGCCAGCGATAGCGACTGCAGCATGGAGTGTACAGGAGAGAGGGGCGCTGTCTGCGGGGGCACCAACCGGCTCTCCATCTACCGTCTAGAGCTGAGTCAGGAATCTGCCAGGCGCTGTGAGTTTTGGCCCCTTCTCTGTACACTAGGAAAAAGCAGACTCCCTTTTCTTTAAGGCGAGCCCTAAACTTACGAAGGCATTTATTTTATATTGCTGCCAAATTGAAAGGTGTCAAAGTATCTGTGTAGACATGGGCTTATACATCTAGTGAAATTAACCAGGTTCAAACTCTTCAGACTTTGGTAACTTCTTGCGTAGGGCTTGGGCAATGCATCCTGCCATGTAAAATGTTTTTTCCCCAAATGCCCTGTTTCACTTTTTTCTGTCTTGCACTGAGCCGCTTTGATGTTAATCCACATTTGCAGTGTATTCATTGTTACGCAGCTGTTCGGTTATTAACTGGTGTACTGTATACAGTGTATATATGCTGTATATATGCATATATGGTGTATATATGCTACTGTCTTCATGTCCCCTTGTCTGTCTATGCATAACCAATAATTAGCATAATTTATTGAAGGAAGCATTTTTTCCAGGTTCTGGAAGTCAGTTATATGTGAAGGGAAATGTAGCATTCATTTACATCCGGGAGGGCTCAAACCTGACCAGAACAGACCATAGTCCCACGGTCAGGCAGAGGTGCCGGCCCCAGCCCTGTCCTCATTATGGTGGTTGTCATGTTGTCTTGGTGAATAGCCAGAGGGATTCACCGGAGCTTTCGAGCTTGTGAAAAGGCCAGAATAAATGTCCTGTGCCACTGTGGGGTCCCATCTGCAAGGTGACAGCATCATGGGAAAGAGTCGTATATCTGCAGGGTCTGTTTGAGTTTTCAGGGCTCCCCCTACAATTTTCAATGATGGTGTGGCAAAGGAGGCAGAAGCAAATGCTGACACTAAATATTAAAAAAGTATATCCAAAGTATATATTTAATTTATTATTATTATTATTATTGTTGTTGTTGTTGTTGTTGGAGCAGCTCACACCCCATATGGCAGTGCCACTTTCGAACATTATATGGGTCTGTCCACTTCAGCAAAAGCAGGGACAGGGACAGGGACATTTCAGCTACCGGTCAGGCTTGCAGGGCACATTACAACTGTTTGTCTGCTGGATTGGAGAAGGGGACCCACATCCAAAGCTTCTGTTGGTGTAAAAAGTCACTGATGACAAGATTTCGTCTTGCAAGACAAAGGAGATATCCCCCAAAACACTTTACACACTTTATGCAGATGTTTAGGTGTACTTCAGGCACAGGTTATTTATATTAAACTAATAAACTATAGGAGACTGAGATCGGTGTATTAGTTATTATTATTATTAATAGTAATAATAATAATTATTATTATTATTATTAAGGCGAGCGAGATTAGTGTATAATTGCAGTAAGTTCAGGGCCTCATAACCCCTATACCCCATTGAATAGCAACACATTTTTTGTGGTTACCAGTCTGCCATTGCAGATGCTTTGGCATGCAAGGCAGTAACCATCAAAAGACAGTTTTGACACTGGATCCCATTAAGACTACACCTGAAAAAGCTCTTGTAGATCTTTGCAGAGGCAATGGATGGGTGCCAAACTGGAATGGATTAAATTTTGAGACAATACCTTGAATCGAAGTTGTAAGCAGCAATGCTGCTCAGTGGCAGCAGAGGGAAGGGAGGAAGCATACGGCATCTGAACGTGTGAATGTGATGCATCAAAAACTACTTGATGGCGTTAAATTGGTGGAAGGTCATTTTCAGACAAAAGCGGGGACAGCGGCAGTGCCGTGCGACAGCAAAGGAAGGAAACGGCAGCTGGAGAAGATACTAAGATAATAAGTGAAGGCAGCAATTGTGAAGACGGAGCTTAAAACTTTTAGACGGATCACCCCAAAAGTGATAGCAATTAAAAAACAAAAGTTTCAGCCATTTGATCCAATTGTCAGGCATTTGATCCTGTTGTCAAGGGGAAGGTAGTTGTAGTTCTGAGCTCATTAGTTTCATGATTCTGTTGTCCAGGCACTGGTCCGGTTCCCCAGCGAGGTGAAAGGCTACCGACTGAAATCTCTCTGTCCCTGTCATTTTTGTAGATGGAAGTGCCATCTTTAAGGGCTGCTTCCGGAGGCCGGAGGATGTGATGCTGGCTCTGCCTCTCAGCACCGCCATTATGAACATGTCCGTGGACAAATGTGTGGATCTGTGTACAGAGAAGGTGAGGGAGGCTTTGGAGGTCCTCTCAGTGTGGACCCGATTCCCCACGGTGTCCTACAGCATGCCAGTTCCTGATTTGCTGTATTAATGCTCCTGAACATGTGTCCTGTTAGATTCAGCTTTGGATCTGATTCTTTTGCAACTGGCCCCTGTTCTAAGATGATCAGAACCAAACTGCTCTTCGTGTAGCCCCATAAACAGGCCTTTATTGGACCTGTCATGGTAATTTTATGTGTATTATGAAGGCGTGGTTGAGATGCATTCGGCGTTCTGCAGAACCGCTGGCAACTGCTGTCCTGATAGCCGGACGGTAAAGGTACTTTAGCGACAATTGAGACGTGTTTTGGTCTTGGGGTCCTGCACCCCACCCCTTCCACCCCTCCATGCAGGACCTGTCCCTGGCAGTTCTGGGGGGGCAACTCTGCCTCTGTGGCCACCCCACGTTCCGCTTCACGCTGCACGAACCCGAGGACGAGGAGCTGTGCAAGCGCCGCTGCACGGGTGATGATTTCGAGAGCTGCGGCACGGAGGACTACTTTCTGGCTTACCAAACACAAGTGCAAGGTAGCGCCTACCTGGGGTGCCAGAAGCCAGTGCGCTCCAGCAAGTGCAGACATGGGAGGCTCACGTATTCCAATGTGCACCATACTTATATAAAGTAACGAAATGTTGTACATAGGGGGTTTTATGATGGCGTTGCAAATTTTTCTGTAGTTGGGTATATACTTATCGTGCAATAACCCTAAGTGGCTTTCACTTCCCAAAATGCGCGTGTGAGATGCATGCGATCAACGAATGTACGCAATTATTTTTTTTGTCATGGTCTGGTTCCTCTTCTCATTTTTGCAAAAGCGGTGGGGGCTGGGGCAGAGTGTCGAGCCGCCGAATGTTCTGCTGTGAAAGCCGGTGACCTTTTCTCCGTATATTTTTGCATCATGTATCTGTGCAGTTTATGTCCCTTGATTGCAGTATGAAAACAATTTTCCTCCTGCGATCAGTAAAGCATATCTCCATCCAGGGAGATATCACAGGGAGAACATGCAAACTCCACACAGATGGAGTCAGAGCAGAGACTCTGCTCTCCACTGTGCCACCAAACCACCCCTACAGAATTACGGCAATTAGTTAAAATACTGAGTTTTCATGCATTTTGCAGGCTTACCCCAACACCCACTTAAATGTAGCCTCCATCATTATCTATCACAGTCTGTAGTTGCTCATCACTGTATGTCAGCAATGCAGAATCCTGTAGTATGTACTGTAGTAATCTGTAAAACCAAGTAATCTGATAGCAAGCTGTGAAGCATTTTCACCTGGTCCCTTGTGAGCAAAATTTAGGTGGGGGGGGTGACACAATTTATTCATACCTGAAAAAGACTGTGGCTTTGGGGCGTAAAGCAGATTCTGTCCCAGTGGCTCTCACTGTTGCTGCTACTGTTTAGTAGGACTTCTACCTTCTGATCTTTCATTTTGTGTCATCCCTCCCCACCATCATCTACACCAGACAACCGGTGCATGGACCGGCGCTTCCTTCCAGTACGTTCCCAGCAGCTTGTGGCCCTGGCCAGCTTTCCCGGCGCGGGAAACACCTGGGCACGTCACCTCATTGAGCTGGCCACCGGCTACTACACAGGCAGCTACTACTTTGATGGGTCCCTGTACAACAAAGGTCAGCCTGCTGGTCAAAGTACTGCACTGCATGAACACTACCTCGATTAAGCCATGCTAACGGTCACATCTAAAACTGAATGCTATCCCACGGTTATCATGTACATATCAATATACTTAAGGCACTTGTGTACGTTCTACACTGTGATCAGTCCATCGCCCATAACCACCAATTATCCAGTACTGAGATCTTAAGGAACATAGGGTATGAAGCAAGGGGCACCATAGACAGGATGCTAATTGCAGTTAATCTTCCAGTACCTGCAGAATGTATTAGAATAAACCTAGATTTTTGCATATAATTAGAGGCTTCCTGTCCTCTACATTTAACTGATGCTTTAGGTAATTTGAGAAGGGTCTTAATGCCTTGACAGCCATATTGGAGATGTTTAATAATCAGGCATGTATGGGACATGGAGGGAGTGAGAGTGCCCACTGTCGACTCAAACCCCATCTTCTTCCCTTGGGGAAAAAGGATTCAGAGGGGAGAAGGACCACTGGAGGAGTGGAAGGACTATTTGCACCAAGACGCATGAAAGTGGCAGGAGGGAGATTGAGTCCTTTGATGCCGCCATTCTGGTGATCCGCAACCCATACAAGGCCCTCATGGCCGAGTTCAACCGCAAGTATGGTGGCCATATTGGATTCGCCTCCCGGGCTCATTGGAAGGGAAGAGGTAAGAGGATTCTCCATTACTCCATCATTTCCATCTCATTGATTTCTCAAGAGCAATGATTCATGAAGAGGTCATACACATACATATAAATAAACAATATATTACTGCAGCAATTACAGGCTTCTGTCCAGGACTTGAACAAGTAACCAGTTACAACTACATATATCCATAATCTACGGAAGTGCATTGCATTCACAAAAGAAACAAAAACTAGACAGGTTATCTCGTAATTATGACTTGCGATCGCGTACTTATGAGATCCTGATCTCGTAATTACGAGATTGTTAGTCAGAATTATAAAATGTAGTCATACCTGCCAACACTCCTGCTTTTTTCCCCATATGTCATTGTGTAAATTATCCACCATGTGTGTGCCTTACTGTCTGGTGTCTGACTTCCCTGAGTTTCCGTAATGTACTTAGTTTGGTGCTTGTTAAGTACCTGTTAGTTTTTTTTAAGCCGCTGTTTTCTCCACATTTAAAATAGTCTTAATATCATTTGCTGTTCTTGCGATACCTCACTTGGCCAGATATTACATTATTATTTATTCTCCCGGTAAACTCCCATCATTTTCTTGGCCCTCAGACTTTATTATTTTCAAATGTATTCGTGTTAACATACTGCTGACAGCATTCAGTAACTTTAATATTTCCCAATTTCAAATATCGAGAAGAAAATCAAAGCAGGTTCATTGCAGTAGCTCAGTCATTGCCCACTGCCTTATTCTGTAGCCTAGGTTAGCGCCGATTGATAACTATAGGCTATATCTTAGCTTTTCTCATAAGTACGTGATCCTGATCTCATAATTACAAGATCTTAACAATAGTACATAACCTGTCTACTTTTTTTCTTTTGTGAATGCAATGCACTTCTATAATAATCACCATGCTATCAGATATTAATAGCCAGCGATGTTGATTTTTCAAATGGCAGCAAAAAATTATCATTAATAAGGTTTAAAATATAAATGAAAATATGACCATTCCTCCCAATAAGCAAGAGAGAGAAAGGGCCCAGCCCTGGATGGAGAAATGTGCTTTAATGATCGCACCAAGCACATTATTAGAGCAGCTGTACACTGGCTTATTTATGCAGTTGACAGGTTCCATTCCTGTCAGCCAAAAACAGAAAGCTGAGGCCACCGTAGGCACCAGCTCACCAAAATTGGAGCTGAAGACTGGTGTTCCTGATAAAGTGCTCAGTATATGTATGTCTCAGTGAGTGTATGTCTTTCCATTATGAGACTGTTGCCAGATGCCAGTCTATAATGAGACATACCAGGCCAGTAAAACAAAAGAAATGGATAAAAAAATGCCTGCTGATTGCTGTTTTTACATAATTTCAGAAGAGCGATGATCTGCTGTGTGTTCAGAGTGAAATTATTCAGTTAGTTGATCAATCACATTTGATTTAATTCCATGAGACAAAATTGCTTGAAATAATGTTTTTGAGTGGGCATTTTGAAAAGGAATAAAAATGATCT
Organism: Petrocephalus schoutedeni; assembly: GCA_026780765.1. Taxonomy (NCBI): domain Eukaryota; kingdom Metazoa; phylum Chordata; class Actinopteri; order Osteoglossiformes; family Mormyridae; genus Petrocephalus; species Petrocephalus schoutedeni. The sequence continues at coordinate 35,362,499 of JAODKL010000040.1, forward strand.
ACTAATTGCTCATCCTGGTCAGCAAATGGAGTCGTAGGTGGATTGAGGAGGGTGGGGGGGCATTTTTGTGGCCTTACCTACACAAAATATTTTAGAGCATACAAAACACGAATGCTCTGCAAATCAGTTTCAATGTTTCACAGTCAGCCAGAGAAAAAGCAAGTTCCTACAAGGACTTTATAAGCTTTATAATAAATAGCTAAAAAGTGAAGCACAGAAAACACTGGTGTGCTATCTGAAATTATGAGAGAAAAGGTATGCTGTATCAAAGCTTATATCTTTAACTGGCCATTGCTGTACAGACCACACGTGGACCGGAGCTGTTAAACCAATAGAAAGCCTAAAAACGTATGTGTTTGTCATTAAGCATGCTGCATGAATTTTTGGAGTGAAACGCGACAAAGGTATAAAAGACAAGCTAGTAAACAGCATCTATCTTTTTAAAAGCTGCATGCAAGATATCATCCATCACACAGTGTTCACGGACACAGAAGTTTTTACTGCCATCATCTGACCTCAGATCTGTGTTGAATGGATAGGAAATGAGAATATGGCAACCTGAATGGGACAATTGCATAAATAGCAAACTTTATGAGATCCCTTGTTACAAACTCAGTTTTAAAAACAGGTGGGACCAGGTCATGTATGCAAGGTGTCGTATCGGGCATGCCAGGCTGACCCACATGGTTTTACATACAAGTGAGGATCCACCTGTATGTCCAGTCTGTAACACTCCTTAAGCATGTTTTGTTGTACTGTCCATTTTTTTTTACACCCTTCAGCGCACGTTTTGTTTCGACTGTTTGTAAACAATGTTTAATGAGGCCAGTTTTGATAGGGCCACGGTTAAAAATTTTAGCCAGAGCATTATGGTACCACCGCTACTGTTTTGGAAGATAAACAGAAATCTTTTATTGCCTGGGAGGGTCAGTTGTACATCTCAACCGAAGGACGGCATCACTTTTACAACACAGTATCCCTGTCACTGCACTGCGGCATTGGGATCCACACAGGATGGGCCAACCTGTTGGCCACACCAACACCTCTTCCAGCAGAAACCCACCTTTCCTAGTTGGTCTCCCATCCAAGGCTAGAAACACTTACTGGTCAGGCCCAAACATCCATAGCTCCAGAAACTGTGTTTCTTTGAGTATTCTTAGGTATATTCTGGAGTAATCCTACTGAAAGGAATTCCTACTGTTTATTGTTATTGTTTAAAAAGAGTTAAAGAGACTCATTTACCTGTTTAAAAACCTCCCGAAATAAGACTGCTGTTCGTATATATAATTTTTATATTTTTCCTTATTTTTTATATACCTGTATTAATGAGATTACATTTTTGTTGCTGTGTACACAATATATCACTATTGACTTTCACCCTTGATCCTGTGGGTTACAATCAGAGTTTAAGGCCAATGTTTAGAACATAAACTATAATCACTTTTGCTGTGTACACACTGTTGTATTTTCCAGTGATATACTTGCCTAGGAGTAGGGGTGTCATAATCTTGCTAGGTGTGAGAAGGGTGTGTTCGTTTCTCGGTCTGACAAACTTTCAAGCATTCGCAGTACCTTTCAGTTGGCTGCTGTGTCTCACACCTTTACTGAAGCCCTCCTTCCCACATGCTATAGCAACACACCTTCCGGAGCTTTTCAGCATGTTAGACACAAGCACCCTCACCAGTGAGTGCTGAGACTGAAAGCACTGGGGCACTCACATCCTGTAATTCCACGCGCCACATGCACCTACAGTAATAAGCCTATCACCTACAAGCCACCACAGCACATAGCTAAAAGAGACACATGCATTCACCATAAAATAAATTCTATTCTATTTATTCTTGTGCTGCACTCACAAATATACAAAGGACTGCAACATAACGTTCATTTACAATATCTGAAAATGTTTAGGTACCAAAACAAACATGAAGAGCGACCCATTATACTGAAAGTAATGTGGAAATCAGTATGTTTGCAAAAGGCGGGTACGTCCCATTTGCTAATTAGTTAGTAATGCTAACTTAAATAGCAAGGCACTTACCTGTAGGTCTTTTTTTCTTTTAACATTCTTTAAGCATAATCTTTTTATGCAGACCGTTTTTATTCCGATTGGTAAGCGCAGCTGACATAAAAAAGTTTTTGCTGTCCACTACTTTTATGCATTTCAGATGGTGATGGTATTGCCAGGAGCCAATCCCACAGCCATTATTGCAAAACCCTCCCCATGGACAGCCAGAAAAGAATATATACAGAATATATGTATATACACTCACCGGCCACTTTATTAGGCACACCTTGCTAGTACCGGGTTGGACCCCCTTTTGCTTTTAGAACTGCCTTAATCCTACGTGGCATAGATTCAACGAGGTACTGGAAACATTCCTCAGAGATATTGGTCCATATTGACATGATAGCATCACGCAGTTGCTGCAGATTTGTCGG
>JAODKL010000040.1:35458317-35472176 GCA_026780765.1 Petrocephalus schoutedeni
GGGCACTTTTTTGGACTGAGGGCAAAAGGGCAAGTGCTTCAGCACCACCTCGTCTCTATCTGTGCACGCCAGTGAAGATAGCCCAGGTGACCCGATGCTTTAAAAAATATATACCACTTTTTTAAGGGCTTTTACCCCGAGAGGTGGTGCTTCTACAATTTCCTCACCAAAATCTGGTACCAGTAAACTCAGTTATGAGGTGTGTGACTCTAATCGCATCGAATCAGTTAGACAAGCAGAGCACGTACACTAGCTAAAGTCAGCCTGAAAGGGAAGCCTAGAAAGGGAAGGACTAGAGCTTCACTTTTTTAAATAATGACGATTAGGTCCAAGCTGTGAAGCTTTATGTTATTTTAGGCATAACACCAGCATGTTTGTGTGTATAAACCTTGACAGGGCTCTGATAAAATAGAATAAACCATCAGAGTTTGGTCCTGATTCACATTATTTTGATTGCTTCACAGTGTCTACAAACCGACGGTATCTGAGTAGGTAGATCCTGGTGTTTGAAGTATTTTTCTTATATATTACTATGTTTTTAACCTATTCTCACCATGTAATCCTAACAAAGATAGCCCCCCTGTTCAAGACACCCATAGAATCTCCTGTGGAATCAAGACGGGGATGATGTTTGTGTAATTTGAGGTTGTATTATCAGTTGGAGGAAAGGTAAGGTGGTGCTTTACAAATGTGCCATTCTTTATTTGAATAACGCAAATAAAGCAAATTTTGCTGTTTGAACTGTACTGTTTTCCCATGTTTGTATTAAATATAGTTTAATAAGCATCCCAAATTTTGGGTGGGGAATATGCTGGAGCTTTTAATTAGCATCGAATAGGCTGTTCATTCGCCGCACAAAAGGGTGGCACAAACTATATGCTTCAGAAGGAGGAACAGGGTGTGGGATCCTTGTGGCCTTCTCCTCTATATTTATGTTCCACAGCCAAGTAATTTAACCATACACTCTCCAATGAAGGGGCTCTCTACCGCCCCCTGGTGTACATTGCCTCCTGACATCCGAAGCCTGCTCAGTGCAGCCTAGACAGGGAATTGCAATTTGTGTATTTTAAATTAAGAAATTCACTAGCATAGATGCCTGACATACTCTGTAGTTCAAAGAAACCTAGCTACCTTATAGATATATGTCCTTGGGAGCAGATGTTTTTTCTGTTGGTTTGTTCTTTAGTTTCATCCTGTCACTTACAGAGTTTTCAGTTCTACATGTGACATATATCCATCCACAGTGCCCCTTAGTCTGACTTACTCACTTGGCCGGCATTGAACCACTTTGTTCGTTTTGCTTCTGTAGAGATGCCAGGTCCGTGTCACTGGTGGCCCTGACTTGAAAAAATCAAGTTCTGTTAGTTGGCCTAAATCTGTTTAGGGAGGAATCCTGTGATCTGGGAATGAATTTCTGAATTGATTCGTTTTGGTTCAGATACATTCCTGCCAATGACACAGTGAGAGTGTGAGATAAATTAAGTATAAATAGAGTGCTGAAAAGACCACATGAGCAAGGGGGGGATGATGGAAAATTTATTGGTTACAGATCTGGACATGTGATATGTGATTTTAATGTCTGCAGATGTAGATGCAATTTACAGTATTGGTTACAGATCTGGACATGTGATTGGATGTCTGCAGAGATAGATGCAATGTATTGGTTACAGATCTGGACATTGAATTGATTGGATGTTTGTAGTTTTAAATCTTACGAATGGCTTCACTGCCCTAACAGAATGATTTATTAAATTATTGTTTCAGATAATACATTATTTAACAAAATGCATCCTTTCATCACATTTCCATTAGACCTCTCTATTAGAAGTTACTTTTGAAATAGCAATGTAGGTTTCTATTCAGGAACTTGGAAATAAATTGCAATAACTGTAGAAATAAATGATATACTGTATATTGTGCAAAAATGTTATAGGATTTCACAATTAAACAATTGATTGTGCTGGGAAAACCTTTTGGCATTATGTAAAGCTAATTATGGAGAAAATATCATTCTCTGGCAGGTTTAACCCACTTCTCATTGGTGATGGATTATTGGTTCTGATTGGGTGAGATTAGCCTGTGACTGACTGTGCACAGTAAACACACCTTGGCTTCCAATGGCTGGTTTCGCCCTCCACCATTTTAAGGTGTTGTCACTCAGCTTATTACTTGAGAACCAAGAGATGTTCTTGTTTTCCTTCAGCCATTTTTCATTATATTTTAAATTAAATAACATCACCCAAAGATCCAGGTGTTAAAGTGGTGATAATTAAAATGAATTACCTAATACTGACTTGACTGAGGACCCCCCCTTCCCCAAGGGAGCAGAGTTGGGCATCTGTCCTAGATTTCTCCTGTATATGCAGATTGAGGCACAGAGACACTGCCATGGAAATGAGAACATCAGGCTGGCAAACCAGCTGAGTGCCCCAGGCCCATAAAGCACTTTGTTTTCAGAGCTGCTAAGACTTGGATCCATTTCCCAATCCGCTAGGCTCTCTCCTCTGAAACACTCCATGGATGGTCCTGCCCACTTCCTGTGTTTGTCCTCCTGGCCACCCTGACCATCTTTCCATGGGCATTAAAAACAGAATCCCACTCATCTTCTAATTCAAAACAGTTACATAAGTTTCCTCCTATAGCTGAGTAAAAAATATACTATATATTATATATTAAATATACTATATATTATTTTTGTTGCTGCAACTGTGATTTATATATAGGATATTTTTTATATCATATCTACGTATCTTTTGTACTCAACTTCTAAAACATCATTATGTAGAAGAAAAAAAGTCCATTTTTAAATTGTTACATAGAGCACAGTTAACTATGTGTTAACTAATAAAACTAAAAATAGACCGTGAGTTTGTTTTTTTTTTGTTTTGTTTTTTTTTTTAAATAAACCTAAAGCTGACCCACAGGGATTGAACTAATCTGTACTGTTCTTTTGGCGGCCTGCATAGTCACAGTACTAACTTTGCATTTAAACTTCAGCCATATCCGAAATGGTGGTAAAGTCTGCAGGTCTGTTCTGCGCATAGGCAGCACAGTTTTAAGTCTACGCAATCTGCTACGTTACCACGATATTAACAGGCCCAAATTATACAGTGGAAAAAAGCTCTGTGGTTCTCTGTCCCTGTTCCATCCACCACACACCCACGTTCTACACTGGTCCAGAAACCTCCGCTTCGCTGCCATTTGACAAACGTCTGTAGGCTGGACCAATAGCAGCTTGCCAACCAACAGGTACACGCTCCATAATCTTCAGTGACACGCAAGCAGCAAACAAAAATAGCAAAAGGTTTTGGTTTTGTCCGAAAGTACACCCAAGTAGAAGGTTGATTCTTTGAAGCACTATTAAGTACCTCCTTCTTGTCACTTGTGTGGGGTTGTTAGATGTAAACAGCAGAAGTAAATATGGTTTCTTCATGTAAAATGCTAAACTCTTTAAAGGATCGGTTTGCAAGACAAAGAATTATATGTTAACTGTATCTATGCTCATTTTTCATCTTTGAAATTTACTGTCCCGTTACTTGCTAGTCTGAGTCTCACACGTTCAACTGGTTATAAATACTACAGTCCCTCTCAGTCCCAGAGTCACCAGCTTCATTTTTGACTCTTCATCTGACTATGAAAACCTTGGAGATACTGCATGTGAGCTAACCATGAGGATTGCTCTGTGAGAACCGCTTACACGGTCTGGACACATTTGCCTTTGCGTTCACACTCTGGCAATAAGCACTAGGCTTCTTGAGGCTCACTAGCCTTCATAAGGAAGGATCTTGTGTGTATATCATAATTAAATAACTCCATGTTAGTTGTCTAAACGACTGCAGAGAGAAATGCTTCGGTAAAGTGAGTGGTACTTACGAATGCCAGCAGAGGGGACCGGCTTTGACGGGGCGGTTCACACCGGGAGTCAGCAGCGAGCTCTAGCAGGCAGAATTAGGGACCGAAAGGCAGTCAGACAGCTGCTTCCCCGCTGCTGAGGACAGCTACAGCTAGTGGCCGGCTGGAGCTCTTCTCGCCAGATGGAACAGATCCTTGGTTTGCAGCTGACAGGGGCTGTACCCACGCCCGCCTCCTCCTGCCCAGTAGCCCTCCCCTCCGTTGCTGGTCGGATTGGGGCAGGGCACAGCTTGTTCCCATTAGACCCTGGCTTCATATGGCACGGGCTGAGGGCGGGACTCCAGGGGCCAGGACACACGACAGTGAACGGCAGGACAGTGTAGGAGGGGATCCGGTTCTCTGGATCAGAACCTGGGGCAGACTAGTGTAGATGGAGTATTGTGTCCCACAGCGGGCCCACAATGCCACCACCCCAACTCATGTTTCACAGCTGACCTGCCAGCGCTGTGGAACCAGAACATCAATGCTGAACTGAGCTAAGTCTTCTGATCGATTAGCCTCAACAGATTTACACAGTCTGCTGGGATTATTCCTTAACCTATCCAACTTCCACCATGGAAATGAACCCAAATGGACCAGCCCTGTAAACCTCTGCACTAAAAGACGGTTGAGAGCGCAGGAAGCGGACAGAAATATCCCTGACTGCCGTCTCGCTGCCATCCCACATGAAAGCTGTCAGAGGCCTTATCGTGCGGCTTTCCCGAGAAAGGCTTTCCCACAAGCCTGGCGCCGAAACAGAAAGACGAGCATGTTCTCCAAACCAAGACAGCTTCACTGATGGCCAAACAGACATCCATCCATCCATTTTCCAACCTGCATTATCCATTTCGGGTCGCGGGGGGTCTGGAGCCTATCCCGGAAGCTACGTTCACGAGGCAGGGAACATCCCAGGACAGGGGGCCAGCCCAACACAGGGCACACTCACACACCATTCACTCACACAAGCACACCTATGGGCAATCTAGTCACCCAAACAGACATTCGGGGCAATAATCTCATAGGTACCGTGTGCTCTCTCCAGAAACGGTGCATGTTGCATGTGATTATCTTCATGTAAAAAGTATTTTTTTGCTGAATGATTCCCTGCCAGAGGGCGGCATGTTGGTGCAGTGGTTAGCACTGTTGCCTCACCCCGCTGAGACCGGGGTTCAAGTCTCTGCCTGCATCCCATGTGTGTGGCGTTTGCATGTTCTCCCTGTGCTGTTATGGGGTCCCCCCCCCCAACATGCTGAGGCTAATTGGAGTTGCCAAATTGTGCATGTGAGTGTGCCCTGCGATGGGCTGGCTCCCCCATCCTGGGTTGTCCTTCACTTTGTGCCCACAGATTCTGTCGTTCGCTAACCTGCCACTTCTCATGACTTCCTTTTGGGATTACTTTGCAGGCTTTCAGTTTTCGGCGAGACAGTAATTAGTGGGCGATAAGCCCACACAATGTTCCTCCCTAAGCATCGATTCTGCCGTCAGATTCTGCCATCTTCGCGCGCCGGTTCTGCTTCAGCTCTGGGACGTCTATCTAGCTGTTGTTGTGGCTGCTTGTGATTGGGTGGGGGGAGGGGGGGCCCTGCCACTGCTCCCACAAGTGTGGGGGTGCCGACCAGCTGCTAGCCGGAAGAGTTCAAATTTAATTGCCTTATTACTCAGTTTCATCCTTAACACCCCCCAAATTCCAGCAATTCTGAAGGAAATTGTGCGGAGGCTCGGATTTGAACACCAACATACTGTAATCTAGCAATGAGGATGGAAAGAGACAAACAGCAGGCGATTTGCATGTAGATACCATGCTCAAATATCTCCCTAGCAAACAGACAAAGCCACACAGAGAACGGCCTGTAACCATAACGTGAGTGTTTCTCCATAACGGCGTCTCATATACCGAGCTGGATTTCAGAACCGCCTTGTTATTACTGCCATACAAACCTCAAATTTACATTAAACACATGGCAGGATAAAAGTGTCCGAAATTCCAGAGAGGGTATAGAATGAAGCAAGTTCCAACAAGGCCAGCAGAGAAGAAAAGATTAAAAAAAAAAAAAAAAAACAAGGCTGGAGTAAGTGCTTGTGCGACTGGCACGAGGAATTGAACACCTGCCGTTGGGCTGATCCAGCCCCGTTTAGAGCAACTCCATGACAGCACATGGACACACAGCCCCGTTTAGAGCCACTCCATGACAGCACATGGACACACAGCCATCTCCGCCTTGTAGATCTTGGCTGCAGATTCGGAACCTTTGCCAGAACTGACATGTGACCAGTAAACACTGTTATCTGGGTTCAGGAGGGCAAAAAGCCAGTTTTTACACCCTCCAGTTCCAACTAAAATAGAAGCGAATAGGATTTTTTTCCCCTTAGCGTGTATATAGGCGTTCCCTTTGTATAAGATATAAAATGTCATGGGAATCAGAAGTTGTGTTTTGCAAGTGTTTTATTCATTCATTTACACCACTAGGAGGTTGTGGGCTAACAGCGGCACATACATTTGTGAACAGTGACTGGCTGCCCCCTCTTCCACAAATGACGAACTTAAAAAAGGAAAAATAAAAAAAACAACAATAGCAAGACAAGCCTAACCTTAACTGCTAATCCAGCCTCTCCCTGTAGGAGGCACTGTCACCGATAACCTACTGACTTTCCCCTGACTAAACTGAGAACAATAAAACTGGCATCCATGCGTCATTCAGAGGTCTTATGCTGTGCAGGGCTGCAGTGAGACGGAAGCCTAGAGAGCTTTGGTGGGGATCAAACCCACAACCATGAGAGTGAGAGGCCACCACAAGCTGAGCAAAGATTTAAGTCTCAGGGTCTCTCAACCTGCAGAATTACTAAAAGATAAACTGGAACAGCTGTGCTAACTATCCATTGAGCTACACACATGTGCAGGTGGGGCGGCTTTTGATGTGGGGAATTGGAAGCCTTCTAGTGCGGCGCTTAGGTAAAAGGACCGTCCCCACATCTGGATTTCTGCCACAGCACTTTTAGGAAGCCTACCCTCCTGCCCACAGCAGTAACATCCCTTGCCAAGCTTTTTAAAAGCACTGTAAATAGCAGTCTCAGGCCAAATTAAAAGCCGAACACAACTGAGCTCTCCTTTGGAAGCACTGAGGAACTGTGAGCCTGCTCTCTCCTCATTTAGCCACAGCTGGAGATGGCGATTGTGCTCTTAGCTAAAACTGCAGATTCCTACCTTAAACAATGCCTCGCAGCCATGCAGCCCTCAGACAGAACCAGTTTCCTTACAGCCAAGCACAAACCCTCCTGCAACAAAGCATGGACTGAGATACTTAATGTGATGTGGCCACTTGTAATTCACTGAGCTGATTTTAATCCAAATTAACATTTTTTTCCCATATCACTGCTCAAGTGAACAACACCAAGGCCCTTTTCCTACAGCCGAGACAACCTTCGGGTTACGCGTGATTCTGTGACTAGCCTCTGCTGTCACAGTCCAATACTGCACTGCACAGACTAAGAAACCGCCCCCCTTCACCCCTCAACTGGAAAATGAAATTAACACTCGTTATTTTCTCTTTTTTTTTTTGTTGAAGAACAATTTTTTTATTCAAGTTTTTTTTTGAAGGAGAATTTCTCAAGTTCACTGTGCAAACCCCTAGAAGCAATGACACACAATGACAACAAGCACATGAGACCCACAAGCCAAGATAAAGGAACAAAACAGAGGTGAGAAACAGCTATGGACATTTAACATCAGATTGATCATTAAAAAAAAAACAAAAAAACCCACCATCAGGATTGAGATGAACACAAGCCATCAGATCACCCCCTGCTGGGCGCAACATGCAACTGTACAGTTAAGACACTTTACAAAACCAACAGCGAGGTTATGGAAAGATCCCTGATAGCGTGCCGAGAAAAACAGGGTGGTCACAAAAAGCAAGGTTTGATCCATTTAGCATCTCCTGAAATGCGTTTGTTTTTTTTGGAAACAGAGTGTGTTCTGGTCCCCAGAATGGTTATACCAGCTGAAATCGGGGGCAGGGAAGGAGTAAGGCAATGTTCAAAATGTCAGACATCAATAAAATTACACGTGTAGACCATTCATACGAAATGAGAATTAAATGTACGCTTTTTTCATCAAATCCGTACAAAAAGAGGCCAGCGGGGGGAAAAAAAAAAAAATGGCATGGAGATTATAAAGAGCCCAGGACTTCAAAGAGGTTTATTGTTCACAAAACCATTATATGTGTAAAAGTCAAATTTTATACCATGAACTGCCAGAAAGGGTTTGGATAAAAAGTGGCGAGATCGAGGAAGGCGGTCATGGCCTACGAGGGCAGCTGCTGGACACTGTCAGGACAACCATTCATAACATTCAGGGAGAATGTGGGCCAGGCTGGGGGATTATGGCATGTACAGCAGGGCAGACCAAATGGTTTCCCCACACACACACACACAGCACCTCGACACTGTCCCACCCCCAGCAAACGCACAGGCAGCACGTCACTGATGAATGGCCGCTTGTTTGGCTGGGAGACAGGCATACCGCCCCCCCCTTCTCAATTACCACCCCGGCTGCTTTATGCCTTACTGCGCGGGGGTTCAGATTACTATACTGCTTAATTAGGGAGATCAGTAAACTGAAGTCCTTTTGAATTTGGCAAAGACGAGTACAGAGCATAACAACAATACTGATAGCTGCGTTTCTTTGTCTCAAAAGCAAGCAGTAAGAAGCTCCCCCGGTGAAAAAAGATGTGAGAAAACATGAGGGGAATTGTCAGGCAGTGTGTTTGCCGATCCAGGTCTGAGACACTGACCCAATCATCAAAAACAACTGATATTAAGAGTAATGAAACTCGGTAAATTTTAACCTCTTAACATTAAAAAAAACAGTCTGGCAGTTTTACAATACTAATCATCCCAATAAAAGAAATTAACTATAATCAATGTGTAGCAGTTGGACTTTTTTTCAGTAGGCTGGTCAATCCACAATTAAACCATTTTAACTACTGTGTTTTTAAAAAGGCTTCACAAGTTGAATTCTGGGGAAAATAATTGTGATCCTAAGAGAGTCAGAACAAATATATGCACTTATATTACATAAGCATAAGCCATAATCAGAGATTAATAGCCAGCCTTTATTAGATCAATGGAGAGAACTGAGGTACCCGAGGGTAATTTAATATTAAAAAAAAAAAAAAACCACACCAAAACCACTTCAATTCACGCAAATGCCAGCAATCCAGATCTTAACTTTTATTAAAAATATATATGTGCTCATCGATAATTTCCGATACGATGAAAACAAACTATCACAGCCTTATAATAGTCGGCCTAGTCTTTCGTTCTTTCCCTTCGGGTGTTAATTTGGGGGGGGGGGGGGAATGATTTATTGAAGATAAGGAAGAAAATTCTTGGAATGTTGTTTGGGGTTCACCGCTGGGGTGGGAGCCCATTAGGCAGAACGCAGTTGTCAGGATTGGCAGTGACAGGCCCCGCCCACCTCTCAAGCCACCAATCCACACCCTGAATGATGGGGGGTCCTCAGTTATGGATCTTGGACATTTGCTCCTCTAGTTTGGCGATTCGCTTATCCTGAGCGCTGACGATGTCCCTGAGCGATTTCACTTCCTTCAGGATCTCATCCAGCTTGGCCTCAGTTTTCTGTTGGTGGGGAGGGTTGGAGACAAAGGACAGGGACCCATTGTCAGCCACCAATATACTCATTCTTAGCATTAGCAATGTTAAGTATATTTTCTACTCCATTTACGTTTGATCTACTGTGATGGCCACACAAGCCAGCAAACTACCATGGTAGGAAATCTGTAATGCACAGCTCTCAGTATGTATTTCCCGTTTGTTGTAATTCAACAAACCCACAGCACCATAAATGACACTGGAATATTATGCTAAATGAGAGCATGCATTTTTGCTTTTCTTGTATATGCACTTAAATTCAGTTCTCTTAGTTTGAAGTGCCTCAAAACCATCACAGTTTTCAATTTTTATCATTTTTTATCGCCAGTGACTGTACTGAAGATCACGTCTGTGCTGATCTCGTAGAAGGATTCTGTTCCTTCACGGCCAGGCCAGAGGAAAAATTAGCGGGGCGTCTGCCGCATGCATGACCCATCCCCGTCTGATTAGAGGCTGCGAGGGCCAGATTAAAGGTTGGATCTCTGCCCCTGTGTGTCTGGGCTGTCGGCAGCCTATCCGTGTGCCTGCGTGTGCTGGTTTTTTGGGAGGGTACAGGAACAAATTTAGAACTTCCACACGGAGCTGGGTGGTGCAGAAAAAGAAGAAAAAAAAGCACAGAGAAATTACAGATTCAGGTTCTGCGTGTTTTAGAGCAGAACTGCTGTACGGGAGAAGCAGCAAATTAACCCCTCCTGAGCTGCCCTGCCTCACACTCGGCCACCTTGGTTGATGTAGATTTCTGCCTGTTTTTAGTTCTCCACACCTGGCTGCGATTTACCCATACCCATTTCCCCTGAGGCATATAATGCTCATTCTTATAAAAACTGAATGAGTTCAGCATCGCGCTCGCCGCAGCTAAAGCCATCCATGACAAAACGAGAGACACGAGCCTCAAGCCCATTGGGAAAAAGGGCAGAAAAGGTTTTAGCAAGAATCTGCGTTCGATCTATAAAACAATAGTGATACAGTCACTCTGATGCCCAGAGTTACATCAGCGGTGCAGACACACCCCATCGGGGTGGGGCTGTGTGCTCCTGAAACAGTAGCTCAGCACAGAACGGACCTAACTCCAGCGAGGTGCGGCACTCACTATGGACGGGGCTGGAGCAACCGTCTTATGGCTGGGGCTCGTGTTCTCCACGTTCCTGCTCTGCTTGTTGTCCAGGACGTTCTTCTTGACCACCTTGAGGTCACGGTTCTTGGCGGGTATGTAACCGTGTTTGAGGGAGATGAGGACCGGGTCGCCGTTCTTGCCCTCGAACCAGTCCTCAGCCTCCAGAGCGCAGTCTGGCCCGGCCGTGTCGGGGTACAGGTCGTCCTGGAACAGGTCCGACTGGGGAGCGGCACAAAGACGGGTGTCAGGGGACAAGGGCAGAGACAGAGTCCCCAAACTCAACTTTTACCATCCGATCTTGTAAAGCAGAACCAGCACGATTTATATTAAATGGACTGTCAACTAAAAGCACAGAATCCAGTTTCACAAATATTTAATATTTCCAAAATACCCTTAAAACAGAAATGGAAGACCTACCTTTCTTGGAACTGTCATGATAATTGGTTCACATTTTCTTTCATGAAGTTTATAAAACCTACAAAAACAAACAGAAATTTGTACAACCAAACTCAGAAACAAGGGTCATATTTCAGGCTAACATAATAAATCTGTCAGAAACTTATGCATGTACTGTCATGAAGCCATTTTTCATTTGATGTGTTCATTATAGGATGAGAATGGAAAAACAAGATTTGCACTGCCATCTGGTGGACAGAAGCATGAACAAACAATGTTTGAGTCAGCTGCCAGACTATTTAAAATGGCCATATTCAAGTTCAGTGCAGTTTGGAAAGAATGTGACTACTGTATACATCTGTGGGAAGCAAAATCTAAATATGTAGCACAAAATAAGAGATCAGAAGTACAACAGATTAGCTGAACCGCTACACAGCAGGAGTTAAGTTACTTTTGATATCCTAAAAATGGCCCCGCTGACAGGTGGGTAGGTGGGTACGAATACAGCCATCAGAGTCTACCGAGGCTGTGGCGGGCTGCTGCCCACGGAGTCCGGAAGCTCACCTGGCGATCTCACACTTGTTGACATCCAGTCCTCGCTTGGGCATATAACCCATACCTCTCTGGGGCTCCTTGGTGGAGAACGTGTTGAGGTAATGAACATAGGGGGCCTCATCTGTGATCTCAAAGTAGCGGATGCTGCTGTCACCCTTGGAAACAGACGAAAATGGACCAGTTCAAAACTACTGCAGAATGGACATGGCATCCCTTTTATAAGCAGCATCCTGCTTTAATTATTTCAACAGCTTGACACCTGCTGATGAACTTTCGAGAACCATTTCTATAAACATTTTCCATTTGCCATCAGGCTGGGGATATCAAACAGGAAAGGGCATCATCTAATACGCTACAGGTATTTTCAGCAACTAAGAAGCTTCTCAAATTGGAGGAAAAGGATTTACAGATGTGCATGCAGAAGCCTGTTCATACCAAGCTTACCAACTTGAGCATTCTGGCAAGACAAAGAGAAAGTTTGCAAATGATCCAATTTCTTGGGTGTTTCCTGCTGAAATCTTCCTAATAGGACCGTAACCGAGGGGCGTGAGAGACTGACCTTCCCACACAGGTAGACCAGATTGGTGTCAGGATCGTAGAAAGGGAGCAGGACACCGTTGCTTGTGTCCATCTCATGGACACTGATGGGTTCGTCCATGTTTTGCTGTGGAGAGTCAATGACACTCATACATTATTACTGCCAACTCACTGCCAGAATTCTGAACTGGATAAGTAATTATGAAAAACAGACCGATGAAAGAATGGACTACTTATCATAGACTAAAACTGGTTTGAGATGTAGTATATCAGGGTGAGAACACAGGCAAGGACGTATACTTTAAGCGTAGAAGGATGGGGAGGCACTAGGACCAAAGGGGCTGTGCGCCCACCCAGGAAGACCCACCGGGTTCCAGAGACCCAGCTGTCGCTCACTCATGCGGCTGAAGCCTGTGGTGAAGACATTGCCATCTGCCAGGAAGATGGCCCGCATGGGTCTTGCTCCTTCGTGGGCCTTATCCTTCTCCTGCAACAAGAAGTAGCATCAGCAGGGGGCAGCAGAGAGGGGACAGGATAACAATAGGATGAAACTGCCACAAGATAACAGACGTATACCTCATACAGAACAAAATGAGCGCCAAGGCGCCATCTGCTGGCAGAACAGCCCAGGGGACTCACCGCGATGATCTCCCACTTGCGCGGGTCGATGACCCGCACCTTCTTGTCTTTGCAGGCAGTGCAGATCAGGCTGCCGTTGCGGTTCCAGCAAACGCTGAAGATGACATCGGGGTGCATGTCGTCCAGGGTGATCAGAGCCTCACCAGTACCCACGTTCCAGATCATGACAACGTTGTCACAACCTATGGAGACCACAAGGGGGAGACATTCATACACAGGTTTACAAGGAAGTATTTCTTGACTTTCATTTTTATTTTTCTTGTCCGCTTTTTAAATAACTTGGAATATCTATTCATTTTTCATAGCCACTTCTCCAGTACAGTTTCAGTAATCCTGGAGGACATCCAGCGGTCGAATCGTTATATTACTGCATAGGGGATGGTGGGGGTCAAATCTTTGTGTGTGTGTGTGCTTGTGTGTGTGTGTGGAGGGGGGGGTGGTTACCCTTTACAGATAGGTGTACATTATCTCCTTTACAGGAAATGACTATACTGCTATAAAGTCTACACTTATCAGAAGTTCTACTCTTATTGCAGCTAATTTTCTATCAGTATATTTGTACAGATATTGCCACATTAAAATGACACAAATACAACCGGAAATTATAAAGATAAACTTCAAGCTGTTTCAAGAAGAAAAGCCTCTTGTAAGTTACAAGTTTAGTATTTATTGATCAACAAATGCAAAAACTCAACAGGATTTACAGAAGATTTGTAGACAGAGTGAGCGTAATGTAAATGCCTGTGTGTGTGTGTGTGTGTGTGTGTGTGGCAAATCACCTCCTCACCGAGGCATTCATCTGGGGAGAAGCAAAGGTTTGTTTTAATCCTATTTTTATGCTAACTAATACACACATTTTCCTGAAATTGTTGATAGCTATAGCACAGCAGGTAATGTGCTAAATGTTTAATGTCTGAGGGGCGGCACGGAGGTGCGGTGGTTAGCACTGTCGCCTCACACCTCTGGGACCGGGGTTCGAGTCCTGCCCAGTTCCATGTGTGTGGAGTTTGCATGTTCTCCCCGTGCCGTTGTGGGGTTTCCTCCGGGTACTCCGGTT
>JAODKL010000040.1:35556821-35568455 GCA_026780765.1 Petrocephalus schoutedeni
GTAAATTCCACCGAAAACTTGTGCCAGTTGTAACTGGAAATATGGCAAACCGGTTTCACCATCAGCAGTGTTACCATCTAGTAAAAAATACAGAATTCAAGTACTTACAGTCACAAACACCGGCAACTAGGGTTTCCACCTCCAAGCTGAAGAAGTAAGGGACGTCATAACCATCATGCCACCCGCCCGGTCCCCGGCCATAGTTTGCCGAATGTGTGGAATATGGGACAAGTCATGTCATATATTGGTTCAAAAAAGGATACAGCATTTTATTTGGTTCAGTAAGGGACGATCCTGTAAAAATACAGCGAGGCAGTCAGACTGAAGTCCAGCAACAACTGTCTGTTTTCTTGTGTTACGCCCTACAACAAGACTTTATTTTTGCTTGATTGATTTATTAAAATTAGCTTTCAGGTTGCGGTTCATTCAATTTGTCATCTATTTCATGCTCTGAATTTGTTTAAGGGGAGTCCTAAGGGAATTTTAAGCAAAAATGGAAAGAAACAATGACTTGCGAATTATATTGTTATAATTATCGATATGGACTGGTATGGGAAAAAAAACTGTGATCATATTCCTCCATATTGGTCAGCCCCAGTGGGTGATGATGGAATTCATTTTGTCACTCAGCACGCCACGGTGGTGGAGCACTGGACAGGGCTGAGGCCCGCCCGCGCGAAAGTCCGGCTGGAGAGGGAGACGCTGCGGTTCGGACCCGTCGCCTGTGAGGTGGGTGCCTTGAAACGTCCTATTAGTCATCAGCTGGCATGGAGTCTCTTGCTTTGTGCACCATGCTTCCTGGAACAGACTCATCTCGGAATAGATGACACAAAAACACACCCTCTGATTGGCTCTTGCCGTAGGTGATCCACAACTACGGCCATGGTGGCTATGGCCTCACCATCCACCGAGGATGTGCCCTGGAGGTCGCCAGGCTGTTTGGGGAGATCCTCGAGCAGGGAGCCGGCAAAGCTCACTCCCGTCTTTAAGCCACTTTCTCTATGCCTTTGCAGACCTGGCAACCGTCTGCATGAGCATAGGTTAGTATCAAGAGGGAAGAGCTTGTGCCTTTAACCACTGCTAGTACCCAGGTCCACAAGTCTGGTTTAAGATGACATGGGGATCATCTTATGGCAGGTGTGCTAAAATTCTCCTTGTCATCATTACATTAATTATGAATATATCATAATCTAATAATTATTTTAAGCACAATTAAACTATGTATATTGCTAATTTAGTAGTTTTAATGTTTAATATGGATGTGTACAAATTTAAGATGTAATATCTAAACTAGATTTACTAAATGTTTCATATCTTAAAATTAATTTTACATATGTAACAAAGAAAAATCAAACAAATTAAAGAAGTGTCATTATTAATAAACAATCCAGATGTTATATACCTCCAGTATATAATTGTGATTCAATTTGTGGGTTTACAGACTATGGTTGTGTCCATGTTAGATAAAAACAGCCGGAATTTAAGCAGGGCCTTGGAACATGTTAATTCTCTCCTTTTGTTTCTCTCTTTTTTAAACAGAATTTATTGTTGTATTTTACACAATTTTATACATCCAGTGTAGTGGCAAGTATCAGTGTGCAGACAGGTAGTGTGGCACTAAATCACAAAGGCCGGCGTGAAGGAGGCAGCCTGTATGGAGTCTTCAGCCTTGTTTAACTCCTTATTCCCCCAAAAAGGCTCAAATTAATAAAACAAGTGAAGAACATTAACCATCCTGGATCAGGCGGCTGAGTCCGGCCAGCTTTGTTTACATGACGAGAACTGAGCTGTAGAACGACGCAGTGAGAGTGACGGTTAAGGGGCATTAAAACAGTGCAGTAAAGTCCAATAACCATTGGGGGGGGACATGGACTATGGCCGCCAGACTGATCTGAAGCAGCACCCCTGAAAGTTTGAATGTTTCCTATCTGTGGGAAAATACAGTTTTCAGTTTGCGAAGCAGCTTCAGTTCCCCTGGACAGGCCCCCCCCCCCCCGGCATTACACTAAGACTGCTCACACTACAGTTTGCACAGACACTGAGAAGGAGGCCCCAGGTGCTGCTGATGATAGAGATCGGCAACAGAAGACTTTTTAATATATACACACACACACCCACACGCGCGCGCGTGCACAAATACACAAACTCACGCATTAGCTGTTTTGATGGTTAATGAATTCTAAAAGAAGCAGATTTTGGACCGCCCTGGGACACCTCCCCCTCCCCCCCCCGCCTATCCCAGACCAGGATTTGGCTGGTTTAATGTAAAACGTTAGCCTCTCTGGCTTCACTGCTTTGGCATTCCCAAACTCAGCTACTCTCTCTGACCTGGCGGCTCGGGGCACATTAGCAATGTTTGGGACGAGCTTCGTCATGGCAGCGACGGCGGTGAGACGGCGGAAAGAAAAGAAATCAGGAGAATCTCAAACTGCGCGGACAGTGTGACTCCTTGCCAAACTAGTACCTATGTACACACTCCAACTGACACCAGCAGGGGATAGGGTTACGTCCCTCAAGCCTGACCTTACCCGGCTGCACCTAATAGTGAGCCCCCCTCCCCCTCTCAAATCAGTCCTGGGATCCGGAGCTAGATCGTGGGATGTCCTCGGGGCTGTGGGCAGTGCGCCCCATCATCTCCTGGCCCCACTCGCGGTGACTGGACTCCTGGAGCCCGCGGCCCGTGGTCTCGATGGGCAGGGCGCAGGAGGCCACCGCAGAGAGCAGGCAGCAGCAGCAGTACACCGAGAGCGTCAGGTACACCGACGACTCCAGCATCACCTGGGGGCGGGAGGGGGTGCAGGGTGCATGGCTGAGCACAAGGGGGCGCTCAAAGCACATAGGGAAGACTGAGACAATTTGCAGTTGAGCTCTTACATGAACTCTAAAGCCCATATGGGTTTTTATCCACAATAAAACTGATGAGGTGAACAGGTACTGAGTCAGCAGCAATAAGGGAATTAATGAGATAAATGAGTGCCAACCTGTGCGACAAAAGGAGTGATGAGAGCACCAACCCTGGCCATTCCACTGCTGGTCCCCAGCCCTAGGGCCCTGGTAGCTGTGGGATACACCTAAATGTAGAAGGGGGTTGTGGGTAATGTAGCTGTGTACAAAGTGCATGTTAATAACACACTTCTCAAGGTAATCAGCGACTGTCCGTCATATACATGCTCATAAAAATACAGTTCTCCGAGTCAAAAAGATGACAGAGGTGAAATGTCTGGAATCCAACCCTGGGCCGCACAGTATGGGACGCTGCACTGAGTTAATGCCTAACTGGTGCAGGCTAGCTGTGAATGTATCTTGTCACACAGAACAAAGGCAAGTGTGGCGGGCTGGCAGGCAAGGTTTATGATTAATATAACCAGCTTGGGTGATGTGTATAAGTGAATTGAGGAAGTGCCCGGTGAGTGCTGACCTCACCTCTGGGGTGTAAACATATGCTGCTTGAAACCCGCCAGCGATGAATGCTCTGGCGATAAATATCAACACCATGAGGGACATCCTGCGGAGAGAAGGGGGCAGTTAGGCGCCGCACCGACACCCCAGCCTTCACAGCGCGTGCCCGGTGTTTTCGCTGGAGGATTAACCCACCGGCCCACGCAGGCGTAGAGGGGCAGGATGCAGAGGGAGAATACCAGGAAGCAGAGGGCCATGGTCTTCCTCCTGCCCAGCCGATCGATCGCCCACAGGGTCACCAGCAGTCCTGTGGGAAGAGACGGCCCGCTCTCAGAGGCTGCCAGAGCACTTCCACACATCAAAACTATGAACTAGTTAAAATTGTTATTACAAACTATTTGTTGAGAGTGGGAGCAGCTCTGTGTGTTGGGACTCATAAGGATGCTAGTTCAAATCCCGTGGTTGGTAGAGTGATCCCACCATTGGGCATTTGAGCAAGACCATAAACCCCAGTTATTCCATGGACTGGCTGACCCTGTCTCCTGTCTACTGTCTCCTATAAGCCAGTTTCATGAGGTAGCCCCCTACGATGCTTTTCCAGCTGTCCTGAAGGAGGTCTCACATATATGCTGAGCACCAATTGGCCACTTTTTCTTCACTCTCCAGTCAAACTCCACCAAGAGTATTTCTATTTATGAGGGGACCAGGTCATGTGATGCAACACTATCACTCTCCTATGTAGGTGGCTTGGCGTGTCCAAACCTTTGACTGGTATTGTATGTGTCTTGTATGAACCTTAAATGGCATTTAAAGTTTTTAGACTTATGTTCTTGTGTATCTGGCACTATGCTCAAAGTCAAGACAAGCCACCTGTTCTGCAGTCACCTGGGAATTCAGACAGGGTGGTCCACAGCAGGTCCTTGTAGTCGTAGAATGTCAGGTACTTACACTCCAGACTACACACGGGCTCAATCTTGATGCTCTTGGACACTGAGAAGACACACATAATTCAGAGCAGTGGAACGGAACTACCAACGAAGTAGAATGTTCATCTGCCCTGTGGAACATCCCCGGGAAGGTGGATAGGAACAGGAATGGGTAGAGGAATGGACAGTCAGAAGAGTAGTAGGAAAAGCAGAAACCTCCACAAGCATCTCCTGCTTGGAACAGCTCTGTGGTCAGCAGGACCAGGCCATAGTATGAGAAGGCATTAGAGAACCTAGGGGGGAGACACAACACACAGTTCACTGATGACTCACCAGTAATAGCATCAATGTTTGCATGCTGTATTGTGGACTAAATAGCTCACTGCAGAACTTAATTATTAGCTATATGACTTCAATATTGACTTTTTCGAACCCTGCATTATTAATGCTTGTGTACAGCTTTCCCATGGGTGCTCAGGTCAGCTGACCACTCTCTCGCTCACCAGATAAACCACAGCAGGATGGTGGTCCAGCGGAAATGTGGAGAGAAGAGGTCTTGGATCTTACCGCGGTCCTCCTGAGAGCATAAGAGATGCACGGAGAGTGGCAGAGTTCATAATGTGCTAAGGCTGTCCGGTACAGCAGTGATGCTGGCCTCCATACACGATAGCCTTCCCCTTGGCACTGTGGCATGCCAGTATCCTGCGGAGGTGTGGCGTGCTCTACCTGTCTGGCAACGACCAGCTTCCCCAGGGGCATGGGGGCGCCGTTGTCCACAGCGATGCGCTTGAGGGTGGCCAGGGCCTTCTCCTGGCTACCAGTCAGCACATCGTAGCGGGCGCTCTCGGGTAGCCACTGGGACAAATAACACACACACACGCATACAGAGGCGTGTTAAAAAGCGTGTTCCAACTTCGTTGAGCTACACTTTATGAGCATTAACCTGAATTATAAAAAGATACAGGTGAGATTAAGAAATCGCTGGTTCAGATCCCTACAGATAATCCGTTTTTTGAACCAGTATCACAATCTGATTATATTGTTTAATAAACCAGATCCTTCATCTGAGTTATTTGTCCTGAACTAAAGTCATTTTTCACTTTTAGAACTAAACAGGACAGTCATCCTTCATCCCTTTTTTACTGCATACAAACTCTATACAGATTTGAATGATGACAGATATGATGATGCAGTAATATGGAGTGAACAGGAGGTGTCACTGTTCCCCATTTTTGTAGTTTAAAACGCTTGTAGGATAGGATCAGAATGGCATTTCCTGTGAATCTCATTAGAAGTTCTATTTATAACAGCATATGTTTATGAATAACTAAAATATGTGCAATTAGAAGGAAAATAAAAGCTGACAGTGATGTATCAATATGAGCCACCAGCCATCGCTGGAAGGTGACATCTGTTCCTAGTCCCTGCGGTACTTACGAAGCATAGGATGGCAAAGATGATGAGGGGCACCGTGGAGAGGGCAAGCAGCCAGCGCCAGCCAAGCGTGGGCATCACCAGGATGGCCAGTAGGACTTCAAACACCGTGCCTAGTGCCCAGAAAATCTGGGGTGGGGAGGGTTTGGTACACAATCAAAGGTCGAAGATCAGGAGTAAAAAGTAATCATGGTTGTAGCTGCTCTCCCACAAATGAGGAATACCTCAATGAGCAGGATGCAGGTTGCTCTGGACCGCATGGGCAGGAACTCCGCATACAGTGTCACCCTGGAGGAATGGGTGACACACATCCCACAATGCATCAGTGCCAGATTGGGAGGCTGCCAGCCTAACACCCCGGCCGCCTCAGAAAGGCCACTGTCTGGCTCTGTGCCAGAGCGATGCAGTCCTGGGCGTCACACGGCCCTCCCGCTGGCTGCCCCGCCGTCCAAAACAACAAAATCTGCTGAGCTCTGCGCTTTTTCTTGCTCCTGCTTGCAAGGCTCCGGAAAAATTAGCGTTTGGATCAGCAAGCAGGGTGACAAAATCATGTTCGAACTGGATTTTTTTTTTTTGTTGTAGCACGTGGCACTGTTAACTGTAATTAAAATTGTAGTAATTGCGGTTAATTGAGTTATTAAAATTGTTGGTTTCTTTCATACTCTTTTCAATTTCATACCCCGCTTTAATAAGTTACAGTACTGTGCAAAAGTCTTAGGCAGTCAAAAAAATGTGTAAAGCTATTTAATGGGGTAGTATACTTGCTCAGAAAAAAAAAATAATTTCATATTAGAACATATGCAAATGAACAATAACACAATAAAAATAAATGAAACTTTCTTCTGTTCTCCAAACAGTTATTTACTTGATATCTACCTGGATGGCTAGATGGACACTGCATCAGATCCCAAAGCTCTCCTAAGGAACACATCAGCCAGTTAATTAATTAGGTAAGTAACTCAGTAAATTATTCACTAGCCAAACAAAGATGGATAATGACTGAGTCAAAAAATGCCTGAGTATATTGGGCTGATGTTACAAATACCGGGGTGGAGGTTTCAAAATGACGAAGCTGACACACTTTGACAGGCATGATACCGCGGTTAATGGCGGTCTTTTAGACATTATTTTCTTTGACTGCCCAAAGCCTTTTCACAGTATTGTATGTATGTGCGTGTCTGTCTCCATACATGTAGTAAGACTTGCAGCTAAAACGTAATTGCAATGTTTCTATTAATAAGTGCTAATTATTTAGTCTTTATGCGAATGAGACCACCCCCCCCACCTCAAGAGAATAATACCCTGTGAACAATAATTACAGGATTTGTCAGTTAATCCTTTCAGTTACTGTTGGAATGTGTCCAATGGCAGGCTTGTGTTGGTGTCACCGGCAGTATTCATGCACTGTTACCAAACAGCAGCATCACTTGGCCAGCACACATGTGCGGCTGTGGCTGATGGGACGGGGCTCTTGGGGGCGCACTTACGACTGAGGGGCGCCACCAATGCCGAAACCCACAAGAGCCCGCAGGAAGAGGATCCAGCCGTACACCGGGGCAAAGGCGCTGAGGAGGCCATAGAAGATAGTCCACAGTACGCTCATCTTCAAGCCCTGTCAGGCAAAAACGCCACCAAGGGACATCAGCATGGATGCTGGGAGGAACTGCCCACCTCCCACCCATGTGCATGTGACATGCCCGGGCCAATGAGAGGACAGCCTTTCTCCTGCAGACATTAACCAAACTTTCCATGGCAGACAGCAATGGGGCCCACATGGTGCACAGATCCCCTCCTGGGACTGTCAGCATGCTCCTCCTTTAAATGATTTTGTTCTATGGCAACAGCACAAATAATAATAATACAGAGTCTCATTCGTGGTCCTGAGGTTTATTGACCTAAAGCCATGCCCTCTGGGGTCTGCCCACACACCGAATCACTGCTCTCACCGTTTTTCTGCCATACTTGTCCGATAGGTTCCCCCAGAGCGAGGAGCTGATCATCATCCCAATGAAGACGACCTGGCCGAGGGCAGAGAGACAGGTGCCTTATACGTCCTGGTCACAAAACATGCACATTAAAGGCAACAAAGCATGGGGTACCTCCCTGGGCCTCACAGTAGAGCTTCTTAGTATTGGTGATATTTGGCTCATGTCCTGAGTGCATTTATTACACTGATGCACTAAGCCACCTGATTTTACCAATAAAATCCTATAAATACCCATAAAATATGCCACTGGGAGTGAAAAGTAAATGAAAAATACAACCTACTGCTTCACGAATATAGGTCTGCCACAGTAATCATTACTCCAACAATCTTAACACCTAGTTAGCCAAACTGTATATGTTTTACGGCTTATACACAGTATAGAAGCCAAACCAGGATAAATTAGCATAATAATCACTTCAAAAGGCATTGAATAAACTGAAAGCCTAGATGTGCTGTGGTTAAAAAAAAACACATATTGCCACCTGCTGGCCGGAGGTAGGAACAGTATTGACTGCAACTGTGTGTGCCACCCACCACCCCCCACAAAGTACCGATGTCAGCAAAGCCACTTCCCAGCTGGGCAGCCTCCATTCGCAGTGCAGCTGTGGTGCCAGGATGCTAAGGATCATCATCTCCATGGCATCGGCCATCTAAATACAAACATGGAGGGCAAACAGTATAAAACACTTATTATAGACCCAACATAGCACTCCACATATTTGTTCAACCCTTTGACTTAGATTAATTTTCCTTCCAGTTGTGTTTCCTTCTCTCTGTTGTCTTATTTCTTTTGTTCTTTTGTTTCCTTGATTTTATCTTAAGCACTCGAGAACAGTGTTAGGAATGGTACTATTTAGAAATAAGGGTAATTCTACTCAGTAAGAGAGATACAGCAGTAGGTCAGACATATTGTACCATTCAGTGTATTTTTGTTCTGGTACTAGAGGAAAAATAAACTATAAATTATGATTGTTGGTTGGCAAAAGTCACACCTGAGCAAGAGCTCATTAGTTCAATTGCACTCAAGTGCAATCAATGAATGAGTCCTGGAGGAGAAGTGCGCACAAGGCCATGTTTGTCGTGTGCTTAAAGCACTGGCAGCTTTTGTTTTTCTATCTAGCAGTTAATGAAGCCCCCTCCCCAACCTCTCTGGCACCTTGTGTAATTCCCACACTTGTGAACATGAGCGTCTCGGAGTGAAACAGTGTTACAGTGACAACAGGGGGCCCCCGTCTGCATCCCGCCGTGCCCTCTCACCCAGGACAGCCCTGTGAGAATGGAGAGTTTCCACTGGAACTTCCCGAAACCGATGGCCTCCACCGCGTCTTCCACCATGAAGGTGTCTGTGAGGAGAGAGACAGCCAGCCATCGTCACGCCCACCCATTCAAAAGATTTATCCTGTGCCTTGCAAATGACTATTTAGCTGCTAGAAATAAGAGGCTGTTTAACAGAGGTGTCATTTTCACTATCACAGTTCACTGCATAATAACTGCGAGGTCTCTGTAAGGAAACAGTCACCCAATGGATAAAAGGGCGGGGGACGTACCATCAGTGGGGTTGGCGAACTCCCGGGGTACAGCAGTGGTGTCTCCCAGCTCTACGGACTCCAGGTCGGTGCGCACACCCTCAAACTGGACCTCGTGCTCCCGGCCGCCCCCCTCATCCTCTGAACGTGCACTCTCTCCAGTGCGACGGAATTTGACCACCCTGGGGGGCAAGGACAATACATCTCTGTCAGAAGGACCCTACATACGATGAATTTAACAGCAGAATTGGGACAAGGTCAAGAAAGTGACCTTTTGAAGTGAAATACAGTGGCTCACGGTGCTTTGTGAAGGAGTTGCATAGGACACTGCCTTATTTTACCAGAAAACATTGACCAACACCCTAGTAATTTCTATTCAGCATAAACATACCCACACCCTTACCTCTGGTACAAAACTATAGCCAATGTTGTTTCATGGTGCCTGAAAATTCAATAGTACAGAAATAGCTGACAGGAAAATGCAGTAATTGAATCCAAAAACAACCTATTTTCAACCTTGTATCCTTAAGCAGCCAGTTTACATCAATGAAATTGCTCTGTGATGATTCGCTGTCGTGAAACCAGGCTCAGTTTATGAGAGGGGACTGCTGTTGCCTAGGTGATATGTCAGCTTCCTACCTGCATCACTGTCGTAAACCAGATAATGGTTGGGGAACATAGTATACAGGATTGAAATAAGGATCTCAAGTAAGTTTTTACAAGCATCAGAGACATAAATCCAGCCCTTTCTCTGCATATTTTTACAGCTACTTTACCAGAATTAGCACAATAGAAGAATACAAACATTTTCAGTCTTCAGAATAACCAGTTAAAGACTACTTCGAGTTCAAGAAAATCTACGTTGATTTAACAGGTCCCAAGCATGATACATGGTCTCAGGTAGAAAGGCACACCCCAACCTGCACACCCCCTATGGCCAGGTCTGCTGCTGTCAGCCCTTTCTCCTTTGGCTTGCAAGCTTCTTGGGACTGACAGAACTTTGGCAACTGACTGCGAGGTACATAGCTGAGGTGGCTAAGAAGGACTCAGTGGGGATCTCTAGAGACAGGGCTGAGGGACTAACGAAGGTCAGATCAGCAAACAAGATCTAAAACTCAGAACTGAACCAGAAACCAGACCAATCTATCAGATCCAAATCATATAATTCTTGAAGCTAGAAAGTCAGACAACAAAGAAAGATCATCAAGAGCAGGGAAAACTAAACTTCAGTACATTAACAAGCGATTAAACGCATGAATTGTGGGTGTGGGTGACTCTATATTGAAATAATCTAGAAGTGGGTGTGGTCATGGGGAACAACCATTCCTGTGGCAGGCAACCAGCCAGCTGGGTACCTCCATCTCTCAGGCAGGGGTGGACTAGTAGGAGGGACAGCTGGGATAGCTGTTCCAGGAACCAGCCCCCCCACCGATGACGAGGGCCCTCTCTAACTGCAAATCTCACATCATATATGAAACATTTGTAAGGACTAAGGGGCTGATGGCATAAATTGTGACATGCTACATATCTCTCACTTTTATGTATACAGTTTCATTATGCTGGGAGTATTTGGTATTTGGTTTTGATATTTGGTACAATACTTAAAACTATTTGAAATGTATTCGTTTATAATGTTTTGTAGTCATACTATGTTGTTGAGGGGTGTATTTAACGAAAAAAGCATGTTTGTGGAGTTTGCAAACTTCTGCAGTGCATGATGGGTATGACATTTGGAGCAACTGCTAGGCAGGCCCTAGGGGTGAATTTGGAAAGGGGGGGAGGGGTGGTGGTCCATTTTTGCCCCAGGACCCGATGTACAGCAGTTTTGGCAAGTTTTTACCTGAAACGACAAATTCCTGGGGGTTTCATAGCAGTGTCACCACTTCATGCACCATTGCAGGGAAAATATGTTAAATAGAAGATAATTTCATTTAGTAATGACCCATTACACCCCAGAGCTGCCTGAGTGTACATACACACTGCAGTGAGAGCTCCACTTAAGATAATCTGAATATTCTAATGTTCAATAAGCTACCTTAAAAACATTTAAAAGGGAACAGAAAAAGTAATCTTCCATCCAAATGAGTAATAAAATTACGACAAAACTACTAGTCAGCCCAACATACAATTATGACTAGTATTCATGACAAAATAACAATTGGGGAAATGACATTTCTAGATTTGTTAATCAAACGACAGAATCCCTTTGGTTCTTGAATAACCAATAAACCAGAGATGAACATCTTGACAGTCATATTCTTTTTTTTTTATAAAGAAAACATCAATAACTGTCCTAGGAAAGGCTTTTAGGGGAACCAAACCTTATATTAATATTAATATATTAACCCTATATAATCAGGGT
>JAODKL010000040.1:35614987-35628234 GCA_026780765.1 Petrocephalus schoutedeni
CATTTTGTAGAAACCAGCAGATTTTGAAAGTATCGAACATTATCAGAATGAATGTGAACAACATTGCTATTCCTGGCACTCACAGCTGTCAACCTAGGCTGTTAGAATTGGGACATTTTATTGAAAATGGAGTTTGCTGCAGTAACCCATTGCTACGTTGGCCGAGAAAACCCAACGCATTTCAAAACGCGCTGCAAAACCAGAAAGCATTTTATTCAAGTTCATATCGCACGTTCAAATACACTACAAATTCGTAGACGTGACACAAACTCAGAAATCACTTTCATCAAAATGACAACTCATGTGCCACAATTTACAAACACTGCAAATACAGAAAACACATTCAACTTCTAAAACGAGCTGCAAATAGCCACAACACAACGGAAGAGTTTCTGGAGGACACTTTCTTTGGATGTACTCTTCAAAGAAACCACTGGCGATAATTTACTCAAGCTATCCGCGCTTTGAAGCTACACTGTCAAATCATCCACGCTTAAATTGTGTGATGCACGCATCAACATAACATTATGGTATCAGCTCGCATTTAGGAAGATGCGTTGGGCTTTCTGGGCCGCCGTACATTGCTGGCTAGCTAGCACCAGCTGTCTGTGGTAAGGTTATTTATCAAGCAAAGCTAAAAACATCAGCAAGGTTAGCGATACTGCATAGCCGAAGTTTGCCTGAAAAGTTTTAGAATTTTCAGCACATTTCATCCATAAAGTTTACCAACGAAACCACTGCAGAACCTACCTATTTGGTAGCGTCAGACGCACGTTCCCTGGTCTCCCCTCCCTCTCCTTTCCACTTCTCTTGTCTCCCCTCCCCCCATCCTGTGCACGAGCATGAATGCCCCCTCTTGCAGATTGGCTGGAACACTGTTGTGTGGCTTAAATGTAAAAAGCACCAGTGTTCTTTTTTCAACCCGCACACAGAACAGACAGCTAGCGGATCATGAATAGAAATTTGCTGAATTTGACTAAAGTGTATTGGATTAAAATCACATACCCTAGCTTTAATCTCATTGGTCGTTTCTACATGAACCCTTCTAGGCCCTTGGACCAAATTCCTTTTGTCTTTAGCACCCACTGTTTCAGTCTCGTACCTTGAGTGAGAAACTAGTATCCGACACTGTAACGATACTAAGCACTTCCTCTCGTCCAAATGAGTACTTCTGATTGCAACTTTTATTAGTCTGCAGCTCTTCCTACCTTCACTTGAGTCCTCGAGTGTTGGCAAGAGCATTGAACTGTCCCTCCCGGCAGATTGCCATGGGGATTCCTCTCTGCAGAATCAAGGACATCCGGGTGCTGTACGGAGAGTCTCCGTGGGGGGACTCACCCATCAATTTTGAGGCTCCAGAATGCGCCCCTAGCCCCCGGGGTCATGTGATTGCTGCGCGGATTACCAGTGAGAACCCGGATGAGGTGTGGCTCAGAATAGGCCTCCTTTTTGCATATGTTCTCTGGTTAATTCCATACTTCGTGTCCGCTTTATTTGGTGAAATTCAGCTTTCTATAGCCATATACTGTCAAACTGATCAAAACGCTTAATTCATTCTATGTAATAATTTTGATTACATGCTGTTAGCCCTCAGACCTTCTGTAGTTGCCATAGCATTGATGGAAGAATGTAAGCAACATCGTTGGGTGGACCTCTTTGTCATGGTCAGGGTTTCAAGCCCAGCTCAGGAACCGTGCAGGAGCTCAACTTCCGCAGCAGCAAGAACGTGTGGGGCTACTTCAGTGTGGGGGCGGCCGGGGGCCTGCACGAGTTTGCCGACTCCCAGTTTGGACACTGTTTCTCCTGGGGGGAGAACCGCGAGGAGGCCATCTCGTAAGTCATGCAGATGGAGTAGCTTGGACAGTCTTGGCCTAGTAGCTACTGAGTTACCCACCTCCTTCACGTGTTTTGATTCTTGTTCTGGACTTTGGTGTTTGGTTAACAGCTGTTTTGCTTGTAATATATGGGTGATAAAATATGGTTGATGTTCTTGTTGGAGCCAAGTGAGATGTGCCCATGCAGGAACATGGTGGTGGCCATGAAGGAGCTCTCTATCCGTGGGGACTTTAGAACCACAGTGGAGTACCTGATCAAACTGCTGGAGACTGAAAGCTTCCGGAACAATGACATTGACACTGGCTGGCTGGACCACCTCATTGCTGAGAAAGTGCAGGTGAATTTCTGCTTCCTCTGTGCCCCCCGCCCCTTCCCCCCCGGTGCTGGTGTTGCTTAGCATTGCCCTGCACTCCCATCGGTAGGCCGAGAGGCCCGACACCATGCTGGGTGTGGTTTGCGGATCGCTTCATGTGGCGGATGCCAGCTTCAGGAAAAGCATGTCTGACTTCCTACACTCCTTGGAGAGGTTTGTCATTCATATCCAAGCTGTTTCATAGTGCCATTGTTGCCTGGGTGACTGAGGCATTATCTGCAATCTGATTGGTTGCTGCCCTTTCCTAGGGGGCAAGTGCTGCCTGCTGCCAGTTTGCTGAACACTGTGGATGTGGATTTGATTTATGAAGGGGTCAAGTACTACTTGAAGGTGAGTACCTGTTTGGTCGCCCTTTAACTGGCACCAGATGCTTGATCTGACGTTTCAAGTGTGCCGTTTTAGGTGGCTCGCCAGTCGCCCACCACATACTTTATCATCATGAACAACTCCCACATTGAGATCGACGTCCACCGGCTAAGCGACGGGGGTCTCCTTCTTTCCTACAATGGCAGCAGCTACACCACGTACATGAAGGAGGAGGTGGACAGGTGAGCCCCCGGCCGTGGCTGCTCGGTGGGAGCAGCTCTTCACGTCGTGTCTTTGTTACTGCTTCGGGTGGTCGGGGGATTATTTTCTGAAATGCCTGTATACTTTTTCATTTCAATTCGAATATTATTTGTTGCGCCCCAAGGCGCCTTACATGGGTGTGCTGCGATGCATTACAACATCTTTAAAGAAGAATAATGCAAAACGGGGAAAATGAAAGACAAAGAAATTAAAGAAAGAAAGAGACAATTGACAATGGAGACCCCAAGTAGGGAGGAAAAAACCTCTGGGGGGGTCTAAGGCCAACGTGCTGCTCTACCCCCCTGGGCATGCTAACACTGAAAAAGAAAAAGTGGGTTTATAAAGGTGTAAACTGTAGTCGAGGGCAAAGCCAAAGTCCATCAGTGAGCCAGTTCCCCACGCCGGCATGTGTGGGGTGCCAGATCTAAGGCTGCACCCACAATGTGACAGTTCGTAAGTCACATCCACAATGTCACCCCTCCATGGGACAGGATACTTTGTTTGAGATTAATATCTACATTACTGGCACTGTTTCTTGATTTAGCTACCGAATCACTATTGGAAACAAGACCTGTGTGTTTGAGAAGGAGAAAGACCCGACGGTGCTGAGGTCTCCCTCTGCTGGCAAACTTTTGCAATATATGCTGGAAGACGGAGGTCACATTTCTGCAGGGAACGCTTATGCAGAAATTGAGGTATGGAATAGCTTAGATCAGGAGATCCCGGTCCTTATCCTGGATGGCCCTCTGTAAATGCTGGGTTTTGTTCCACATGAGTTCTGTATTAAGCTGGTTGGTGGACGTGCTGGATCAGGTGTGTCACTCTTCATTTTAAATGCTTTTTTTGGACTTTTTGGACTTTTCCCAGGTTTTGCATCTTAGATTGCTAAAGTCTGCTTTATGCCTTCCTGGGTTGTTCTTGCCTGAATGCCTGTAATTCTCTTCTTTTACGCACTGTGATAAAACACCACGGTCTGTTCATGGGGATTTTTTTTTTGTTTGGCCAGATCCTTTCTCTGTTAGACTTGTTCCAGTAAATGGGCCACCAAGTCTCGATTACAGCTGATAAGCAGTCATCTGTACCTGTAGATTGCAGGAAAACATTTTAGGCTTCTAGAGTGAGCACATAATATTTTATTATCATCAGTTATACATGCTTATGTTATCGATCAAAAAAGCAGTGCACAAAATATTCTTGCTGTGTAGTTTTACTCTGTATTCTGCTGTGAGTGTCTTTACCTTTTTTTAATGACAGGCTTTACAGTGTGTCTGACAACTTACAGTTTATTTTGTTAGCTATCACTTAGTCTGGGAGAGGCACCTGGGACCTGCAAGACTGCATATGCTGCCAAGAGAAATATACAAAAAAAATATCAACAATTTGTTAGCAACGCATAGTTTATATGGTGGCTTCACATGACTTGGAGGGAAAGTCTGCCTAGACTAGACAGTGGATTTTCCGGGCTTTGAACTATAGTATGTCAGTTTCCAAGTTATGTGAATTTATATAAGACACTAACGAATAGCAGTTCATTAGTACTTGGTGTAATGCTAGCAAAATGAAGTGGGACATAATTTATCGAAATGGCTGGTCTGGATTGACTATATGCTCAGAGGCCCTAAAAATGACTGCCGGTAGCAGACCTGGAATGTGTGCGTTTCAGTAGTGAATAGTATGCTGAGCCAGAGTGTGGCGTGTCTCCAGGTGATGAAGATGGTGATGACTCTGAACGTGCAGGATTCCGGCTGCGTACACTTCATCAAGAGGCCTGGGGCGGTTCTGGAGCCCGGCTGCATGGTGGCCCGCCTGGAGCTGGATGACCCCAGTCGACTCCACCCGGCAAGTCTGCTGCACTCTGAGGGACTTGGACAGCTGGGAAACTGTCCTCCACTTTAGTGGCCAGGCTTGTAATTACAGATGAGCGGTAGCCCTTACACTGTCCTCCAAACCACTAGGTGGCGCTGAATACGGCACCCCTCCCCGCCCAGCAGCCCCTCCCCATGGTGGGGGAGAAGCTCCACCAGGTGTTTCACAATGTGCTGGAGAACCTTGTCAAGGTCATGGATGGATACTGCCTCATGGAGCCTTACTTTAGCACCAAGGTGCAGATTTTGTCTAACATCAGCTAAGTATAGTATGTTTGGATGCATGCTTAGTGTCCCTAACCCTAACCCTAACCCTATATCTACTGGTGAACTGACAACTAACCCGAAATTCATTTTTTTAAAAAATATTTTTCCTTCTTATTCAGTTACATTTCTCTAATTTGCCTAATTGCCGCTATTTTTTTTTTTTTTGGCGATTAAGGCGTTATATTCTTCTCAGTTCTGTTAAAATGGGTTATGGCATGACAAAAAGAGCCCTTCTGGAACTTTAGCTGTCCATTGGAGGATCTCTTCCCCCTGTGCCCAGATTAAACAGTGGGTGGGCACACTCATGAAGACCTTGCGAGACCCGTCGCTGCCTCTGCTGGAGCTTCAGGAGATCATGACCAGCGTATCGGGTCGCTTCCCCGTGTCGGTGGAGAAAGCCATCCGCAAGGTCATGGCTCAGTACGCCAGCAACATCACTTCCGTACTCTGTCAGTTTCCCAGCCAGCAGGTGAGTGCTAGTGTCTGTGTTCATCTTTTTGTCAAATTCTGTTCGATCCGCCTTGAGCCGTGCAGTGGCATTTCTCGTGTTTCAGATTGCTAGTATTCTGGATAGCCATGCTGCGACTCTGCAAAGAAAGGCAGATCGAGAAGTCTTCTTCATGAACACACAGAGTATTGTGCAGCTTGTGCAAAGGTCAGAGTCCATCTGATGATATGGTAATGGTGATTCCCATAGCTGTCCCAGCTCCTAGACCGAAGCATGTCTCACCTTAGCCTGCAGAGTCCATAGTTCTGTAGGATGTTTGTGTGTCTAGTTGGTAACGAGCGTTCTTGGTCTAGATCTTCTCAGGGATCGTTGTTTGCAACCTGCAGGTATCGGAGTGGAATACGAGGTTACATGAAGTCGGTGGTGCTGGATCTGCTGCGGAGGTACTTGCAAGTAGAGATGCAGTTCCAGCAAGGTGAGTGTGTCTGCATGTTCTTAGTGGCTGCCCCGACAGACCATCTCGGTGGCGGCAGCACAGTAACAGCTGGGCTGGATGGGTGGCTGGCTGCTCTCACCAACAGCACATTACGACAAGTGCGTCATCAACCTGCGGGAGCAGTTCAAACCGGACATGACCCCGGTGCTGGAATGCATCTTCTCACACGCTCAGGTGTCCAAGAAGAACATCCTGGTCACCATGCTTATCGTAAGTGTGCAGGTCCTTCTTAGTTAATGACCTTCTGGCTGCATACCGGCTTGATTTACTGCTGCCAACTGGAGCTATCAGTGCGACAGTTCTTATCGAAGCGGCCTCTTGGAATTAGGCTTTCTAAGTTCTCCATCTCTTGAGGTGACAGGAAAGGTGATGATACAGCTGCTTTATTTAAAGGCTCTTTACAATGGAATTGTGTTCTATACCTGTAATAATATCCATGAGTTTTCAGAAAAAGCAGTGCAGGAAAATGGAGGAGAACAAACCAAATTGTAAGGAGAGCCTGACTCGGGACAGATACGCATTGGTAGCAGTACCAGAAATTCTGGCACCTTACTCGCAGCTGTTCATAGAATAACGATGGCCCTGACTGCAATGGCTTTCTCAGGACCAGCTGTGTGGACGAGACCCCACCCTGGCCGATGAGCTGATGGCCATACTGAACGAACTCACACAGCTGGGCAAGGTGGAGAATTCCAAAGTGGCCCTGCGCGCCCGACAGGTGAGTCGTCAGGTAGCTTCAGGAGCCCAGCTGCTATCCTAGTGCTGATTCCCAGAGGCCACCTTAAAACTGTTTCTGGATAAATGTTAATTAATATTTGTGGTATATTTTTCTCATTATTGTACCAGTATTTGTTTTTGTGGTTTTTCCAATTTTTATTTTTTGTTGTGCAATTTGGGGAGAAAAGATGTATGAAAATGCTATAAGTACCTTAATTCTAAGAAACATTGTTTCCAAAGGTGTTAATCGCCTCTCACTTACCCTCGTATGAACTGAGGCACAACCAGGTTGAGTCCATCTTCCTTTCCGCTATTGATATGTACGGCCACCAGTTCTGTCCGGAGAACCTGAAGGTACACGATGCCGGCCTTTCTCTTGCTCCGGATGCAGGCCGTATAGCTTACACACGTGTGGGGTCACATGTCCGCTTTTGGAAATCTGTGCAGAAACTCATCTTGTCGGAGACGTCCATTTTTGATGTCCTGCCTAACTTCTTCTACCACTCTAACCGGGTTGTGTGCATGGCGGCGCTGGAGGTGAGTGCGGGTTTCTTTGTGGTACCGGTGACTCTGAGAGGACCCCTCCCCCCCACCCCTAACCCGTGGCCTGTCGTCCCGTCAGGTCTACGTCCGCCGGGCCTACATCGCCTATGAGCTGAACAGCCTGCAGCACCACCAGCTGCAGGACGGAACCTGCGCTCTGGACTTCCAGTTCATGCTGCCCTCCTCTCATCCCAACAGGTACCATTCCTGCGGCTTCCGGGCCGCGCGTCCCCAGCCTGCGCCTCTGCTGGTCCCATTGGTGGATGGCTCTCCACTACGTGCCTGGCAGCGGGGGATGGGGTGCGGGGTGGCGGTAGCTGAGCTGAAAGGGGGGAAGTTGGCTGTTTTCAGGCTGGTCTGCCAAGGAGAGCCATGGGACTACAGAAGAGCGACGGGTGGCGGATCTTTTTATTTAATTGTGCTGACTTTATATACTTCACTGAAAGTAGATGGATTTATCCCTGTATGTGTGTGTGTCTTGGGGAAGGGGCTTGTCTGGAAACTGCATGCAGTTTTACATATCAGACACGTGCTGAACATTAGCAAGCCAGACTGTAATACACTGTATATATTTGTAATTTCTAGTGGTTTTTCATCATTCTTGTCTCCGTTTCTCCCTTCGAAAGTTTCCGTTTGGCCAGAGTAGCTCGTCCTGTTCCCGAGGACAAGTAATGAACCCTCGCTTTATAAGTATCTTCCCCGATGTGCTGCGGTTTCTACTGAGAGCACTAATTTAGGACGGTAACACTTCGTTTGTGCTTCTGTTTGGCAGAGACCCCTGTCTGACCTTTCTAACCCCCCCCCCCCCCTTTGGTCGTTACTGCCTTAATCTGGCTTAAGAGGCTGCTCCCCGTCTTCGTGTGGAATGACACTGGCCCACGCAGTTTTCTCATCTCCGCTTTCTCTGTGGTGATATCTGCCATGTGGGAGAATGTGGCCCTGGGCTTCCTTTCCCTACCTGGTGCTAAAGCTAATTCTGTTGCATAGTGGTGAACATGTAGGGTCTCTGGCTAACACTGATATGTTAATGGTCTTATTTCAGAGGAAGCAGCCCTACCCTGAACAGGTAGAGTACAGCTTCTTATTGGCGTGGTATATCTATGCAGCACCACAGTATGTACGCTGCACCTCAGGTAGCATGCTTGTATGCTTCATTTTTCATCTTTGTCTGTTTTTTATGGAAAATATTTATCTTCTAATTTCCATATGGGCGACCTCTTCTAACTCATTTTTCGGTTTCATGATTTTTTATTTTTATTAATTTTTTGATTGCCAGCTTGCCTTTTCAAGTGAAGTGTTTCTGGAGCTAAGATTTTGGTGCATGCTGTGTTTCTGCTTTGCCAAAAGGGGTATCTTTCGCTGGTGCTAGCCGCAGTTATTTTTTATTTTTTTTTTCCCTTTTGAGCAAAGCGCACACTATCGCAAACGTGTCTTCGTGGAAGAGCGGCTGTACACACTATGCTGCGGCCTTGCTTTCATCAGATATGATGCTCTCAGTAGTCAACCCATTTCATTGAACGCCACCCTTTTCGCTCCAGTATACGGCATTCCGCACCCCTCCCCCAGCGCCTACCCCCCGCCGCCGCTTAGCCGCGCCAGCCCCCGCGTAGCCGCGCCAGCCCCCGCCCACTGTCCTGTGCACACCCCCGGCAGGGTGTCCGTTCCGGTGAGCTCCGGCCAGTTTGAGATGCGGCGCCAGAGCAGTGAGCTCTTCCTGGATGGGGCGTTTTCTCCACCCTGCCAGAGGATGGGCGCCATGGTTGCCTTTGAGTGCTTTGAGGACTTTAAGAGGTAGAGTTCAAAGGTCACACCCCATCACTTTGTCTGGAAAATGGTCTTCATGTATCAAAGACCGTGCCTCAGAGGCAGAAGTGTCTGCTGATGGTACTTTTTGCAGTTTAACATTTTGAAAATCAAATGAGACGTTGCTCGCTCAGTTAAGCTGGAGGGGGAAAGGCCCCCTAAGTCCAGTATTTTCAAAACTGGGAGGGCAATTCATATGTTCCTCAAATTTGCATTGCTGCAGGACAGTGGCCGTGATGAGGTTTTCTCTGTATTTTTATGTTTTGAAGGAATTTTGATGAAGTAATCTCTAGCTTTGCTGAGCCTGCCCTAGAGAGCCCGCTCTTCCCTGAGGTGTGCTCCACCCTCTTTGATGAGGAGAACTTCAAGGTCAGGAGGGCAAGAAGTGGGGGTGGGGGGTGGAAGGCCTTTTTCATATGGAAGGCACGATGCTGATGTAGTCCATGTAACGCCCCTGCCCCCCATTACAGAATATGAAGGATAACCCGATTCACATAATCAACGTGGCCATCAGGTCTGCCGACGCTGAGGACGACGACCTGTTGGTTGCAGCCTTCAGTGCCTTTGCTCAGTCCAAGGTGGGCCACTTCTCCAGGGTCATGACCTTGTGGATTTTGACTCACTGAATCCATCCACCCATCCATCCATTTTCCAAACGTTCATCCTTTTGGGTCGCGGGGGGTCCTGAGCCTATCCCGGGAGCTACGGACACGAGGCGGAGAACAACCCTGGATGGGGAGCCAGCCCATAACTTAATCCCTCTAAACTAATTTAACAATCTTTTGCAGAAAAATATACTCTTTGATTACGGCATCAGAAGGATAACATTCTTAGTTGCAAATAAGGTAAACCATCTTGTTTTATTAAGTAACTACTTAATATGAATTCTACTACTATTTTTAACACGTTAGAAATTTCATTATAACCCTAAACCTCAACTAATATTGTAATATTTTTCAACTGCAGAGAGAATTTCCAAAGTTCTTCACCTTCAGAGCTAGAGATGAGGTAAAACATTAAATTGCAAAGCTTTTTAGATGGGTGGAAAAATAATAATGATTGCTCACTTTAAATTCGGTTCTCGTCACCTGCGACGGTCGCAGTTCCAGGAGGACCGTATCTACCGGAATCTGGAGCCGGCGCTGGCCTTCCAGCTGGAGCTTAACCGCATGCGCAACTTTGACCTGAAGGCGCTGCCCTGCGCCAACCACAAGATGCACCTGTACCTGGGCGCCGCCCGCGTGCAGCAGGGCGCCGAGGTCACCGACTACCGCTTCTTCGTCCGGGCCATCATACGCCACTCAGACCTCATCACCAAGGTAACGGAGCCCGGGTCGCAGCTCCTCTGCATACCACTGATGATGCTGGAAGGCGACAAACCGACCTGACTGACAACGTCTGGTAGAATAATTAGTGATTAATTTTAGCACTAATGTTAAACCAATTTACGATTTGCTTTTCGTGGACCACAATTATGTACCCCATGATCATGTACTCAAAAGAAAGTGTACTTGTGCAAGAGGGTTTCTGGGGAGGAACCTGCAATGGCATACCTGGTTCTTGCCTGCAGGAGGCCTCCTTCGAGTACCTGCAGAACGAGGGTGAGAGGCTTCTGCTGGAGGCCATGGATGAGCTGGAAGTGGCTTTCAGCAACACTGCTGTGCGCACAGACTGTAACCACATCTTCCTCAACTTCGTGCCCACCGTGATAATGGATCCCTCAAAGGTTAGTGCGGCCCCTTCAGTCTGTCTCAAAGACCCTTAATGATTAAGGCAACTTGCAAAGGAGATGGTTACTTTGGGTCATCATGAAAGTGTTTCCTGGTCAGGCATCTGTGTGTCCGTCTGTCTGTCAGATAGAGGAGTCTGTCCGCTCCATGGTGATGCGCTACGGCAGCCGGCTGTGGAAGCTGCGTGTCCTGCAGGCCGAGTTGAAGATCAACATACGCCTGACGCCCACGGGAATGGCGATTCCCATCCGCCTGTTCCTCACCAACGAGTCGGGCTACTATCTGGACATCAGTCTGTACAAGGAGGTCACCGACCCCACCTCTGGCCAGGTAGCCCTTCTCAACAACAGGAACAGTCACATTGCCTGGCTGGAATATTCTGCATTTAAAACAAGCATAAGTTGGTGACTGCTCCCCCAGATCATGTTCCAGTCCTATGGGGACAAGCAGGGCCCCCTGCAGGGCATGCTCATCAACACACCCTACGTCACCAAGGACCTCCTGCAGTCTAAGAGGTTCCAAGCCCAGACGCTGGGGACCACCTACGTCTATGACTTTCCTGAGATGTTTCGACAGGTACGCCATTGTCCAGTTCTGCTCCTGCTGGGTTGGTACCTTTAATCCTCATTGTCCCCTATGGGGCCCCTCCCATCTCCACAGGCCCTATTTAAGATCTGGGGCCCAGGAGATAATTACCCCAAGGATGTCTTGACATGCACTGAGCTGGTACTGGACCCCCAGGGCCAACTGGTACAGATGAACCGACTTCCTGGAGACAATGAGGTATGAGAGCGACTAGTGTTCATGGATGGAGCTGTTCCCACGGGATTTAGAATTTTACCATTACCTGATATGTCAGATGAGGTGAATGTAAGTGAAATAGCCATTGGGAATTTGGCATTGGGTTGTGATGTGAAATAGTCCTGGTAATTCTGCTAAGGAGACTAATTATATCCAGGAGGCTAAAGTCAGTTATGTGCTTCTATGAGATTCTGTGCCCACCCCGATCCAGGTTTAAAACGTCAGATAGTATATGACTCCTTATTTGGTCATCTGTCTTCCTCCCAGGTGGGGATGGTGGCCTTTCGAATGAAGATGAAGACACCGGAGTACCCCGATGGGCGGGACGTCGTCGTCATCTGCAACGACATCACCTACATGATCGGCTCGTTCGGGCCGCAGGAGGACCTGCTCTTCCTGCGGGCGTCGGAGCTGGCGAGGGCCGAGGGGCTGCCGCGCATCTACGTCGCCGCCAACAGTGGGGCCCGCATCGGCCTGGCCGAGGAGGTGCGCCACATGTTCCAGGTGGCTTGGAACGACCCCCAGGATCCGTACAAGGTAGGGTTAGGGTTAGGGGCAGCTTCAGTGCCATTGGGAGCAGGGTGTGGCCCAGCAGGCGGTACCTGTGCTCTGTCTCCGTGTCTCATGGAGAGCAATAGGGTAGGTGAAAGGAGAATTTCCCTATAGGGATGAATAAAGTCTCTCTCCTATTCTAACATGTTATGGTTGGTGGAATTACTGCAAGCCATCAGTCACATGCTGACCTTATCCACATGTATGTTCCTTTCTTCCCATTGGGCGAGGCTGTTACTGACGCCATCCTGGAATAATGCTCACTTCACTAGCAGAGCCATATTCCTGTCCCATCATGCTGGCCCCAAGGGTTGCCTGGGAGCTTGGTTTTCCACTCACTTCTATCAGGCTGGCATCTTTATTCTGCTGTTTTGTGGGATTTCGTCCCTACAGGGCTTCAGATACCTGTACCTGACCCCCCAGGACTACACCCGCATCAGCTCCAGCAACTCTGTGCACTGTCAGCATGTGGAGGAGGGGGGAGAGTCCAGGTGCAGGGGCCTTCTTGGATAGTTGGGTGTTTGTGACTGGGGGTGGGATAGTTTCTGGTGGGAATGTTTGGGGAATTGCCAATGTGGCTAGAACAGCAGAGAGAGGTTTCTTGGAATTTAAGGTGGTTACTGAATCACTTAAAGAGCCACCTAGTTCTGACATGTTTCTGGCACCAGCTGGGGGGGTGATGAGATTGAGATGAGCCATTGAGCGGAGTGGTAGCACTGTCAGTAGAATGGGTGGTACCCTGGGAGGTGATCACTTCCCCCTGACTCTGTGCCCTGCTGTCTTGGTTCTTGCTTCTTAGGTACATCATCACCGACATCATCGGGAAGGAGGAGGGGCTTGGTGTGGAGAACCTGCGAGGTTCCGGCACCATTGCGGGGGAGTCGTCCCTGGCTTACGAAGAGATCGTCACTATCAGTCTGGTGAGACGAAGGTCATGCTGTGGACTGTAGGATATATTAAAGGGCTTGTGTATCTGCTGAATGATTTACTTCATGTGCCTCTCATCGAACTTATTCATTGGTGCTTTGAGTTACAATTATGGGTAGGGTTCACAAAACCAGGCTTTCTCGGGGAAGGTCCACTTCAATTGTGTGACCAAACGGGGATAAAATTTGTGTGTCTCCAGGTGACTTGCCGAGCGATTGGCATTGGGGCGTACCTGGTGCGTCTGGGACAGAGAGTCATACAAGTGGAGAATTCCCACATCATCCTGACTGGTGCTGGGGCTCTCAATAAGGTGTGTGTGTGT
>JAODKL010000040.1:35647174-35658127 GCA_026780765.1 Petrocephalus schoutedeni
CATGTAGAGTTAGCATATCCCACCTCTGCTCCATGTAGAGTTAGCATATCCCACCTCTGCTCCATGTAGAGTTAGCATATTCCTCCTCTGCTCCGTGTAGAGTTAGCAAATTCCTTTGTTATGTCGCTTCCCCTTTGCAGTCAAAAGACATGTAAGTAGATGAACTGGCATCTCTAGAACATCCATAATGCAAGTCCACTTATGCAGTCATGGCAGGTCTGCAGCCTACCAGGGGAGAACAGCCTGGACAGGATGCCCAGATAAATTCACGTCAGTCTATACTTCTGTACTCATACTTTCGGAAAACATATGCTTACAGTGGCCTAGACTGTTTCTAATAGTGTTCAGAATTAAAGTTAGGTTAATATTATAGGTCAGTTTGTCCAATAGATATATTTAGTTTTGCAAAGTAGAGCACATCAGAAATATTTATTGTTACGCTACCATTACGTTGAGGATCTGCTTATGGTTTGGCCTTTTGGGGGCTGGTGTGCTCATGACAGCAAACACTGTTTGTATCTGGCATGGCTCATATATTGTGACTCGAACCCCAGGCAGCAAAATTAGGTCACTGGCAGTGCTTCCCAAATCACTGCTGATACTCAGCTGTGGATAATTCTTGGTCATTCTATTGTTGTTGTTTTTTCCCGCAGTGAGCAGAGCCAGCAGTTTGGAGACACCGGGAGAAGGGGAGGGATATTATGATTCGCTGTTACCACCAATTAAGGGATTAACAAACAATAGAAGCCTGGAGGACTTGGGCTAGAGCCAAGAGAAGCATGGAAATGCACACGATAAAAAATGTCTTACAGCCAGCTGGACTATAATTCCCTCCACAGTCCTTTTTCCTTATTTCTCTCTCTCTGTCAGTCTTTATTGGTTTTAGCTGTATAAAGGAATATATTGTCATCAAAAGCAGCACCGCAGGAATGCCTGTCATTTACCGATAAAGTTAATCTACGGCAAAAAAGCTGGATGTTTCATCTTTACCTCCATTTTAGTTGGAGATATTTCCGATATAGGGTAAAGACACACCTGAGACCTAAAAGCAGGTAATTTGAATATATAATAACACTGAAGTTCAACATTAAGTAAACAAACAAAGTTCAGAAATTGTAACATTTAAAGTGGCGAGTGAATAATTGCACTTGTGCCCATCAACAAAGTTTAAATGGCAATTCAACTCATATTTGTATTCTTAGTAATATTGACATCATTGTATATCACTATGGATATCATCAGGCCCATGTCTATTCTCTTTCAACTGGCAGATGTTCATAGCTTACATGTCACAGGAGGACAATTTTATTCCCAGAATGCACCATGCCGTCAAAAGAAGGGTCAGGTTCATGTGATGTGAGAGTTGTGGTGGTGGGGGGGGGGGGGTTGTGATTGTATTGAATCCCTGAGACAGCAGCCCTAACCTTGAGCTGCGGTCGCTTGGGAGCCGCGCTCTTTTCCCTTTCAACGCTGATGAAAAGGAGACAGAAACGGAGACATGCTTTCACTTGTCGAAGTACAAGGTCATTTTAAATTCAACTTCAAGGGACGAAATCTGTGAAAGGCGAAGTGATAGTCGTTCGATATGATGAACAACTGTTTTTAAAAACTCAGTCTAAGGAGACTGAAGGTATAGCGACGGCTACAGTTTTTCAATTGGAGTGATGAAGTTAAAGGTTCTAAACTAAAGTTAAATATTTGGTTATAGTGGTTCAAGTCTGAAGTTTTATATATAAAACATATACTTCAAAGGAATTTTTAAGTTTGTTGTCTTCTCTATTCTGAAATTCATGTCTGCTCTTATTGTTTGGTTTTATACAGTAAAGGGCATTTATTATTGTTTCTAGCTTTAGGTTATATAACTTTAGATTGCTGTGCAATTTACTATAGAAAAAGCCATGTGATTGGTTGTTAATTTAATAAACATCCCCATTAGGATGCAAGGCTTGCTTGTAGATATTGTCCTTCAGTATGAACACAGAGAGCATTCCCCAAATCATTCTTCATCTGTATGAAATCTACAAAAGGACAGAGAGGGATCATGGCAAAAACGCGGGATTGTTGGCAGAGTCTCTTCGAAGTAATGTCACTGACCTCGCAGTTTGGCGGGCATATGAATGGACGCCTAAGAGAAAGGCCACACCCCTTTTTGTTCTATTGCCGCCCCCACCCCCACATCCCCGCCCAATTACATTGACAGATGAAGAAAGAGAGACCTGGCGGGAACTGGCTGAAGGCAGTGTAATCATCTACCCTTATACTCAGCATGAAATCTTTAATGGGAAAATCAAGCTCTGTAACTCCTGTGTAATTGGATTTGCTGGGACTCGTGCTAAATCGGGGCCCAGTGGGTAGCAAAAAGCTTGTTAAATCTGGACAAGCATTGCTAAACTGGGGGGTGGGGGTCAAGGTGGGGGAACTGTAGTCCTCATCGCACTTGTGAGGGAAAAGACTTGGAGTCACTTCTCACACACCAGGCAAGGATGTGAGACCCGGGGGTGGGTGGGTGGGGGGGGGTTGGCACATGCATGCCGTGTTTGTCCACATTGTTAAGGCCTAAGGCCCTCTCAGCTGTGACTGAAATCTGATCATGCCCTATTGTCATTATTGCAATCAACATGTGTGTGAGTGGGGAATGTATATTTCCTTCCTGGGATCTTAGCTTACCCCTATGGACTTTGGATGCAGGCACATCTATGTGTGTACACACTTGCTACACAGATGGTACAGAAATACCCACGACACCCCAACAACATGCCTGTTATGTTACCAGTCTGCTGGTACATCAGGACCTGCCTCTGTAGCCAAATGAGGCAGAAAGTCCAGCCCATATGCTATTCTGCATGACAGGTGGTAACAAGAATATTCAAACAGTAAGTGCATGTAACAGGTGTGCTTTAAGTTAGATGGCAGTGGGTGTATTTAAATAGTCTTTAAATGACTCCGTTGCATAGACATGGGATTAAGTCACATATACACAAGGCACAAGTACAGCCATG
Source organism: Petrocephalus schoutedeni (assembly GCA_026780765.1). Lineage (NCBI taxonomy): Eukaryota > Metazoa > Chordata > Actinopteri > Osteoglossiformes > Mormyridae > Petrocephalus > Petrocephalus schoutedeni. The sequence continues at coordinate 35,650,174 of JAODKL010000040.1, forward strand.
TGAAAAAGAAAGTACATAGTACTTTCAGATCTATGGTTTTAAGTATCTGGGGGATGCAGAAATTCTGGGCCATTCTTCTCTACAGCGTTGCTTCAGTTCATTGAGGTCTGTGGGCATTCGTTTATGCACAGCCCTCTTAATGTCCCACCACAGCATTCAATCTGGTTGAGGTCTGGACTTTGATTGGGCCATCGCAACACCCACTTGTCTTATTCAGCCATTTTGTAGTAGATTTACTGTTGCGCTTGGGATCATTGTCCTGTTGCATGACCCAAATTCGGTCAAGCTTTACCGCCGGACAGATGGCCTCACGTTTGACTTTGGTATAACGAGGAGTTCATGGTCCACTTAATGATTGCAAGGTGCCCAGGTCCTGTGCCAGCAAAACAAGCCCAAATCATGTTTGAGGTGTTTGTGCTGATATGCCGCGTTTGGTTTTCGCCAAACATAGTGCTGTGCATTGTCGCCAAACATCTCCACTTTGGTCTCATCTGTCTAAAGGAAATTGTTCCAGATGTCTTATGGTTTGTTCAGATGCACCTTTCTAAACCTGAGCTGTGCTGCCATGTTCTTTTTTAGAGAGGAGACCCTGCCAACCCTTCCAAACAGGCCATACTTGTTCAGTCTTTAATTGTACCAACATGAACTTTATATTTATAATATTTAACATGCTAAATGAGGCCTGTAGAGTCTGAGATGTAGCTCTTGGGTTTTTCTTTTTTAATTTCTCTGAGCATTGCACAGTCTGACCTTGGGGTGAATTTGCTGGGATGTCCCCTCCTGGGAAGATGTTTCTCTATGGTTGTTGTTGTTGTTGTTGTTGTTGTTGTTGTTGTTGTTGTTGTTGTTGTTGTTGTTGTTGTTGTCTTTCCTTCATGGCATTGTGTTTACAAACACCTGAATGCTCCACATCAACAAACTGCCAAAACTACTGCTTTTATACAGTTGGACACACTTGCTGATGACCAATTAATCAAGTGCATTTGATTAGCAGCACCTGGCTGCTACTCACCCTCTTAATTCCTATGGCAGCAGAAGGTGTACTTAATTTTTCACAGACTGCTTCTGCACTTTTTGTTAAATGAATGACACGGGATAATTTGTCATGAGTTGTTCATCTGAGGATGTATTTACCTAATTTTAAGACCTGCTAAGGATCAGATTATCTTTAATGTCCTGACACATACAACCTTAGAATTGAAAGAGGTTGTTCTTTTTCGCATGACTGTAAGTCAGAAGTCCTAAGTATCAGTTTCAGTTGCAGCAGCAACGTGGGCGTGTGAACAAACACGCACCTTCAGCGTAGCCTGGGCTGAACAGTATACATATTTGTCAAGCCCAGTTCGCTGCATCATTTTAGGTTTGGCAAGCTCAAAGACGAATGGATACCTTCACCGACAGGGGTACAACAAAAAAAACAGATAGATGTTCAACATGGAAAACATTAAACTAATTGTGGCTATGAGTTGGTTACGGCTGATGCCTGTTACAGCCAGTCAGAATCGGCAGTTTGGGAACATTTTCATTTTCCAAAAAGGCCTTATCCACGCATACGCGGGTATTTTTTAAAATCTGTGTTTTTCCTCCTCTATTATTAAAAGAAATCACGGTCCAAATGAAAAGGATAAAACGCGCTGTCAAAAGCATGCTCACCCTACAGGCGGCGATATAACTCTAATATGCCTTATTGCCAGTTCCGCTAGGCAAAAAGGGCTAATATAAACAGCAAACAGCACACACTCTGACATCAAACAAAGCAGATAACTCTGCACACCCTGACACTACAAGACAAAAACTCTGTTTTCCCTGTCGACAAGTTGACAGTTTAGGAAAATCTTTACCCTGGACGGGGTTTTGCAAAACCTCCATTTTTCCATTTTCAGTGACCTAAAACACTGTTTGCGTGTGGACAAATGCCAAAACGTGTAGGAAAAGTTAAAGATACCCATGTGTGTGTGAACAAGGCCTAATTCACATCAGCGACAGAGAGTAGTTAATAAGACCGACTCTGCTCTGTTATACCAAAATGTCCAACCAACAGGCTCATTAGAGACGACTTCATCCTTTAGTATGTATGAACGACCGAAGCACGGCAGAAACACTCTGCAAGTTAGCCTCCCCATGGTATTAAAAGTGTTTTTGCCAGGAAATTCAGACCAGGCAAGATAAAATATTAATAAAGTTAAAAAAGGCAGTCAGCCCTCAGTATTTGGATCCAGATAGTTCCAAAAAGCAAAACTTGAATTTGCACCGAATGCTTCACTGAATCCACGCAAATGAAGTGATGTGCAGGTAGAGAGGATGAACTTACATTTTCTCTGTTTATATTATTATATTTTCTACATGTGCTGCAATGGTTGTGTCTCCACTGAACATGTACAGACTTACTTTTCATATCATTAGTCCCTAAACAATGCAGTATAACAACTATTTACTCAGTATTTACATGGAATTAGGTATTATACACTCACTTGCTACTTCTCTCAGTTACACCTGTTCAACTGCTCATTGAAGCAGATAGCTAATCAGCCAATCATATGTCAGCAGCACAATGTATAAAATCATGCAGATAGAGGTCAAGAGCTTTGATTAATGATCACATCAAGCACCAGAATGGGGAATGTAGGTGATTTAAGTAACTGTGAATGTGGAATGGTTCTTGGTGCCTGATGGGCTGGTATGAGAATTCAGAAACTGCTGACCATCTGGGACTTTCATGCACAACTATCTCTAGGGTTTATGGAGGACGGGCCAAAGAAGAAAAATATCCAATGAATGGTGGTGGTATACTGGTGTGCGGAGTATTTTCCTGGCACACTTGGACCCTTGTTTAAATGCCACAGCCTACCTGAGTGTAGTTGCTAACCATGTCCATCTCTAAATGATCAGTGCATCCAGCTTCTAACGACCACTTCCAGCGCGCCATGTCCCAAAGCCCATATCATCTCAGACTGAATTCTTGAACATGACAGTAAGCTGACTGCACTCAAATGGCCTCCACAGTCACCAGATCTCAATCCAGTAGAGCACCTATGGAATGTGGTGAAATGGGAGATTTACATCATGAAGGTGAGCGCGATGTTACCATGATAACATGAAGCAGAGTCTCTGAGGAATGTTTCAAGCACCTTCTTGAAGTAATGCCACACATTTCTGAATGCAAAAGGGGGCCCAACCCAGTACTATGAAGGTGTAACTAATAAAGTGACCAGAGAGGGTGAGTAATCTAGAGATTAATTAAAGTACTCCGGAGGATGTGCATAGGTTATATACAAATATGACATCATTTTAATATAAGGGACATGAGCATCTGTGGAGTTTGATGTCCATGGGGGGCCCAGGAACCAGTGGGGCTGTCCAGGATACCCATGGATGATTTAGGCCTAGTTACAGATATTGCAGTGTTTATTGCTTCAGATATGCGGCCATATTCAGTAATAGAAAAAACAAGATTTCGTATGTAAGGACACTTATGATGTAATATTTTTTATTTTTATTTTGTTGTATATTTATTTATCTGCTGAAAAAGCATCTCTTGGGTTTTATTATTCAGTCATGTCCACAAACACATTGGCTTCTCTAGCTGTTCCTAATTTCTGCTTGCTTGCAGTTTATTAACGGCACAAGTTTTTAAATCAGTACTGCAGACATTAGCCTTCCTACCCTAATGTTAGCCTCCTGAAATCTTTCGAGAATGTGACAATATCACTAATATAATGCCAGCAAGATCGCTGGGACATTTAATGTTAAAGTAAACTGCTCATTTTCAGGTTTGATAAGTTATTGTTAGTTTACGATCTTTTATGGGCCAATGTCAAATGAATTTCTAAATTGTCAGACCCCACGTGTTGTGTAGACTACTGTCCTTTTTTACTTCATCTATGTAAATTCTGAGTAACCAGAGTTTATCATTTTTGGTATGGATGTCACCCTGGTTACGCAGAACTGCGCCAACAAATCACTAGTCGCCTGTTTCTTGAGCATATTGTGGTCATTTATGGGTGCATGTGGCACAGAAGTTTTGAGGTTCTGATAAGCTATTATGGAGCCGGTGATGACAAGGGAAAAATCATGGTAGACACTAATGTTAATTGCAGTTATAGAGTGTGTGACTTTAGTCATTTACAATGTCTAAAGTCATTAATATCCAAGTCTAAGTCAATATGAGTCTTTTTCCTAAGTTGGAAAGGAAATCCCAAGTCATAAAAATGGAGACTTGAGTCCAAAGTCATGTGACTCAAGTAGCCCACCTCTGCTGTTCGGCTGTTTTCTCATTTGGATGATTTTTAACTAATGTTCCAGAGGCATGTCTTCTACTTGCCTGCCAGTTTCTCTGGACGGGAGCGTGCATTCCTCCTCTCTCTTACCCAGAAAACCCTGTAAGGCTAGAGCCCTGCACAGTGTTTACAGGATGCCAGCCCATTAAATTTTAAATGGGCCCACCGGGAGACAGCAATACGGAGTTGATTGGTGACGGTGACCCAGTGTGAGCCAGCCTGAAGTATTTAGGAGGAGGGAAAGGAGAAAGCTGACCTTATAAACGGGCAGCAGCCACTGCGAGTTTCCGAAGAAATACCACAGTCGCCCCGGCCCTGGATGCGATTTTTGATGTATTCATCACCTGCAGCACTGCAAGGTTCGTAATTAATGTAGCTGACTAATAGATGAAGCGGGCGGCGGGGGGTGAAGGCTACATTAAAAGCTTTGCGGGACAATGCCAGAGATCGGGGGCAGGGTGGAGTCCATGCCAGCCAAGCTAATGGCACAGAACACGGCTGTCAGGAGAGTGACGGTCCGTAGAGGGCGACCAGTGATATGCCAGCACCAAATCACAGACCAGTGCATAATTAGTCATTAATGCATCCATCTAATCAAAGATCAGAAACAAGATGCCTCTGTGTGTGTCGGAGGGGGAGGTGAGTAGATAGTGTTTCTCATTCAGGAACACAGTGAGGGAGTGACTGAGAAGCTAGAAGCTTGTCCACATCTCTCTGTCCCTCAGACGGATCACCTGTGGAATCCGTCTGGAGATCTACTTGATGCCAGTCAGGGACTGGCAAGGAGAAGAGGGATTGAAGGACTGGATCCCAACTGGACATCTCACAGGTGGTCAGGAAGACTGAGAAGAGGTGGCCAGCCAGGCACCATGGAAGCCGCATCCGTTTGACAGACAGCCCCGGGTGAAAGACAGCGATAGCCAATGATGCAGAGACACTGAGGAAGCGAGGACTCCCTGCTGGCTAGTCACCGCTGCAGGCATGCAGGTATCGCACTGTGTGCTTTATGCGTGTCTGTTTATTTTGACAAAATCACAGCCACGGCGATGGATTTCACCAAAATCACGCAGGGAGTAATTACAGGGCAGAAGATCCACTTTAGGGTGTAACTTATAATCTTCCGTAGGTCTAATTGATTAAACCAGTGAGACGCAGGTAGATGCATCTGTTAATGATCATGAACATTTGCAATGAAGAGTACTCATGCTCTGGTTCTGGCTTTTGGATATTCGTAAGACAGGAAGTAATGTGCAGGGAAAAACCTGCCAGATCCTTAGGAATCAAGATATGTGATGAAACTGGAGCTCTTTCCATGGCAGGACTAATTCCTGTTTAATTCCCGGTCTTTTTACAATCAATAGTTAGTGTTTATTCTACAGGGGTAAAATGTGCGTCTTGCTGCTTTACAGGAAATTGAGCACAGAGGAGATATACTGGATTTGTCAGCCTTTCATTCTCTTTGGCTTAGTTTTAATAAAAGATTGTCATGCCCCAGCACTTTGTATCTTTCGTGGGCCACACTCTCTCATGCTTATCTATTGACTTAATGCTTTGTCCTTATTACCAAAACCATAATAATTCATAATAATTCATGGGCGGTGGGGGGCAGTGTATGTATGTCAGCTGTGAGGAAAAAGACCCAGTGCGATTGGGGGGGGGTCCAGAGTGCATGCATTCCCTTCCTGGGATAGGCTCCATGCTCACCAGAAATGTGTGCAAGATAAATGATACAGAAGATGGATGGTTGGATGGATCAAGGGTAATGCTTATTTAAACATCAATGATCTTCATTACCTATTATGGATGCTGATTGGATAGATTGGATCCTATATTTCACTGTGGACCTTAATGGATTAAAAAGTTATTCTAAATAGGGGAAAACCCATTATTATATCTCAGATAACAAAAAAATAATCAAGAAATGAACTGAACTGTCACTGTTAGTGAAGACCCCCTATATTCGCTAATATCCCGTTCTTAGATGGTAGCAGTTCCATATAGCTGCAGCTATATGGTCAACAAACAATCAGTTTCTGAAAAAAACCAAAGTGGCAGTATTAAATTGTCGAGCTATGGTGATTAAATTTCAAAGCTATAACAGTTATGTTGCTGGCTGTGGCTTTCGTTGTTAACGTTAATCAAGTGTAGTTTAGTCAAAACTGACTGACAGTCCTTCTGCTCACATAATTCTGCTGGATGGAGAATTTATCTGTTTCTCAGTATCAAGAATGGATTTTTATTTTAATGGGCCGATGGTGGTTGTGGTACCTATCTGCCAATTAGCCACGAGACGCTGAATATTTATGTACGGTGTTACTGTGCCCAGACAGTGCTGCTAGAGCTTTTCAGCGAGAGAACCGGCCTTAAAACAAAACCCTTTTAAAATATTTATTTGTGAACCGGACTGAAGCTGCAGCACACAGCAGTTTTGTTACTATACAAAGATCACTTAAAACTGAGACAAAACGCCTGAGAGGGACTTTGAGAAGGTTAGGGGGCGTACGTACCCGTCGGAGGGTAGTGTTGCGGAATGAAAGAGGAAGTTTCACACGAGAGCAGCGGGGTGCCGAGGGTGTCAGTAACAGGACCCGGTGGGCGGCGCCGCGGGCCGCTCAGGGGGCCGGGTGGCTAAAGCTCATGAATATAGCTGAGCGAGGCCGGGCGCGCCATCAAATTAGGCATCCAGTGTCTTTTCTCCGTCTCACAGGTGAGGTCATCACAGTAGCCATGACACCTTAATCTCGATGAAAGACCATTTCTTAATTACGGTTGGCCCAGTTCTGAGATTACGAGGAAAATGAGCTAATGTTTTGACGTGGTGATCAAGTCTCAGGCTACATGTGAGAATGTTTAATGTTTATCTTTTAAGGTAGACGCGTGGAACAGGGTGAAGTTAACACAGTGCGGATGCTTACGGCGTCTCATAGTAAGGCTGTGAATTGTGTATGAGTGCCTACCCAAGAGTTGTCTTACAGTACAGCTGTCCTGTAACTATAGAGAAGGTTACGGTGGGGGGTGGGTGCAGTTAGCCAGAGGGGCATCATAGTACAGGATGTGGCTCTCGCACCCATGCTGAATATGTATGATGTTATATCTCAGATTACCCTCCTCCTTTGAGGCCTCCAACTGATCTGTCATTAAGGAGTGTAGCTTTGCAAGTAGCTTCGTAATGATAATTTTAGGTTAGCGACTTCTTGTGAAGTTCTTGTGAAGTTGTCCATAGTTCTCTGTCTGCGCGGTTGAAGCTGGAATGGCTTTCGACTGCAAGGTTGCTTATTTGTATAGGTGGAAAATGTAGGAAATCAGTTGAGTACTCAGTGTTGGTGACTCTTTATACTCAACTGGTCGGTTGAAACAAAACCCTGGTCTGCAGTTGTACTTTCTGCACTTGAACTTTCCACCTCTGCTTATTTGGAGATCTTCTTTATTTGGAGAGTCCAGCTGTCTGAAGGGTTAGCAGGTACGACGACCACAGTTTAATCCTGATACCACCTGGGGTACGTGGACTGAGCCTGCTCGGAGAGGGCTGGGGGCATCCCAGTGAATCAGAATGTGTCACATGGTAAAAACACAGGGCTCCGAAGAATGCCATGCTCCTTGCCTCATCAGCGGCTCACATCGGGGAGAAGAGGAGTGGGCGTAGGAGGGGGGGATTCCCATGTTTTCATGGGTGGGGT